>VXBX01006416.1:184775-197719 GCA_013400415.1 Scytalopus superciliaris | reverse complement strand
ATATATATATATATAAAAGAGGTAATAATTAAATATTTGGTCAGAGAACCAGCTGTGCAAATGCGAGGAGCCGTGCCAGCTGCAGGGACGTGGAGTGACCTGGTCCAGGCACTGGTCAGGGTTTGCTGCCTCACAGGTCACGTTGCTGGGCTTAAAAACACCAAAAGGCAGAATATAAGAATATTGGGCTTTGTCTGGAGGCTTTACCGTGGCTGCTGAGCGATTCCTCTGCATGGGGGGCTTGGTTCCAGCTGGGAAGGGTCTGCAGGCACATGAAAGGGCTGGGCTGGGTTGTGGGAGGGTGATGCTCTGCCCACAGAGATGCTGCCAGCCCCACATCCAGCACCCAGCTCACCGAGTGGGGCTGTCCATCACCTTGAACTGGTAATGCCACTACAGATCAGCCTGGGATGGAGATTCAGTGTCATTTGTCACAGCAGGTGATTTGACAGGGAGGAGCAGGGCTGTCCCTGCCAGGGCAGATGCAGGACCGAAGCAGGCAGGGTCTGCTGGCTGGCTCAGCATCCCCAGCCGGGCCGGCTGCCAGGGGAAATCTCCCCGTTGTGCAACATGCTGGAGCTCTCCAAGGAAGCTCCTGGCTCCTGAGACATCTTTGAGTGAGGCTGGACGAGTGACTGCCTTGAATTAAGAGCAGTTGGGGGGGTGCCTGCAGGCCCTGAGTACTTTTTCCATCCTAGACCTTGTGATGCATTAATCACCCTTAGAGCAGCTGTGCAGACAGCTTAAATCGTCCTGACCCCAAAACTCCAGACTTGTCATTCCTTCCTCCTCACGACCAGCCACTCCCTCCTCCTGCCTCCTGTCAGATGATTTCAGTGGGGCTGTTTTGAGGGTCCCATCACACCCCATTTCCTGGGATCTAGAGTGCCTTCACTATGCCCAGTGCTGCTTTTCACCTTTTTATCATTTCTTGGAGAAGCATCCAGAAGATGTCTGCGTGCTGCTGGGATCCAGCCAGCTGTCCCTGAACCTTTAGAGCAGGGTTACTGCCAGCAAATTCACTATTTGTTCACCCTTCAGCTCTTGGAAAAGCTTCCTGAGCTGAGTTAACTCTGCTGTTTCTTCCCCAGAACCAGGGCCAGCTTGGACCCACCAAGATTCACTGAGCCAGCTGCTGGTGGGCACAGAAGGTCCCCTCCCCATGCCAGCATGTGCCCACGTCCCTGCTGCCACCTCCTGCCCTCCTTTCAACCCTCTGAGCTTTGGCCATTGACAGCAGCTTGGACTCAGGTTGACTCTCCCAGTTTGTGCTTCCTTATCCTAGGGCGAGAGCTGGATGTGACCCACCAAACAGCTGCAGATGCTGCTGGAGCAGCAAAGCCACACACTCAGGAGGTGCTTGGCTCTGCTCTTGCTCCTCAGAGGTGGGCTCCAGCCCTGCTCCTCACAGGTGGGCTCCAGCCCCATTCCTCTGGCCACACATCCCTTCTGCTGCCCCTTCGGCACCTCCCTCCTGCTCATCCTCTGGTCCCAAGCAAAACACAGTTCATCAGTGATCTGTTCTGCCTTAAACACACTTTCTCTGCCATGCCTCAGGCCTGACATCTTCAATTTCCTCTTTCATCTGTAATATTCACCCAAATGGACTATTATTTATTAGTTGGCAAGAGCTCTGATTGCAGTCCCTGGCAATAACTCTGTCTCTGTTTGGGGTGGGAATGGACCCATGTGTATAGGAAGGAGCACACAGGACCCAGTAGGTGGAAGGTCCTTTCAGTCAGGTCCAGCTTTTCCCCAGGAGGGTATTCAAAACTAAAGATGTTGGGGGAGGAGAGGGAAGTGAGTTGTGGGAAGGAACGAGGCAAAGGGAGAAGAGAAGCGGGTGGAAGAAATGAGTTATAAACCCCTGGGGATTAATGAAACCTTGCTGAAGGGCTCAACCCAGCCCTGCTGTGCTCCATCAAGTGAGCAGGGGTTCCTGCCAGCAGGGAGAGGCACAGAGCACATCTATCCATCCTGTCTCCTGCTCTTGTCCCCCACACCACTCCCTGCACCCTGCAAATCCCTGAGCCCTGGCTGGAATGGGCTCTGTCCCAGTGCCTGTCCTTGTTCCCAACCCCTCTGCCGGTAAAACCAGGAGCGAGAAACCCACCCATCTTTTGCTGAGAGTGACCCCTGTCCGTGGGATTGGGGACTCTTGTTATCCCTCCTCCCCACTCCTCCACAATACCTGGAGTCCTATGGGGCAGGCAGGCATGGAGCAGGGGGGATACTTAGGGCACAGGGGAAGGGCAGGGAATGTGGGGGGAGCCCGTGGAGGGACCCAGAGGAGGGGATCCAGGAGGGGGACATGTAGGGACCTGGAGCCATCTGTTTTAGCTGCTCTTCTGAGCTAGTTTTGAAGTTCCTCCCAAACTCCCTAGGGAGCTCCCAACCACAGCCCTACAGTCCTAAAGGCAGATGCGAGGGTGGCAGGGTGGGCTGGGGGGCTGTCAGGGTGCCCTATTGGCTGGGACCCCTCGGGTCCCCCTCGAGATGTGCAAACAGCCACAGGACTCAGCTCTGGCTCTACCCAGGGTTGGTGTATGTGAGAGGGTTTGTGCTACCAAAATCTCCCTTCTTGGGCCAACTCCTGCCCTGGGGAAAGCTGAGGGGGTGAGATGTGTTCCAGATGTGGGGGCTTCCTGGTGCCTGATGAATGCTGGCAGAAGGAATTGCACAGTGGAATTGCTGATCTCTCCCCAAACCTCCCCTGAAGCATCAGGGCCTTGGCCCCTTATCCCAGCACGCCAAGCACAGATCAGTACCCCTGCACTGGCAAAAGCTGCTGGTTCCCACCAAACCTTGTCGCTGTCTGTGACCGTGGCCCCTCTCCACCTCAGTTTCCTTGCTTGGAAAATGGGTGCAGGAGCACCCACCCCACTCTGTAGTGCTGGTTTTACTAACATTGCGTGTGTTCAAACAAGTTTTTGCAGCTTCCCCCTGTTCAGGATTTATTTAAATGGTGATCCTGTCAGTGTGGGCAGCTGGCCCCAGCAATCCCTCCCAGAGACCCGGTCCTTCCCTCTGCCCTCCCAGTCTGGATGCTGCGGGGGCTTCGGCTGAGCATTCCGCCAAGGGTCCTGACCCATGTGTCACACATCTCCGTACAAGCAGGGAGGGACCAGGGAATGCCACTCTTAGGACCCTGCGTGCTTCCCAGCTTTTTCCTGGAGTTGCTGAGCTGGGAGGGGCCGAGCCGGCAGCTCCCCATAAACCTGGCGGCTTAGACCACGTCCCGGGCAGATGTTGGGACTCTGCCTTGGAGCAGAGGTTGGGAAAAGCAGAGGGCGGCTCTTGCCCGGAGAGTGAGGAGGAGAACTCGGCACCCCTGGCTTGAACTTTAGCACCCTCTTCCGCAGGAGTTTAAAGGGAAGGATCATCGTATCCCGAAGTGAGCTGTCCGGACAGCCGGGCACAGGCTCAGGGCTGGAGAAGAGGAGAAGCCAGTGACTTTCTCTGACGGGGATTTTACGGAGCTCTTCATAAAGAAATAACAGCCGGGAAGGCTTTCCAGCGCTCGGGACGCTGGTGAGCAGCTCGGGGCCGCCGCCAGTGCCTGCGAGGAGCCCGTCCTGCCGTGCAGATGTGTTTGATTGGAGCAGCGCGGGGGTTATTTTCTTTTGACTGAAGGCAACCCAGCCCCGGCGGATTAAGCTCTTTGTGCGCACACGAGTGTGCCTTCATGGAAACTGCTCCCGCAAAACCAGCTGCGGGGGTTGCCAGGACCATCCCCTAGGTCGGGGGGCTCTTCTGGAGGAGGGGGAGACCGTCTGTTTCTGTGACTCTGAGACGATGCTGGGGCAGTAACTCCCTTGGCAGGCAGCACAGTGTGCTACAGGATGGCCGTCTATGCCCTCACGGGCTTCTCGCTTGTCAGCCTGCTCAGCTTTGGCTATTTATCCTGGGACTGGATGAAGCCCAGTTTAGTGGCTGACGTGGCCACGGACCCCATGGAGAAATCGCTGCCTCCTGCCTTTGCCAGGCCGCCCCACATCATCTTCATCCTGACTGATGACCAGGGCTACCATGACGTCGGGTATCACGGCTCAGATATCCAGACACCAACGCTGGACAGGCTGGCAGCAGAGGGTGTGAAGCTGGAGAACTACTACATCCAGCCCATCTGCACCCCGTCCCGGAGCCAGCTGATAACTGGCAGGTAAGCCAGCACCTGCTCACACCCCACTCGTGTCCCCACTTTGGTCCTTTCCATAGCTCTGAGGGGCTTAACCCCAGATTACAGCTAGACTGATGTCCTGGTGTATTGGCAGATGATGGAGATCCTCCAGTGGATCTGGATTTCTCTGGAAAGCTTTCTGGTGAACAGCTGATAAACAGCAGCAAGGCCAAAAGTGTGGATGCTGTCGGGTAATGGACATCAGTTTGGGAGATCAGAGTCTCTGGCCATGAGGTACCTTTGTGCCAGGCAAGGAGAAGTGTTCCCATGTTGCTGCCACACTGGCCCTTGGGAATTTACTGTGGGGTTGAAGGATCATTCCTTCCTGTATCTGTGAGTCCCTCAGTCTGTGCCTTCCCTGCACGTGTTTTCGGTGCTGCACTGGCCAGGGCAGGATGGATGCACCTCCATCACTCTCTCCTGCAGCAGCACAGTCAGGTCTTATCCTGGGGCTTCTAGGATAGGTGGGGCTTTCTCTGGAGCAGTGCTGGGTGGTCAGCACTGACTCCAGGAGGCAGATCCCACCAGATCACCTGCTGCTGAGGAGTGGGCCCCTGGGAGGTGCTCATGGATGTGGTCACCTACTGCCTGGGGCCCGCTGGGGTCAAGGCAAAGGCCTCTCTTCTCTCCTGACAGCTCTTGAGGGGTCCCAGGCATCTCTGGGGTGTGCAAAGCAGGGAAGGAGAGGTATGATAGGGACATCCAGGTGGGACACCGCAAACACACTTGCTTGTGCTGCCCAGCCCTGACACAGCCCAGCTACTTCCCCAGGTTGGCAGCAGTGGGGACAACTGCTGGTGACATCCATGTGAGGTGTCTGCTGGGCCTCCCTCTGTGTTTTTTGCATCTGCTTTTGGTACTTTTTTTGGTACTTTTGAGCTCTCTGTCTCTGGCTGGAGCTTGCTTCATAGGACTGGGTTGGGTGATGTGGAGATCTGGATGTATTTTGTGTCTTTAGCACATAAAGTGCCATCACATCCCCACCCAGCACTGCCTCCCCATCACCACTGATTCCTCCTGGCTCTTTCTGGCAGGTACCAGATCCACACAGGGCTGCAGCACTCCATCATCCGCCCTCGGCAGCCCAACTGCCTGCCCCTCGACCGGGTCACCCTGCCCCAGAAGCTGCAAGAGGCTGGCTACTCCACACACATGGTGGGAAAGTGGCACCTTGGCTTCTACAAGAAGGAGTGCCTGCCCACCCGCCGGGGCTTCGACACCTTCCTGGGCTCCCTGACAGGCAACGTGGACTATTACACCTACGACAACTGCGACGGGCCGGGCGTCTGCGGCTACGACCTGCACGAAGGGGAGGATGTGGCTTGGGACCAGAGCGGGAAGTATTCCACCTTCCTCTACGCCCAGCGCGTCAGCAAGATCCTGGCATCCCACAGCCCCAAGGAGCCCATCTTCATCTACGTGGCCTTCCAGGCGGTGCACACCCCTCTGCAGTCGCCCAAGGAGTACATCTACAGGTACCGCTCCATGGGCAACGTGGCTCGCCGCAAGTACGCCGCCATGGTGACCTGCATGGACGAGGCGGTGAAGAACATCACCTGGGCCCTCAAGAAGTATGGTTATTATGACAACAGTGTGATCGTGTTCTCCACTGACAACGGCGGGCAGACCTTCTCCGGGGGGAGCAACTGGCCACTACGGGGCCGCAAAGGGACGTACTGGGAAGGGGGAGTCCGTGGCATTGGTTTTGTCCACAGTCCCCTGATCAAGCGCAAGCGTCGGACGAGCTGGGCACTGGTTCACATCACAGACTGGTACCCGACTCTGGTCAGCCTGGCCAGGGGCAACCTGAGCAATGTGCCAGACTTGGATGGCTACAATGTGTGGCCTGCCATCAGTGAGGGCAAGGAGTCGCCACGCACTGAAATCCTGCACAACATCGACCCCTTGTACAACCACGCCAAGTATGGCTCCTTGGAGGATGGTTTTGGCATCTGGAACACAGCTGTGCAAGCCTCCATCCGGGTTGGGGAGTGGAAGCTCCTCACTGGCGACCCGGGGTACAGTGACTGGATACCCCCACAGACTCTGACCAACTTCCCAGGGAGCTGGTGGAACCTGGAGCGTCTCACTGACGGTCTGAGGAAGTCTGTGTGGCTCTTCAACATCACTGCTGACCCCTACGAGCGCTACGACCTCTCAGACCAGCGCCCAGATGTGGTCAGGACCCTCCTGACGAGGCTGGTGCACTACAACCGGACGGCCATCCCAGTGCGGTACCCTGCGGAGAACCCCCGGGCTCACCCGGACTTCAACGGCGGTGCCTGGGGACCTTGGGCCAGCGAGGATGATGGGGAGGAGTGGGAAGGCGGCCGGGAGACCCTGAAAAGCAGGAACAAGAAGAAGAAGTGCAAGATCTGCAAGCTGCGCTCTTTCTTCCGCAAGCTGAACACCAGGCTCATGTCCAACCGTATCTGATGGAGACTCCCCCAGCATCCATCCATCCATCCTGGCCAGGGTGGAGCTCTGGACTGCACTGCCGTGTGGTGGGAGTGAGGGAGAAGAACAGACGGGGAGGTGACCAGTGCTCTCTTGCTCTCCCTTGCTCCAGGATTCACCCCAAAACCCTTCTCCTCTCTGGCTGGAGTGGTGGCTGCAGGAAGGTGGTCCCAGTGGGCAAGGAAGGGCGAATGTGGTCTCTGCTGTGGTGCCTGGTGTGGTGTATGACTGTGCTGAGCTGGGCTGGCCTGTGCACACCCCCTTCCAAAGAGAGAGACCCTTTCCTCAAGGACTCCACAGCCAATCTTAAGCTTTAAGTGTTGGTCATTGCAAGAGCAGGAGGAAACGCAGGGAGCTCTGCCTCCGGGTTGATCCTCACCATTTCCCTGTTACATGTTCCTGGCTTTCAGCCTTCTGCCAGGCAGCTGCTGCCTTTGCTCTTCCTCTGTGAACTCGAGGGCCTTCCCCAAACCCAAGACCACAACATTTCCCTATTTTATTTCTTTGTGGAAGGATGAATTCCTGACCATGGATATCAGACCTCAGACTGATGTGGCTGGACTCAGTCATGCTGCTACAGGGACCTCACTTTGGGGCTATGGCTTCCCTTCTTCACTGGCTTGGGCTGGGAGCAGCCCCAGTGAGGAGCTGTGGCCTATGGAAACATAGTTGGATACTCTCAGAGTTCAGGTCATTCTCTATGGCCCTACATTTGGGAGGCAGGTTTGCCCCAGGCTCTGGTGGACTCCACATGGGTCAGCCACCCAGCAGACCCTTTCACCCACAATTTGCCTGTCCAGACCCCCCCAGGTGCATGGCTCGAGGCACCCATCTTCCTCCCCATGCATCCTACACATCCAACCAACCAACCAACCAACCAACCACCCCTGTCTGCCCCTCCCCAGCGCCGGGGCTGTCCCTGTCCCCACATCCCACAGCTGAACCTGGGGCAGGAGGAAGATCTCAAGAAGGTCTCCGCAGAGGCTGCTGTAGCTGCTCTGGAACTGCAGGACTTCGAAGCCATGGTGGAGGAGGAGGATGATGGGGACGTCTCCTCCCTGCCTCACCACAGATGGGCACTGCTCTTCCAGCATGGGGAGGGAAACATCTCTGCTGTGGGGAGCCCATCCGATTGCGGGGGGCCGGGCAGCTCCGGACCCAGTGCTGGGTGCCCGCGCCTGCGTGTGCTCGCAGGGAGAGCTGGCGAGGATGAAAGGGGGTAAATAGCTTCAAAAACGTTTTGGATGCATGGTGCATTTCCATTTACACAATGTGTTTTACATTTCTCCCCACAGGTTTCTCTTGGTGCAGCGTGTGTAGGCGAAGGCCCTGCTGTGAATTTTGAAAATAGTTATTTTTGTCTCTGGAAAATGAGGCCCGTTAGGACTTGTCAGCTCTTGGATGAGCAGTGTGGGCTTTCTTCTTCTTTTTTTTTTTTTTTCTTTCCCCCCCCCTCTCTCCCTTGCAAAATAACATTCATTTAAAATCTGTCATTGAAAGATGTGACAATTGGCAGCGTGAACACTGAATACCTTTCCGTGTGCTTTCAAGGCCTGTGTGTGAGAGAGGGATGAGGATGGGAAGAGAATGCAATGACACGTTTGTATTTTTTTTCTTTACTCTTAGCTGGATTATTTGGGGGAATTGGGATTTTCTAAAGAAACAAAGGAAAAAAAAAAACCCAGCTGACAGCAAGGCAGAAGAGAGGAGGACTGTTCTTGTAGAGCTGGGAAGGAGTTTGAAAAGCCAAAGCGTGGCGGTGTGTGCGCCAGTCCCTGCTGCTCCACACACATCCCAAAGACAGGTTTCAGAGTGGGACTCAGCTCCTCCATCAGCCCCATCTCCATCCCTGCTCCCTTAGCATGTTGCTCCAAGGAGACTGGTCACCATGGCATCACCTGAGCAGAGGTGAGCCCTGGGATGGTGCTCCACACCCTCAAACTACCTCAGCCAGCCAGCCTGGTCCCTCGGGATGTGCACCACCAGCCTATCCACCAGCAGTGGGGCTGCAGCGCAGGCTGCCATTTGGCACAGCCAACCGGTTGCTGAAAATAAAGCAACAATTTGCTGAAAAAGAGGAGGCTGCTGCAGGCAGAGCTGGAGCCAGAGGAGGGCAGGGGGTGATGCTGCAAGGGGCTCGGGAACAAATCTTGGCAAAGGGGGAGTTGGTGCTGGAGGGAGCAGGAGAGCAGGGCTGGACGTGGGGTGGCGACAAGGCTCAGGAAACGGCTTTCATTTCCATATTTATATAAATGCATCCAAGTTTAGTCCTTCTTTTATTATTTTTTTTTCCTTCAAAAATGGAAATTTCCATGAAAACATGTTCGATTTTTCTCCCTTCACTTTTACTAATATCCCCATGAGAAGGTTCGTCTGGTCTCGCTTCCTTTCCGGTTTCGGATCTGCTGGGCTGATGCCGCGTTCCTAGTCTGGCCGTACCGCTGGATCTGCCGTCATCTGTATTTTAATTAAAAAAAGTTGGATTCTGAATCTCTATAAGAAGAAACAGTTGAAGGAAAATCTTAGTCCCTGAAAACAAGGAGGAGAACTGGGCAGGAGCATCTCTGGGTGTGTGGAGAGTGCAAAGCCTCCAGCCTGAGGAGAGCAGTTGTCCTTCACCACTGATTCCAGCTGTGCTGTATCTGAACATCAGGCTGGGAAAGGACATGTGGCTGCTGCCACATGGGTTCCTCCTTCCAGAAGTGCTCTTTAATGGTCTCCCTGGGGAAAAATGCAGCAATGTGCCAAAATCCCACATTTTCACACAGTTGTAGTCCCTTGGGAGTGTGTGTGTGCTCCGGCTGCTGAGGGGTTAATGCAGCTGGAGAGATGCTCAGGCGGTGGAACTCCCAGCACCCGGGAGATGTGTTTGCATAGACAGGCTGAGACTCCCCTCCTTCCCAACCTCCTTTCAAAGCGCTGGGCAAGCCCCAGGGTGCTCCAAACCTCAGCAGGAGCTGGGTGTAGGATGGGGGTCTGCGGAGGGATGGGGCAGGGGGATGCGTGTGGGACCCCAATGGCGGGATGGACTGGCTGCCTCCACCCTGCTGGCTGGAGGGAGTGGGATGGGGATGGGCTGGGCATGGATGGAGTTGGGATGGGCTGGAGATGGGGAGAAGGATTAGAGGAGGATGGAGATGGGATGGGCTGGGGCTGGGGAGTGCGATAGGATGGGAATGGGGATGTGGGTGGGATGGAGTTGGGATGGAATGGAGATAGGACTGAGGGTAGGATGAGGGTGGAATGAGGATGGGTCAGGCAGGACTGGAGGTACCTCAGAGCCTCTCCAGCCCCAGAGGCATCTCCTACCTGAGACAGAGAAGGCAGTAAGCCCTGTAGCAGGACAGCAGATGGACATCTCAGCGAACCGCCACAATGGGAAGGTGACAGAGCACCCTGAGCACCTCATACTGGGGAGAGGCTGCTCTGGACCAAGGGCACTCTTTTCCTTTCTCCTTCCAGGGATCCAGGGATGTGTGGTTTTTGGAGGCTTTTTCCCCACTGAGAATCAGCACATGAAAGCCCAGGGAGCCACATGGCACCTGCTGCATGTCCCCAAGTATCACAGCCATATCTACAAGAGGGTCTTTGCCTATGGACCCTGCTGTCAGGGAGAGGGTGGCACTGAGGACACCCTGTCTCAGCCAAAAGTAGCTTTCTGTGGTTGCCCGCAGGGACAGGGCACGTTTGCAAACACAACCCTAAATGTAAATCAGTTCTTACCACGGTATTTATAATCTTATCTAAAAATAACCCCAAATTCAGCTTCCCATAGGACAGCAACTGAACATCCCCCAGACCCCAGCTTGCATGTGAAACTGTCCCAGTAATTTTGGAATTGCTGCAAAATGTAATTTGCAGCCCTGCTGGTTCTGCTGCAAGCCCCATCCCCTGGGAGCAAGAGGGACCTGCTGCAGCCCTCCCACCCTTGGACACATTGGCCCTCCCTGTGCTGCCATTCCAGTGCATTTGGGCATCAGACCTGAGGCAGCTCCAGGCTGGGATGCAGAAACTAAATCTCTGTAGGTGGAGCTGGAGGAAGGTGGGGAGGGCAGGACACATTTTTGGAGAGGCAGCCCGGTGATGGAGAGGAGCACTGGGGATGAAGGTCTCCATCAGGTGGCCAGACCCGAGCACGACAGCAGGAGAGCAGCTTGGCTCCCAAAGCCCTGCAGGAGCAGATCTTGGGATGGCCGGGAACAGAGACATCCTAAGAGGAACCTCTTGGAGAGGGCTGGCACTACTCCCCTGTACAAGGGAGCCCACAGCCCAGAGTGGGAACGTCCCGCCCAGAGCTCCTGCTTCCCTTGGATTGTCCCCAGGCACCCAGGAGAGGAACCATGCAGCGGTTCCCGCTTGGGAAAACATCAGCAGCAAAGCAAAGCGTGTTCAGCACCCAGAAGTCTGACACCTCCTTACCCTCAGAGAGAAAAATGCTGAGGAAAAGGGAAAAAAAACTGAATAGAAAGGAGGGAGGGAGAAAACTTTGCTGGGACCTGTGTCTCTGCCAGGCAGGAGAATCCTGGGGAGGGAGGCAGGGTCTGTCACCCTCTATCTGAGTGAGGGGTTTGGGCTGGGGGGGTCAGGGGTGCAGCAGGAGGCTCTGTGGGGAAGGAAGGGACTTATCCCTTCTCCCAGCTACAGGAGCACACAGAGTCACACGTGTGGGGTTGAACACGTGTGCCAGTGTGGGGGTGGATGCGGGAAGGGGGGCAGGTCACATTGCGGAGCCCACGGGGACACGAACATTAGCACAAGCAGGAGTGGGGAGGGGGCACAAAGCTGCCCATGGGCATCCATGGGGTCTCTGGAGTGGGGGGCTCTTCCTCTTCCCTTTCGGCTCTGAGGGGCTGCTGCAGGCTGACAGCAAAGAGCTGGAGGAGGAGAACAATCCCACAAGCATCCGGATGCACTGGCCCCCACGGCAGTCCCCACCTCCCAACACAGCCCTGGGGGTGGTGAATGAAACCCCCTTTTGCATGGGAGGGAGATGGGGAGGAGTTGTGCAGGGGCAGGAAGGTGTTTTGGCGACCATCACATCCCCAGGGCATGGATGACTCTCGCCCCAAGTGAGGGTGTCTGTTGTGTTCTGCCCATGCCAGGGCATGGCCAGGGTGGGTCTGGAGGCCACCAAACCCTCAGGGACTGTGGCCCCATCCCTGTGCCTGTTCATGGCTGGGAATTGGGCCCCTGTCCTGTCACGGGGGATGCAGGGTCCCCTCTGGCTGGACCAGACGGGAGCAGGATGCTGGATGCAGGAATGCAGGGTGGGGATGAAGGTAGGTAATGGTGCAATTAATGGAAAAGCCATTAGACCTTTCTCCTCCTCCTCCTCCTCTTCCTCACTCCGCCACTTGCTGTCCTCCTCCACTTCCACCTCCTTTCTTCTCTCCCTCTCTGCTCCTCCTTCTCTCTCCCCTCTCAAAGATTTCTCCCTATTTTTGTCTGGTTAGAACCTTTTCTTTTCCTTTTAACCCTTCCATGGCAGCCTGTAAGGGAACTCAATCCATCTCAGCTGCCAAAGGCAATGCCCTTCAGCTGGCACAGGGAGCCCCTTCTCCCAGCACTGGAGGGGTCCTGCTGCTGCAAAATCATCCAGAAACGGGACAAAAGCTTAGTAGAAAGCTCTTCTGGGAAGGGGGGGTAGCAGGTGGAAAGTGCAAGTGGTGGTGTAGGTGGAGGAGGGGTTGCTGGGTCCTCAGTGGGTGCTGCTGGGGGCTCAGAAGGAAACCCCTTTCCTGAGGTCTTGGACCTCATGACTCTACTTTTATTATGCTTTTTGTGTTTTCTTATGTTCAGCACAGCATAGAGGCGACTTAGAAACAAAAAGTCTGAGGAGGAGGTGGCCAGACTTTTCTCCTATTCCCACTCTAAAATCCCCTCCTGCCTGCCCCAGCTTGGGCACCCAGGACACAGCACAGCCTTTTTTGCTCCCCTCTATTTGTGCTTCAGGTCAAGACGCTCACCCCACTATGTGGGGGACCCTCAGGACCTGCTCCCCGGGAGCCCCAGGGCGCACAGGGAGACCCAGCAGGCAAAGGCAGGGAGCAGGAGCAAGCAGCCAGTCCTCCCCTGCAGTGTGATCAGGGCCAGCCCCCCCAGGGACCCTGGCTGAAGGCGGGACAGTGCGGGGACCTGGGGACCTGCCATGGTTTCTCCAGCTTCTCCTGACACACTTCTGCTCCATCTGCTCCCTCCCGCTGCAGTATGTTCCCATCCCATATCTTCCCAGGACGCCCAGGAATGCTGCTGCGGGTACCAGCAGGGCCTGTATTTTTTAATTTCTTTTTTTTATTTTTTTTTTTTT
>VXBX01006416.1:38276-182342 GCA_013400415.1 Scytalopus superciliaris | reverse complement strand
CGGAGCATCCCACAGCTTTCCCATCCACTCGAGGAGGCAGGTACCACCGCAGCGCTGAGGCGTGTTCCCGAGTTAGGGGCTTCACCAGGCTAACCAAGGTGCTGTGGGGCTCCTTGGGGATTTTCCACTGGGATGGTTTCCAGCACATCCTGGCACATTCAAAAATCAGCGGTTTCCCATGGGGAGATTTCCGCTTCATGGGCTTAGAGAGGTAAATCAGGACGAAGTGCCGCACCTCTGCTCTGCTGCGGCAGCCGCTCGCCGTGGGAAGTGTCGTCCCTCCTCCGGAGAGATGCTCCCGGTGCCGGCTGGGGTGGGGGGTGTCCTGGCAGGGGTGGGCAGGACGGCTCTACCCGCCCCCCCTCCCCGCCAGACCCCGATAGGGAGCAGCATCCTGCAAGGATTCAGAGCAGAAAGGGTCCATCTTGAGTTTGCTGTCCCCAAGGAACTGGGGCGGGCTCTTGGGGGGGACACAGCGTGTGGCAGGAGCGGAGGTGGTGGGTGCCAGGCTGCTGCGCCCACCCTGTTCCTTTGCCATCTCCTCAGCTGTCTGACGCCCAGGCAGGTGGGGTTTGAGATGCCACACACCTCATGGTAGCACCACGACGGGGCTTTGGGGGCAGGCAGAGATGGGGAGGGGGGTCTGCAGAGGCTGCCCCGTGAAGCACAAGCCCTTGGCACAGCCCTGCACCTCCCAAGCATGGGAGTGCATTTTTTCCAAGCGGGGGACACGAGGCTGGGGAAAACCTGCTCCTGCAGCAGCCCCCGCAAAGCAGAGCAAGTGAAAGGATGCTCCGATCCCCCGCGCTTGCAGAGGGCGGCGGACAGCGGCGGGGGACAGGGAGAAGATCCTGCCCACGGCCCCCCGGAGTAGGACAAACATGAAGTGCAGCTCTATCGGCGTCTCCAAATCCGCCCCCGCAGCAGGTTCAGGGAGAGGCTGGAGACAATTACCGTGCTGAGCCTTACGATCAGCCCCTCCGCTCCCGGAGCTGCAGGAGAGGGGGCTTATTAAAAAGGGGGGAAAAAATAAAAAATAAAAATGGAGGAACAAAAAATCCCCAGCCCACACTCTTCTCTCTAGAAAGGAGATAAAATGCCTCGGAGGAGGAGGAGGTGTTGAAGAGAGGGAGGGCGGCAGCAGCACAGCCGGGCGCTGGCAGGGAAGGTGTGAAAAAGGGAGAAGCCAAGCATCCCGGTGGCAGAGCCACTGCTTGGGCTGGGGGGCGGGAGGCCGTGGGGACAAGGCACGGGGTCATGCCTGGCCTGGGGACCAAGGGACAGAGGCTGCAGGGCTGGGACTCGGCAGTGCCGGGGCTCAAGGCTGCACGGGCAGGGCTGGCTGTTGGGCTGTGGGTCCAGCACTGCCCTGTGCTGGCAGCTGGCAGGGGGACAAGGACATGGTCTGTACCCCTGGCCCTGTGGGTGATATGCCCAAACCATGCTCAAACTGGGACATGCTGTCACATCTGAGCCAGGCAGAGATGGGACTCCAGCTGCCACCAGGGTTGTGGTGATCCCCATGCAGAGACCCACTGACCTGGGAGAGAAGGGACACATGCTGCTGTCCATGGCCAGGGAACAGGACACGATTCCTTCCTCCCAGAGGGGTTTTTTTGCACCAAGATGGGGGCTGAGCTCCCTGCCTGGCATTCCCAGAACTGCCCACGCAGCCTCATGAGCTCCTGGTGCAGAAGGGGATGCCTGCCTTTGCTGGCAAGGAGATGCTGGACTTAGGTGGAGCGAAGCGGGGATTTTTTCCCCTAGGCTGGAAAGATCCCACATGGGGCTGAGAAGCAAAAGAGCAGCCTGGCATAGGGAATAGAGCCTGGCTGAGGGTCAAGCACACAACATGGGGTGTTCCTGACTAGCACAGACCCACTGAAGGACCTGACTGGAACTAGGATGGGGCTACAACAAGTGTCCTGTACCTCTGGGTGTCCTGCACCTGCTTCCAGCACTCCATGTTCCACCCACCCTCCAGGCTCACAAGGTCTTTCTTGTGCTTTATGGACCACAAATAGACATTTGGTTTCTGTTAGGAGGAGCCAAAAGCCAGGAATGCAAACAGGGGTATGAAGCCTTGTGCTCTCCCATCACAGCCACTACATCCCACTTCCCATGGCTCCCTCTTTCTCGCTGTTCAGTTTGAATAAATAGATGAGAAAGTGGCTGTGGGCACTGGGACCAGGACTGGCTGGGGATCTCCAGCCTCCAGTAGATCTAGACATCTCTGTCCCTCCAGCCTCATGTTGGGTTCTGCAGTGAAACTGTTCGACTGGGGTAGAAACTGGGCAAGGTGGGCATCCCTGCTTGTTGCAGTCTCTGCTGCAGACTATCCTGCAACTGCGAAAGCATCACACATGTCTTTAGGGAAAAAAAAAAGTAGAGATTAGTCCCAGTGATCCACAGGAGCCCACAAACCCCACAAAATGTGGGGTTCCCAGCAGGACAGGGAGAGCAGCGCTGGAGGACTGGCGATGGCTCTGATCTCCCCACCTATGGCAAGCTGGATGTGAAGCATTTTGCCCCCCCCTCCCAATTAACTCCCCCCAGGATTCAGCGCTATTAGCAGCTCAGCTCTTCCAGCAGACAGGATTAAACATCAGGATGGGGAAGCTGGGAAGCACCGGGATGCTGTTCCCCCAACTCCTGCCCGGCACGTGCCATAAGTGATGCTCTGCGCGGCGGCGCTGGGCGCGTGGGCTGCCAGCTCTGCTGGGGCTCCATCCCCATCCCTCCGCACCCGCTGCTCCCTGCTCTCCTAAAGATCACATTCAAACCCAAATTGCCCGTCTCCACCCGCCCCCTCCGGTAAAATCAATTATCTTCCGCTGCCTGCAAGCCCCGGGGCCTTTTATTCCCCGGCAGGGAGCTGGAGCAGGGTG
This sequence comes from Scytalopus superciliaris, assembly GCA_013400415.1. Classification (NCBI taxonomy): domain Eukaryota; kingdom Metazoa; phylum Chordata; class Aves; order Passeriformes; family Rhinocryptidae; genus Scytalopus; species Scytalopus superciliaris. The sequence continues at coordinate 179,454 of VXBX01006416.1, read as the reverse complement.
AAGGGGAGCAGGGGGAAGGTGGGGTGGGAGGTGGGATTACTTTTGATAGTTGTTATTTTAGTGATTGGAAAGGTTTGGCAGGAAAGGAAACCTGGCACAAAGGTTGTGCTCGGCACGGCTGGAATGTGCGTATGCCTTCCTGTGTGTGTGCAGTGCCGCAGCTCCCAGCATCATACTGGCACTGGCAGTGCCATGAGCTGGCAGGGCTCGGGATATGGGGTAGGGGGGCAGAGGAGAGTCTTTGGAGCATCCCAAGCACCCGTGCTCGTTTGCCTGCCAGGGCCCATGAGAGCCTTGCCCGTTGGCTCATGTGTGTGCAAGGCACAGCAGCATCACTCCCTGTCCAGCTTGGCTCCGGTGGTCCTTGCTCACAGGGTCCCCTGGGCTGTCCCTGCCCAGGTGACAGTTTTGCAGCTGGGGGGACCTGGCACTGCTCACAGCAGCCAAGTGTTGCTGTGATTGCGAGGTCTAGAGCAGGCAGAGCCACACAGACTGAAGTGAAGTGGCCGAGAGCTTCATGGCAGCTGCAAACATTGCAGTGTCCCTCGGGAGCCAGTGCCCCCGGCAAATCACTGCCCCTTCTCTCCTGGAGACAGGTGGGGCAGAGCTGGGAGGAAGAGGAGTAAAGGCACATGATGCCTGGGGTGTCCCAGAGGAGCATGGAGGGAAGAATGCCACATTCATCCCTAGCTCTGCACCCATCATTGCCTAAGGACAGTGTTGCAGGGAAGCTGACTGAGATCCCTCCATGTTTTCTCCAAGTCCCTTTCCCAGCCAGCATCCACATCCCCATATTCGTCCCCATTCTCATCCCTGTGTCTGTGGCTGCCCCTCACCCCACAGCTCCTTCAGGGCTGAGCTGTGCCCTTGCCCACACCACACCCTTCATCCCTCCCTCTGGTTTCTCCTCATCCCAGGGGTGCTTTCTCCATTGTCCGGAGATGTGTGAAGGTGTTGGCAGGACAAGAGTATGCAGCCAAGATCATCAACACCAAGAAGCTCTCTGCTCGAGGTAGGCACTGGGGATGTTTCTGGGGAGGTGAGAGGCAAACAGTGCTTACAGAGTGGGGAATTTGTCCCATAGGACCCCATTTCTGTTCCTGAGATCCACCACATTGCAGCAGAACGATGGTTACAGCCTTGCAGCAAGTCAGACCACTGCCAGCTTCGAGCACAGGGTAGCACACTTGTTTTGGGAGCATCACCTTCTGAGAGGGCACTCACTGACCCCACATCCCTGCTCTTGGGGGTGCAGGTGTTCTTCCACTTCAATGAAATTGTAATGTCCTCTCAAGTGGGGGTTTAACTTAATTTCTACCTGGAGGTGGACCCTCACCCCTCCCTGCTGTCTGGTTAGTCACTCTGGTGGAGCAGGTTGGTTGTTCGCTGCTGGAAGAGGCGCTGGCAGGTTTGTCCTGGTGGGTCTATCCCGGATGCTCCTTGAAGTGAGACTGAGCTGAGCCAGCACAGAAGAGCATCAGCCAGCCCTTGCCTCAGGGCAGGGTCCCCTCCCGGACCTGGCAGAGGAGCTGTGATGAGGAGGATGGAGAGGATGGGGCAGCAGATGCCGTGTCCCCACTCCAGCTCCTCACTGGCTGTCAGGAGTGCAGGATGGGTGCCGGGAGCAAGCACCCTGCCAGGAGAGTTTAATTAACCTCCCTCGGTGACTCTCCCTGATACCACTGCTGACCTCCGAAGGCAAAACTGAAATGCAGAAAATGGTGACAAGCTCCTTTCTGACCTGGAATTAAACCAGCATGTTGCAATCTCCCTCCCACCGTGCTGCCGAAGCGGCACAGCACTGACACAGAGCCTCCCCAGCTCCCTCAACACTGACCCCTGCCCCTCCTCAGGGATGTGGGCCATTCTTCTCCGAGCCCGAAGGCTCCAGGCAGGGTGTGCAATGCTGGGCTCAGCCCTTGGCTCCTGCCTGTGTATCCCAGCTGGCAGCAGGGTGGGCAGCAAACGCCTCCCGCTTTCCAGGACTGCCTGGAGCAGCAGATTGAGCCACCCTCCCTCTGCTCCCTCCTGCCTCCACTTGCCTTCTCAGGCAGTTTGCCCCTCTCCACCCCCTCCTGGGGTTTGTGCTGTCCCTGCAGTGGCTCTGTGCCTGTCTGCCCCCCAGGGAGAATTGGCTGGGGCTATTTTCCCTGCTCTGCCAGATGAAATCACTATCAACTTTTGTTAATGGTCTGGAACCCCTCAATTCTGCAGGGCTCCATGGGGGATGGCACTTCTCTAGACTGGGATAAGCCCCAAAGGGGCATAAGGAGCCACTGTCCCATGGGAATGTGCCACTGGCTGTGTCACAAACAAAGGGCAGGGAGGAGGGGAGTGGGGAAAAGCGAAACAAGCTGCAAAACATCCCTAGCCATGATCTGTTTCTTCAGACATCCTCCTGGCTGCTGACACAGAGGGGCCAGCAGGAGAGAAAGTGGAAATCTTGGAGGAAAAATGGGGTTTGGGTGCAGGCAGGAGTCGGGCTTGTGGGATAGGAGAGGGGCTGCAGCCATGGTTCACTTCCCCAGAGAAGTGCTTGCCCCACTATCCCTCCAGCCTATCCCTGTCATCTCAACAATGGACATCAGTTGTGATAAGAAACAGCCTAAACCCCAACCTCTCCCTGTCACCCCATCCCATCCTGGGAAGGTTGTGCCGGTCTGGGAGCTGAAGGAGGCCACCAGGGGCTGTCCTAGCCTTCAGCTCACAGACTCCAGTACAGGCTGCAAAATTCACCCCAAGCCCTGAGGTGACTCTCCCTCTGGATGGAGATCCTGAGCCCTGGGGAAGACCCCAGCCCGTCAGAGAAGGGGCTGTGTCACCTTCACGGAGACACCCAGGTTTGGTTTGATGCAGAGCGAGACTCCAGGGTGTGAACCTGCAAGGGAGCAGTAATAGCACTGAGAGACAAGCAGCCCTAATTATATCCTCACTTGTCCTGGCTGTTGAGTTCCTGCTAGCACAAAATGCTTCCAGACAGGCACCTCCATGCAGGGTGGCTGGGTCAGGTGTGAGCAGGGAGAGAAGTGCAGAGGAAGAATGAAACAAAACGATTTACAGATTCATTCTGAGCTGCCCCAGGGTGGAGAACTTTTTGGCTCAGCTCAACTTGCTTCACCCAGAGTTCCATTGTCTCACATTCCCAAGCTGAAAGCCAGGGAAGGGACCTGTGCTGCCTGTTTGCAGACAGGCACCAGAACAAAGCACATTTTCAGAGCGAGGGTTTTGCAATGTAGGAGAGCAAAGTCGAGATGTGGAATGGCTCATGCTGGTGATGGGGACTGAAGCCTGTAGCCCCATTTCAGCCTGACACCTTTCATTGGTCGACTTTATTTTCAACTGCTCAAATTGTACCATGCAGGGCCAAAAATGTCACTTCTCATTACCTGTGCTTGGATAAATAGGAGAAAAGGGAACAGGATAACCCAAGGATATCCTGGCAGGATATATGGCAGGATAACCCAAGCAAATCCAGGATATTTGGGAGTTGATCAGAGACTGTTCAGCTAACAGAAGGGAGAGAGGAGGGCAAAGGATCATCCCAAGCCCAGGACTGCCCATGGCATCAGTGTTTAGGGACTTGGCTGGAGGCTGCATCTGTGCTGGGATACTGCCCATCAAGTCTTCATGCTGAACATGTCCCAGAATCCATTATTCTTTAGCAAAAAAAAAAAAAAAAAAAAAAAAAGAGATGGATTTTTCTCTTTGCCAGCTGCTCTGTACCCCCAGATTTCCTGTGCTGGCAGCTCCTCTGAGAGCAGTTAAGTCCCTTTCTCAGATCCTAATTTAGGGCCCTTGCCTCTTTCAGATCACCAGAAGCTGGAACGAGAAGCCCGGATCTGCCGCCTCCTGAAGCACCCCAACATTGGTAAGCACCCCAACATTGGTAAGCACGCCCTGCACCCCCTGGGCTCTGCTGCCCACCCGCCCTTCCATGTCCCAGCCAGGGCTGGGGAGTCCCCACCAGTAATCCAGCCCTGCCTGCTGCAGCACGGGATGGTTTGTCCTTCCCTCGTGCTCCAGCCACCACCCCAGAGAAGGAGAGGGGCTCGGTCGCAGCCAGCCCTGTTGCTCCACAGAGCCATCCCTCCTCTTCCTCGTGGGAAGCATCGCCTTCAAACGGGGTCATGGGGAAGAAAGGCCCCCACCAGGCATGGGGGGATTGAAGTAGGTCCTGACTAACCCACTTGGCCATAGCTCCCTGAGGGAGAAGCGGAGCCCCAGGAGGCTGCAAAGGGCTATTTTTACTGCTCTTCCCCCCCGCTCGGGTGCCGTATTGCTCTGCATGCTCCAAAAAGCGGCTGCAGCTCGGAGCAGCAGCAGCAGCAGCGCGGGGCGTGTGGGAGGAGCGATGGCGGGGGGAAGCGAAGACTTTCCCACCGACCGTCCATCTGAGAGTAGCCTCCTTCGGAAAAGCTGTTTCAGGAAAACTCCTGAGCCCCTGCAAAAGACAAAAATAGGCCAGAAGGAGAGAGAGAGAGAGAGAAAGAGAGAGAGAGGGGAGGGGGAAAAACTGCAGTTAAAAAAAAAAAAAATCCCAAACTCCATCCCTGAGAGTGATGCCGATGCAGGGTCTTGGTCCCTGCGGGTAGTCTGGATGAACTCCCTCTTCCCTCTGCTGCACCCCAGGATGTGCCAACCCCCAGCGAGATCCTGCAGCTTTGGGGAAAGCATTTGGTGGTTTCTGCAGCCCTCTCAACCCACAGTCAGGAGCCGGGAGGGTTCCCCTGTGGCTGAGCTTCCCCCTGGCCCCCTCACTGCTCCGGTGACCTGGATCCGTCCTTCCCCAGGAGCTGCTGCAGCAGATTCAGGGAGCTAGATCCAGGGCCACTGGGACCGACCATGTGGCTCCTGTCCCATAAATATTTCAGTTTGAAAAAAGGACTGTCAGCTTCCATCTGTCTCAGCACACGGCTGCACGGCAGGTCTCCCCTGCCTTGCTGGGGTGCCGGACCCCGCAGGATTCCCCAGGCTCTGCTCTGGCAGAACCGGGAGCTGCACTGCAGGGGTCCCCCCGAGGAGTCCAGCATCCCCTCTGGACCAAAACACATGCAGGGATTGCCAAGACATGAAGGAAACACACTGCAAATGCATGAATAGCAAGAAACACTAAAACCTGAGGAACTCGCCTGCAGGATGGTAGCTGGGCCATGCAGCTGGAGGTCTCCAGCTTCCCAGCCTGGCCACAGCTCTTCCCTATGGCTGTCTTCCTCTCTTCCCTCTCCATCATCTGCCTGGGGAGCTGGTGAGATTTCCAAAGACAGAAACATCTCACCCCTCACTGTGCCTTATCCCCTACTCCTACACCACCCCTGGGTGTTTGGCTGTGACCTGGCAGACTCAGAGCATCCCTGCTGCAAGGGCTGGAAGGGGTTAACAGCATGAGATGCTAACAAGCCCAATCTGCTGCTATTTATACTCAGGAGGCTCTTCTCCTCCCCCCCCACCCCACACCCTCTTTCCTTTCACGCCCCTCCACTGCTCCTGCTGCCTGGAAACTTGGGCTCGCAGCTCCCCTTCAGTGCAGCAAAGGCGTCTCATTACCCACCCAGGAGCTGGAACGAGCTGTGCCACTGCAGAGCAGCCTGGCATGAGGAAGAGGAGGCACTGCTGCCGGGATGAGGCAGAATAACCCTCTCCAGCCCTCACTGGAGAAGCACCCCAGCCGCTGAGGGCTTTCCTCTCTTCTTCCTTGCACCCTGCAGTGAGGGGGAGTTTTTCCATCTCCCGTGGGAATGCATGGGGTCCCCTCCGCTTCCCAAGGAAAAGCCATGCTGCAGTTCCTGGAGGAGCCAACCTGTGCTCTGCACTGTGCCTGCTGGAAAACCTCACATGGAAAGCTGTGCACAGACTGTGGAGGGCAGGTCCAGGTCCCCAGGATCCAGCAGTATGTCCACAGTACTGGGTGATGTATTAGGGAGAGCTGTGGTTTCCCAGGGTGGTGTTTCAGGGAAGTCTTCCTTTATTGGGAAAACCTTGGCTGCAGCTCTGCAGTTTTCACTCCAGGTACCTGTTGCCCACTGACTCTCAGTCCCAAAGCTGTGTCCTGCTCCTGCCTTGGCTCCCAGCACTGAGTTGGAGTGGTTTGGCCAGCACAGCTCTCTCTGACTATGGTCAGTAATAGATACTTGTAGGATCAGGCTATATTTACAGCAGCTGCTCCCTCTTATACCTTCTTAGCTCCTGGCAGCCACAGGCTTTGGGACTTCCCTAGGCAAGGAATGTATCTGGACCATCTGTTTCTGGTTATTCTGGCCCTATCCACACCAAACTCACCTAATCCCCCTGAGAACACTTTGGCTTCTGTGGGATCCCAGGCGTGATACCCCCAAATCCCTCCCAGGCGAGATGAAACAGGAGGAAATGCATTTCTTCCAGCAGAAGAAGGCAGAAAAGCTGGGATTGTGTCAGAGAAAAACGGAGCAGACAGATGTTGGAGCGCAGGGAATGTCTGCAGAGGCCAGCAGTGGGGAAGGATGACTGAGAAATAAGATGAGAAAGTTGTGTCAGCAATCAAGACCACAAGAGAGACCAATAGGAAAGATATTGCTCAGCTCATGAGACCCCCTGTGCCCTGGCTGCGTGAGGTGCCGCCGCTGGCAGCCTGCTCTTGGCAGCTGCTGGATCTGCCCATGGAGCTTGGAGACAGGAGAAGGACTAGCAAAGTGATGTTTGCTGGCCTGGGAGATAAGAGCAATACAGTGCAGTGTCTGTGCTTGGTTGGGACTTGTTATCTCCCCTGACTCAGACTGAGTCTGGAGGATGTTTCCATATAGGGCTCAGCTGATTTAGCTGCAGTAAAATAGGCTAGGAGTAAAAATTCCCACAAACTCACTCACCTGAATGTTTATTTTCTCATCCCTGACTCCCCAACATTCTCAAAGATGTTGAAAGTTGTACTGGGCTGAAACCAGGAAGGGTTAAATATTTACAGCCTCAAGGGAATGAAACAAAATACAAGGTGGGGGACAGAGGATACTGGATCAGCCTCTCTTCATCCATCCTACTTTTTTTTGTGCCTGCCTGCTAAGCTGTGAGCAGGGATCTGAGCCTGAATAAGCAGCATGCAGCTGCAGGGTGACAGATTTGTACCTGGCTGTATCTGGCGAGGTGTGCCCAAGGGGAGAGGGTGCCCCTCAGTGCCATGAGCGGGGTGAGATTCCAGGAGATGGGGAAACTCATCCCGTGGAGATTCCCAAGGAGAAAGGGAAGGTCAAGAGCAGAAAATAAAAATAGCCCTGTGGGTGCCAGGGCTGTCGGCCCAGTACCCTGCTGAGCTCTCCCTGTGCCCAGGCACTAATCCTGATGGGGCTGGGGACACCCATGCCTGCAGCCTGCCCAGTGCTCAAGATAGCCCAGCAGCTGCCTGGAACCTCGGCCAGACACAGCCCCAGGCAGTCCCCGATTTGGATGTGACCTTTGAGCCTTTCTCCACTATCCCATGGCCATGGCTGGGGTCTCCTGGTCAGCAGGGACCCCACCCAGCCAGTGGCAATAGCAAGGGGAGGAATAGCCCTGCTGTGCCCTTCTGCAGCTCCTTCTTGTGCCCAAAGGGGAGCAAAGGCATTCCTGGGGAGTTGGGTGGGAGCCAGGCATAGCCCATAACCCTTGTGTCTCTGCTGCAGTGAGGCTCCATGACAGCATCTCTGAAGAGGGCCACCACTACCTGATATTTGACCTGTGAGTAATGGCTCGATGCATTCCCTAACCCACCTCCACCCCCCTGCTTCCACCCAGGGTGACACATTCTCCACCTCACCCAAGCCCTTCCTGCAGCCTGGGTTTGAACCAAGCTTGGGTCCCCCAAGCTGGGCAGAGGGCAGGTCCCTGTCCTGCACCCCCGGCTGTCCCCCTGTTCAGTGACATTTGGGGTGGGGGGATTGCCAGGGCTGAGCGTGTTGTCAATCAATCCAGCTCCCACTGTTTTCTCACAGGGTCACTGGTGGGGAGCTGTTTGAGGACATTGTGGCCAGGGAGTACTACAGTGAAGCGGATGCCAGGTGAGCACAGACACACGTGGGGCTGTGGAGGGGACAGATTATGTCCCCTTCTCCCATGAGCTGCTCCCTCCCAGGGTCCTACACATCCGGCTTTCTGCGGCATGAGCTCTTTCCATGATGGGAGGTGTTTTACAGCCACTCTGCAACACATACTCATAAACCAGGACTGTGGTGCAAAAAAGGCTTCCAAAAATGCTCTTTTTAACTCACTCAACTCCTGTGCCAAGAAGTGCATGTGCTACCATAGAGCTGGTTTCCTCCTCAAATCAGATGGCTCCCAGCCACTGCCAGCAGCATCCTCCTTGCCTGCAATGATGGGGTAGCCCACATTTGACCTTCCTGTAAAGTAGCACGATGTTGGGGCTCCCTGGGCTGGGGGCATTGAGTTTCTCTAGTCTGGGGATGTCAGGGCTCCCTGGGCTGGGGGCTTCGGGGCTCTCCAGGCTGGCAGAGAGGAAACCCAACACCAGACTGGTGCCCAGCCAGGGCTATGATAAAACAGATACCCCACAGTCCTCAGCCCTTCCCCTTGGAGGTCCATTCCAGCTGTCTGTGAGAATTTCTTGCCTTTACCACTTGAAAGCACTGAGGAGGAGCAGTCAAGACAGGCTGGGTGGGAGGATGTGCTCAAGCTCTGCTCCCTCCCACGCTCCCTCTGGCACTTTCCAGGTACCCTACTGCAGAGCCAGGGGGTTGGGTGCCATTTCAGCCACCCCTTCGGTCCCTGTAGCTCAGCCAGGGGACAGCATTAGCCTCATTTTTTTGAGGAAACATGATTTGTCCCTCTCCAATCTCCAAATGTCACTGTGCCTCTTGGCTTTGCCCCCAGGCTAAGCATAGCCCTGTACATGTGTCCAAAAGGGTGGTAAGCTCTACAATACCTCTCTGCATGAGAATATCCTTTATTCCTAGGCAGAAAGCAATCTCATTTAATGGGCTGCCTGCACTGAATCCACTTACAGCCCATCCACTGATTAGTGTCATACAAATAAAATAAAATACATGTAAATAAAGACCTTCTGCCTTGCACACAAGCTGTTTTGGAGCAGAAGTGATCATCACCTCTGTCTTTTTTCCTTCCTGTCTCACACACGCAACAGAGCTGGGATGTAATGAACTAGATATAAAGCAAGCAGACACAGCAGGAGCCACCTGCATTAGAGCAGGGCAGGGAAACAGGGCTGGAGCAAAGGTTACATAGAGCACATCTGCTCTGCCTGGGCTTGGAGACCAAATCTGGGCTGGCATTGCAGCTCCACTGCTGGTCTCCAGCTCCCCACCTCCAGTGTTGCTCCTGTGGGCACCCCACAGGCTCAGCTGTAGCCCCCATGTTCCTGCTTGGCATCAGTAGATGTGCAGCAGCTCTGGTGAGATCTTAATGGGTTGAAACTGCTCCCCTCGGATGTGTGAGTTTTGGTGGAGAGAGACACTGAGCTGTGTGCAGAGGGGCAGCATGATGGGGAGGAGGGGCAGAGGGGTGAAATGCTGTGGAATAGAAGTGTCTGACAAAACTCTGCCTTACCGGCCAGTTGTATGAGCTTTCCCTCTCTCCCACAGCCACTGCATCCAGCAGATCCTGGAGGCTGTGCTGCACTGCCACCAGATGGGGGTGGTTCACCGGGATCTGAAGGTAAGAGTTACAGGGGGAGTGCCTGCGGGAGGGTGGGGGGACCCCATCGTGATGCAAAACCATGTGGAGCAATGCCCGGAGTACTCCGGGGCAGCCGAAACAGCAGGGAGGAACATGTGTAAGGCTTCAGGAAAGCCACAGAGCAAAGACTAGCTCCGGGGTGAAATAACACAAGGGAGAGGAGGTAGGGATGTCCTTGAGATCCATGGTCCTCTAAGGATCCAGGGACACCAGGACACACAGCAGGACAAAGCAGTTGGGAAGTACATCCAGAGACCTTCCTCTGTGCCGTGTTGGGAAGGTCCCCCTACATCAAAAGCAGAGCTCCTGGTGGGGCTTTCTCTCCTCTCCAACCCCCATCTCCTCCTGCAGCCCGAGAACCTGCTGCTGGCATCCAAGCTGAAGGGCGCCGCCGTCAAGCTGGCTGACTTCGGCCTCGCCATCGAGGTGGAGGGGGACCAGCAAGCATGGTTTGGTGAGTGGGACTGGCCCGAGGTGGGGCCTCTCCAGCTTTCTTTGGCATGTTTGATCGGGGGGGGGCTCCAGGTGGGACACACATTGCCGGGACTCGAGCCCCGGGTTACGGCAGCGTCCCAGCAGCACCAGCCCAAGAGGCACAGTGGGTGAGGAGGTTGATGGCTCCAGCTGTGCCCCTGGAAACAGCTCGGTATTGATCCAGGGCACAGGCAAGCAGCTCCACAGGGATTCTGTGAGTCAGCAAGATGTCCTGGTGAGATGGACAAACCGGCAACAGGGGCAGGCCAGGGGGAGGGAAGCCTCTTCCAAGTGCTGGAGGTGCACATCAGAGCACTCCAGCCTTATGCACCGTCTGGTTGTGGCAGAAAGCTGCAGATTGCTCTGCCTGGGAGTCACAGAGGTGTCTGGCAGGAGGGTGCCTGTCCCACTGGGTCAGGATGTGCCAGGACTCTCGCTGTGCATGGCTGGGCACCAGTGGCTGCTGGAGGGGACGGGGGCTGCCTGCTGGCAGGGCGTGACAGGCTGTCTGTCCCAGGTTTCGCTGGCACCCCGGGATACCTCTCCCCCGAGGTGCTCCGGAAGGATCCCTATGGCAAAGCCGTGGACCTGTGGGCTTGCGGTAAGTCAGACCGGGGCTGGAATACAGGGACTGGGCTGGGCTGGGCGGGATGAGGGGGGCTGTTCATCCAGCACGGCCCGAGTTGCAGTTGTTAAATACACCTCGGGGAGGTCAGGGTGGAGGATGTACCCAAGAGGTGGCACATTACCCTGGGCTGTCTCTGCCTCTGCACATTACCCTTCTCTGAAGGATCAGCCCCCTTGCTATGTACCTGAAGTTCCCAGTCAGGGGAGATGCCGGCCCTTTTCCCTGTGGTGCTGGCGGATTCAGGCAATGATTCCATGCAACTGCAGCTGTAGGGGAGCCTTTTATCCACCTGTGATGGGGAGGAGGCATCTCCCAGCCCTGCCGGGGCACCCACTTAATGCTGTGCATGCCAGAGCCTTGAACCTCCCCAAGTGCTGAGACAGTCAGCACTGAGATGGACCCACCAACGAGCCTTTTGCTCTTTAATCAGTGAGCAAATCCTCATGTTTCCCTAATTTCTGTTTATCTGCTTGAGTTTCACCAATCCTGAGGCAGGGTCTGCTCCTACCTCCAGCAATGAATTCTCTCCCACTGATTCCATCTCCTCTCCTGGGCAGGTGTCATCCTCTATATCCTGCTGGTTGGGTACCCACCCTTTTGGGATGAAGACCAGCACCGACTCTACCAGCAAATCAAGGCTGGGGCTTATGATGTGAGTGGGTTTGTCTTGTTGCCCCTTTTCACAGTCTACCCTCTCTCCTGCTGCTCCTGCCTTACAACCTGCTGCTCTGGCCAGATTCAGACATAATGGTAGCAAAGTTCTGTTGCGTATTCCCATGTTTCAGGGCCACTTTGCAGAACAGATAGGTCTTGTCCTGGACCTTCCAACTTGCTTCTTCCACTTCTGCTCTCTAGTTTTCCACCTGACAGCTCTTTCCAGTTGCTAACAACTTGCCCCAAATTGCAGGAGAACCAACCCAAGTGTAAAGGGTCTTCTGCTCCTTCTGTTCCTTCCTGCCACCCCTCATCCTGGTCCCTTTGCTTTGGCAGTTCCCCTCCCCTGAGTGGGACACAGTCACTCCTGAAGCAAAAGATCTCATCAACAAGATGTTGACCATAAACCCATCGAAGCGCATCACGGCAGCGGAGGCTCTGAAACACCCCTGGATATCGGTGAGTTTGACACTCACTGGTTGGGGCTGAGGGTACAGAGATGTGAGGGTTCACAAGGAGGGGAATATCTCACTGGGGAGCATGTGATATCAAGCCTGCCGCCAGCTCTCTTCTCCATCCTGGGAAGATGGTTTCCTGGCATCATTCCTACCAGTGCTTTCAGAACAGCATTTTCCCTGGGGTTTTGCAGCAGAGAAAAGTTTGTGAATGCAAACAGCATGTCCTGGATGAGCTGGTGATGGGAGGGACACAGGTGCTCCCAGCCCTGGTGGGGACAGGCTGGTTTCTTGGTGTCATCTTGTCTTCTATACTGGAGGGCCTTTCTTCAGAGGTGATGGGAACAGGCTCGTGTCCATCCATCCACCCACTCATCCACTCCAGCAGCAATCCCCCCATGCTTCACTTCATCACACTGCTCTGGTTGCTGATTCTTACCTTGAATCAGCTCCTAAAGGCAGGAGGAGTCCATGGGCTTAACCCTGGGGCCGCACACCTGTAAGCCCTGAGCACATTGCTAAACATGGCTGGTCAGTCAAGGGGTTAACTCAGTGGGCAGCCAGTTCTCCCTACACCTCCATCACCAGAGCAGATCCTGCTGACTCCAGAGCTTCCATCTCCCACTGCCCATTAAACTTTTATCTGCTGCTGTTGCTGCAGGCAGCTCTGGCCCGTGCCTCGGCCACGGGAGATGACACACGTGTGTGCACATGTGAGAGCAGGGCTGGGGGAGCCCCTTCCCCCCAGCACTGCTCTGAGCCAGGTCTCTCTCCTCCCAGCACCGTGCCACCGTGGCCTCGTGCATGCACAGACAGGAGACGGTGGACTGTCTGAAGAAGTTCAATGCCCGGAGGAAGCTGAAGGTAACTCTCATACTGTCCAAGTTGGCTTCAAAATGCATGGTCAGGTCAGAGGTGGGCTTGTTCTCTCTGTGGGAAAGGACAAGGTGGTGTTCCTGGGCAGTGGTGTGGTGTTCCTGGGCATTTGGGGACCCTGCTTTGAAGAAGAGAGGAGACCAAGTGTGGTGGCGGGTTCATCTGTCTGTGGTTCCCAAGTGCTCAGAGAAAGCCATGGTGAAGGAAAGCACTGAGCCACACTGGACATTTGGGTGAGTTCTTTCCCACTGAAGTCTGTATCAAAAAAGTTCCTCTTCGGGGCAGGACATAGGTCTGAGAGGCACAGTGAGACCCTTTGCCTGATAGCCAAGACACTTTGCAGCAAAGGAATAAAATGACCTATGGAAAGGCAAAAACTCACCCCCTTCTTGGATGCTGTCCTGTGCCACAGCCTGGATCCCCTCTGAAATCACCATCTCCAGATTGAGAACCTCCCTGAAACACCCATCTCCCTGGTGCTGCTGAGCCTCAGCCAGCAGCATGGTACTGGGAATGGGCTCTGGAAATCACAATGCCTTTTCCAGAGCCAGAGGCACAGAGCAGGACAGCACTGGCCTGTGCCATAACCAGAGCCATCAGTGCTCCAGGCCTGAGTACAGCTGCAGGCTGCTAACAAGATTATCAAGGAAAGAAACTGGCTATAAACTATTATTACTTTTCAGCTAGACAAGTAATCAAATTAGTTCAGGCATGCACTTCCAAATAGTAATCCATTACTGTAAGCAAGTTGTCCAAAGTAATCTCATTATACCCTGATCAACTAGTTAGTAGACTCAGCTAAAAAAGGGGAAGGATTTTTACGAATGTTGTTTTGCAGTGGTGATCTTTGAGTGGCTCCCATGAGCAATCCCTGCCCTGCTGCTCTGAGCTAGCACAGCTTTAGTCGCAATTAAATCAGATTCCGTTCCTGGTGACAGCCCCGCTCACTGGGGTTGTGCTACATCCAGGGCAGGGTAGTATGAGACTGAAAAGTGCCCCACAGATATTTAATATCCCTTTAATCTTGGAGTAAAGGCAGTTTCAGAGAATGCAACCCAATGCCTTGGTGCTGAGGATACAGAGTCGGGTACTGAGAGCTGCTTTTGATGGCAGGAGGAGAATATCAGTCCGTGGGCCAGTTTCCTTCCAGCCAGGTGGCTCGGGGACAGGTGCTGAGCAGGACTTTCCTTCCTCAGGGATGGGGGAAGCAGCAGGGTGCAGGGAGCTGTGGTCCAGTACATCCTTTCCTTCTGCCTTCCTTCTCTTTCAGGGAGCCATCCTCACCACCATGCTGGCCACCAGGAACTTCTCCGGTAGGTGCTGTCCCTGAGACTCATCTCTTTGTCTTACAGGGTGCCCAAGGTAAATCTGTAGGGTCCCTGAAGAGCTGGGTGTCACATGGAGGCTGAGGTTGCATCCTGGTGCCCCTGGGCATGTGTAGTTTTTGGGTAGTCCTCCAGGAGATGGGGCCTGGCACCTCCAGGCTGGCTTCTGGCTTGGGATGCAAGAGAAAAGGTGTCTGGCTGAAATGCAGTGGTCCCGAGTGGTTTAGGGGTTTATGTGTGCCCAACCATCTGGCTTGTACTGGGGTGAGGCTGTGGATCCTGAGGGCAGCCAGAGCTCAAGCTGCTGGTTTTGTGTCCTCCTGGAGATGTTTGTGGCTCAGGGAGAGCATCCCCTGCATTGAGAATGTTGGAAAGGTCCCTGGGTGCCACTGCAGTGAGATGGCAGCAAGATCCCTCAGGTCTCTTCCTAGGGCAGGTGGTGCTGATCCTGCAGGGTTCCCCACTCTCTTTCTGCCTCTCAACATCCCCGGGGCTGCACAGGAGACAGGACTGAGCACAGCAGCCCAGCCTTTGCACCAGAGAGGTCTCAGTGCAGCCACCAGCCCTTCTGCCCCAGTGCTCCCACTGAGAGCTGTTCCCTCTGGGGACACCTCGCAGCAGATGGGATTTCACAGGCGATTCCCAGGCACGGAACCAAATGGAGCCGCGTGATGACAGAGCTCATCCCCCCGCTGTCACCTCCAGCCCTCGCCAGCGCGGTGCTGCAGTGCTGGGACACACCAGCCAAGCCCTGCAGCCGGCTGGTGGCAGCTGTTTGGAGTTAGATCGGGCGTTTAGGGTGCTTTGCTGAGGTGCCCTGGGTGCGGCAGGCTGGCAGGGCTGGTATCTGCATCTGTGGTGCGGGGACGGTGCTGACACATTTAGCCCTGGTGGAGGGGGGCTGGAGGAGTCCAGCAGCTGGGGGGATCTGGTGTCAGCCCCGCGCCGGGAAGGCGTTGGACAGGAAGCTTCAAAGGGCAGGAAATTCAAAAGCATCTCTCATCGTGCTGCCCATCCCACGCACGGCCCGAGGGCTCGCTAGAACGCCCTGCCCAGCGGCACAGCAGGGCTGGTGATGGACAGGGTCTGGCGTGCCGCTGAGCTCCACCGATCCCACCCTGTCTACGGGGGGCAGGGGGAGTGCGGCGGCCTGGGGGGCTGGGGCAGTGCCGGCAGCGGTGGGTGGGCACCGGGGGGAAGGAAGGCGCCTGCTTTTCATCATTGTCAAAATGTGGGCTGCAGCTGTCGGGCCGGCAGGGCCGGCAGCACATGATCCCGACAGCATGGGGCTAAAATTAGAGGGCGGCAGGCGGGCAGCCCATTCCTCCACGCTGCGCCGCGCCGGGTCAGCAGCACCCCCCGGTCCGGAGCCCGGACAGCTCTCCGGCCGCCCCAGCGCTCGGGTGACGCTGGGAGACGGGTCATGCCCTTGGCCGAGAGCCACCGGGGTGGGACAGGACGGTGCTGGCAAGGTCGCCCCTGAGCTCCCGGGGGTTGCCGGAGAGAGGACGAAACCCACCAGCCCGGTCCCGCCGCTCTGCCACCCGGCACCATGCTGCTGCTCCTCGCTCTCCTGGTGCTGGTGCCCTGCCTGGCTCTCCTAATCACCTTCCTCCTCTCTCCAGGAGGCAAAAGTGGTGGCAACAAGAAGAATGACGGCGTGAAGGTAAGCGCCCTCCCCGCTGCCCTCTCCTGCCTGCCCCTCTGCTGCTGGGGCGGCGGTGGGGGTCTCTCTGCCGTGCCGCTGGTGAGCGTCTCCGTGCCCTGCTGGGGGGCTCCGTGCCATGCCGGCAGTCCCTGAGACACCTTGCACTTTAAAGGGCAGCTGTTGGCCCGGCTGTCCCGGTGTGTCCCGGTGCCACCGGCTGGGCTCCTGCCAGGGCAGGCAGCGCACAGGAGGCTTCCCCGCACAGCGAATTGTTGCTGGAGGGGTGCATGGGGGGATCTCACTGCTGTTTCGTTGCCTGCAAAATGCACTTGCCCCTCGCTACCCCCAGGGAGGGGGAGAAGGAGAGGCTGGACCAGGACAGGGGACAAGGGGAGGCAGCTTTGCAGCCCGGAGCCGTGGCTCCAACAGCAGCCATCTGGCGAGACGGGCAGCCTCATCTCCTGTTTGCTCACCATGTGGCCTCCTGTGGCTGGCCCCAGTTCCTGTCCCATCCTGTCCCAAGGGCTGATGTGCTGCTGGGTGACACACGGATGCTTTTAACCCCTTCAGCAGTGCCACTAGTGCTCACTGCAGACAGCAAAGGAACATGGTGATACTTGACAGAGCAAAATGGCTTAGTGATCCTCTAAAAACAAGCCAGTGCTTGGTGGATCTTGGTTCTTGGGCTGCAGAGCCTGAAGGTTTATCTACCCCTTTGAGCTGGGGCCACAACACTTCTCCAGGACAAGGTGGCTCCTGGAGGCAGCAAAATCCTGCTGCTGAGCAGCTTCTTCTGGTGACGTGGAGATGTGGTGGATAGCAGTGGTTATTGAGCTCTGTCAAACTCCTCCTGCAGGAAGAAACTTTCTCTCCTTACCTGTTCCCTTCATGAATACAAGGGATCACTCAGCAGGGAAGAGCTGGCATGGTGACATCCTCAATCATCAGGCAGAAGTTGGGAGCCCAACTGCAGTACAGCTGCTCTCCTTCCTCCATAGGCACCCTTTGTTGGGAGAACCTAGAGAACCTTCTTCTGACCTTTTGTAGGGGCCCAACTGTTGGGCTGTGTGGGGTGCAGGGTTTTGGAAGAGCAGAGCCCTCAGCCAGCTTCTTCCCTCCTCAGTCCAAATGGTCAGTGAAGCCAGGGGTCTAGAAATGGCATGTCTCTCTCCCACTCCTCCCAGACCCAATGGCTGGAAGAGGACAAGCCTGCAAGGACTGAGACCACTCACAACCCTCCACACCTGGGCTCAGCTCTGCAACAGGCTGTGCAGTGTTATTCTGCAGCATGAAGCTGATGTCCTTGATGGCTCTGAGAAGACCTTACTTTGGGCCAGGGTGTCAGGTTAGCATGAGACTCCCAGAACAGGATTGCTGGGTTTGGTGCTGGCAGATCCCATGGGAGTCCCAGCAGTCCCTCTGCCAACCTCTTCTGCTCTGAGGTCCCAGCTCTGTGAGTCACCTGAGAAGTGACACCATGGGTAGAGCTGCCTTGGTACAAGTTGCTGGAGCGCAGGTGAGAGCAAAATGAAGATGCATTTTCAAGATATAAAAGGAGAGATTGGTGGATGGAGAGGCTTCATCAGGCATTGTCCTGAATCTAATTCTTCAGCAGAAAGGGACAGCCTTAAATTTCTGTGTTGTGGTAAAGACCATTTGCCAGCCCAACTTGCTGATGATGCTTCCTCTTGGACTTCAAAGTAGTTTTGAAGGCAGACCTTGTCCTGGGAAAAGAGGCACTTGATGTTGTATCAAAATAACTAGTTTTGGTGAAGAGACTTCTGGCTCATCACTGAAACTGAGCGAGAAGAGTCTGGTTTCAGAGCAGGATCAGAGAGGCTGGTTTGCATCCTCAGCCCTCGCTGGTGAGCAGGGAGCAGATCATGACACCTCATCCCAAGTGCAGTCTACCAGCCAACACTCCTCTCAAGATGGTGGACAAGCTCTGAAGAAAGAATTTGCTTTTTTATTGTCCTTCCCTTTTCAACAAATAGAGGTGAGACAGCCTTGTTAGATGGCCAGTAAGGTAGGGGAGGAGAAGACAAGGTAGAGGCAAGCTCATTTCCAACAGTGTCCTTGTGTTGGTCCCTTTCAGCATAACCATCCCCACCTTTCATTCCCACGCTCAATCCCCCCTTCATGGAGGCACAAGAAGGTTTGGTGCTGTGGGTGAAGCTCCAATGCCCATGTGGGCAGCCAGTAGATATCAAGACTTTGCTGAATGGTGTTAATTTCTTTCCTTCTTGCTGGAAAAGTGAGGCAGGAACCTGAGAACCTGCCTTGGGCGGTTGGGACAGTGGGAAGGGAGTGGTCCTGCCTGCTCAGAGCCAGGCTCTAAGTCAGGCCACGTTGTGGGGTTCACTGCTGGAAGAGTTGTGCCCCCATTTGGAGTAACAGGCTGGGCTGAGAGCAGGCAGCCCTGCCTTTCCTGCCCAAAGCTGTGCTGGTGGGCAGCAGGCAGCTGGTGCTGCTCTCCAGCCTGCCTGCACAGCCCTCCAACACCAGCATGGGGCTAGCCCAGGCTCAGAGGGCTTGAAACTCACCGTCCTGAGGAGGATCCTCACCTGCTAAAAGAATTCCTGGGACCCAAAGTCCCCCTTGAGCCCTGCTCTGGGATCTGTGAGAGGTCCTCTGGTCCCAGCAGCTATGATACCTTCACTGCCCTGTGTAGTGTCACATCTCGTCCCATTGTAAACTAATGGAATCACTGCCCCGTGTCACATCCTGTCCCGTCCTAAATTAATGAGCTCACTGCCCCGTGTTGCATCCTGTTCCTGTATGTCCAGACTCGACGCAGTCACTGCTTTGTGTTGCATTCTGTTGCGTCTGAAACTTCTGCAGTTTTCTGCCCCGTCTCATGTCCTTGGGTAGCAGAAGCTGTCAGCCCTTCCTGACGACAGCCCAGCTCCAGCGGCTCCCCGTCCTGTGAGGTTCCTGCTGAAATGCCACAGCTCACTCTGCCCTTTAGGACATCTGTTGTTGCAGTGAAGGAGAGGCGAGCGTTGGCATAGGATCCAATGCCTGAAGGAGCTACAGGAGAGCTGGAGAGAGACTTTGGAGAAGGACGTGGAGTGATAGAACAAGGGGGAATGGCTTTAGAGTGAAAGAGGGCAGGTTTACATTGGTTATAAGGAAGAAATTCTTTATTGTGAGCATGATGAGGCACTGGAACAGGTTGCTCAGAGAAGCTATGGATGCCCCATCCCTGGAAGTGTTCAAGGCCAGATTAGGTGGGCCTTGGAACAACCTGGTTTAGGAACTGGATGATCTTTAAGGTCCTTTCCAACCCAAACCATTTCCCTGATTCTATGGGAGGGAGTGGAGAGCTGCACTGATAGAGAGAGAAGCTCAGTAAGGATGCTGGTGGGAGTCAGAATGTGAAAGGAGCAACAAGGGGGAATGGATATGAGCAGTTTTTATGCTGCAGCCCACTCATGCTCCCTAATGGGTTGCTCTGTGGACTTTTCCAAGAGGTTTGTACAGTGTGTGCTGCTTTCCCCTCGCAGGGCAGACACAGCTGGTGCCTTTTTAAATGTACTGGTACAACACTTTGTTATTTGGCACTGCAGATTCTGATTTCTGCACATTCGTGTTCCCTGACACCCACTGGGTTTCATTCCCTGGGAGCCAGAGGTGCTGAAAGGGTATGAGGTCAGCACGCACGTCTCCCTGTCTCCTGGCTAAATTAAAAATGGAGATGGGGAACAGAGCACAGCAGGGAAGGGGAGTCCAGAAGCAGTTTGAGATTACAAGCAGAAATGTGGTTAGGAGGTCATCCAATCCAAAAATCTTAAAGCCTAGTGGTAGTCATCAGGGATAGAGACAAATGTGCATGTGTAAGGTCTTATCTTTGGAGGAGACTTGTCCTGATTTAAAACACTGAATCTGTGCTCAGGACAGCTTCCCACACAGTATGCATGCCTTGCAGAGTCAAGCAGCCGTAGACCTGCTGGCCTTAAAAGAGCCAGCTTACTGGTCTAGGTCCAGAACTAATGGGGTGTCTCCACATTAGTCAGTGCCATCAGCAAATGTATCCAGAACAGATCCAGAGTCTGTAGAAGTCAGTCTGGCATTCATTCCTGTACAGGGCTGTGGTAGAGCTGCCTTAGCTTTTCAGCATCCCACTCCTGTTCCTGTGGGATTGCTGGGCTGGTCACAAAGCCACCAGAGTGGTCAGTGACTCCCAGGGGACTCCCTTTTGGACTAACCAGGTCCTTGGGATGAGCACCCCCAGAGATTGTGGCAGGTCAGGAGAGAAAGGTGCTGGCAGGAACATGGGGAGGGAACTGGCACGACACCACCAGCACTGCAGCCAGTGGCACGTCCCTACAGGAGCAACACATTGCCCCCCTGCGCCTTTCATTTGCCCCTCCATGAGGACCAAGAAGGGGGCTCAGGACCTGCTGCCTCTCATGTGCTGCTCTCAGCCTTTCTCACTCTGTGTCTCTTCCTGTTCCATCTCTTCTCCTTGTTTTTCCAGAAAAGAAAGTCCAGTTCCAGCGTTCAGTTAATGGTGAGTGTCCTTCGTCTTCCTCAATGCCGATATTGCTGGGCCTCTCCACATGTTCCAGCTTCCCCCGTTTTTGGAAGTTACCTCGGGGTAGGGAAGAAGGGACAGCGGGGTTGGAGGGAACATCCTCAAAGCCGTATCACCCACAAACCCCATTAACAGGGTTGGTGCAGGCACTTGCTGGCCACCAGCTGGTGGGAAGCCAGCCCTGGTTCTTGCTGATGGGTTCTCATGCCGTTTCTCCCAGTTCTCCTGACTCAGGTCTGCAGGCTGCATCGGTCCAAGGAGCCTTGGAGAAACACCTTCCATGCCTCTGCGGGGACTGTATGGTCATGGGACACCTTGCCAACCTACATCGGGGTCTTCTGGGTAATACATAAGCAAGGCTCTGCTGGGAAGAGCTAGCAGAGCCATTGCTCTAGCTCCACTAGCAGAGTTGCCTTGATGGGGCTCCCGGAGAGAGACAGGGGGTCAGTACCCCTCTCCCCCCCAAATCTGTGTAGTGCTCAGCTGTTTCTTGAAAGAGCTGTGTCTCAGCCTTCAGTGGTCCATGTGGGTCTTGGAAGCACTGTTTTATTGTACATTTCTCTCCCTACTCTGCGGTCAGTGTGGTCTCTCTCACTCCTGCACAGTCCCCTCTTTCTCATCCCAGCTCCTCCTCGCTGTTAATTTGTACATCTCTCTCTTTATCGTACAGTCAACATGGTGTCTTCCACCCCTGCACAGCCCCTCTCCCTGCCCCTCCGGCAACGCTCCTAGGAACCCACCAAATGGCCCCCGGACCTGCCCCCGTCTCTGTCCCCACAGGTGTCGGTAGGAAAGGCAGCGCCGTTCCTACGAGACCCTCCACAGCCCACCCCTTGTGCCTTTGGCTACAAGGAGTGGAGGTCAGGGAGGGCTCTGCCAGTGCTGCCCTAGAGCTGTGGTTGAGGACAGATTGGACCTGCTGGCGTTTTCCTTGGTTTCTGTCTGTTGGCACAGTCGAGCGCTGCGGGGTCAGACTCGGGGGGCTGTCGAACACACAAGCTCCGCCTGTCGCGGGGAGGAGACCCTTCTCACCGCCCCATCTCTCCTTTCTGTTCTTTGCTCAGGAATCGTCGGAGAGCACCAACACCACCATCGAGGACGAAGACACCAAAGGTACCGGTGGGGGCAAGTGGGGAGGTGGGCAGGTTGTTTCAGAGGGGTTCCCATGGGTTGTTAGCCTGGCCCACACCTCACGAGGTATTTGCTACAGGGCCCTTCAGAGATTGCTTTACCTCCTCCGGTGGTTTCACTGCTGGGTTGCTGCCACGAGCTGCTGTTGAGGGAGGGGGATGCTCCCAAAAACAGGGATGTTCCCTGAAATGGCAGAAATCTGACGGGGTAGCAGCCTGGGCTGACTGCTCTCCTAAATAAACGTCCCTTTGGGAAAAGCCTCCAGGGGAAATCCCTGTCTGCTGCCCGCCTGCCTGCCAGAGGCAGCTTTCTAAGAATAACCCAGGGAATAATTTATCGGTGCTAATTTGTAAAGTCTCTCAACGAAGTGATCTCGGCACAAAGCAGGATGGACTTTGGCCTGACGTGAGAGCTAACAGGACACTTGTCCTCCTGGGGAGGGGCTCCCTGAGTGCTTGGGAAGTGATGGGACTCCCTCTCCTCCTTTCTGAGCAACTCCCAGGAACATGCTCCCTCTCCTTTCATTAGTCACAATATGAAAAAAAAAAAGGTCAAGCAGGATGCCAATTTGCATTTGAGGCAGAGCCTTGTTAATAAGCCCAGAGTTACCTCTGACTGTTCCTCCTGCATCCTGGGGAGCCAAACCCACTCTTGCACAGTTTTGTGCCCTTTGAGGAGTTTCTCCTTGTATCTCCTGGGGTGGTTGCCCATGTCATTCACCTGCTCTCCTCCCTGCTACCTACCATTTCAGAGTGAGGTGAGAGCATCCTTGGACTAGCCTGCCCTGGCTGGCCTCTGCTGTGAGTTCACAGGATAGAAGGTCCCAGCTTGAGAAGGCTTTGCAGCCAAGACCAGCCTGTGCCAACCTTTGGGCTGAGGGCAGCTCACCATTTGGCTCCTTAGGATATTACAGGGTTTTTCAGTTGTGTCCTGTCTTTCTTTTATGAGAACAAAGATCCCTTCCCTCCATTTCTCTTTCCAGCCACTTTCCCTCTTTTTCCCTGGACAAAGTCCCCTAACCTCCTGTGGTCTGTCTCTGATGAGATAAATATCTCTCACCAGTATGGTAACAACAGCACTTCTGCTTTGTTTTCTCCTTTTATTTTCCTTTTATCTTTAAACCAACAGTACGGAAGCAAGAAATCATTAAAGTCACAGAGCAGCTGATCGAAGCAATAAGCAATGGCGACTTCGAGTCCTACACGTGAGTGTGCCCAGCATGGGTTTGGGATGGGTGGGGGCTCAGCCTCCCAGAGCGGGGTCTCTCCCTCTGACAATGCTGCTCAGGAGGTTTTACTGTTGTTCAGGGCAGGTTGACATGACCAGGGAGACATGGAGACCACCCAAGACAAGCAGGAGACATCAGTTTCAAAACCTGATGCTGCTCCTGTGCTCAGCTGACCACAGCTCTCTGGTCTCACTGTTATGGATGAGCCCATTTTGTGGCTTGCAGAAAGAGGAATAATAATTGTAAACGTGATTTATGGTGGAAGAAGGAACTTTGCATCCATGGTATCCATTATATCCAGATTGCCACAGGCTGCTCTGAAGCGTAGCTGCTTTCTGCTCACTGAGCTGATGCTCTTTAGAGTACACATCTTCTGTGTCCACGGCTGATTTAATTAGCAATGTCTGAGTGAGTGCAGGTCTTCATCACTGCCTCAGAGGATCACAGCAGGGATATTTTGATATGGAGCAGATAATACGGGTTTTTACCCGCTCTTTTCCTTTCTTACAAAGAACATGGCAGTGTTTGGGGAGGTTTAATTGCAGGTGGTGACTGATGGAGAATGCACCCTGCTTTGCTGGGGTCCTGCCTATAGTCATATAGAGGCTGGAGATGAGGTGGGGTGGACTTCATTCAGAATGCAGAGATGTGGTCAGATTTTTGCAAGAATTACTTGCTGGTGCAGACACCCCTCAGCCTCAGGCTGAGGGAGCCATCCTGAACACGAGGCATTTAGGTTCTCCAGGCTCTCCTGCCAGAAGCTGTGAGATAACCTCTCCCTTTTATCTCCCCTTCCTGGCTCCCCAGGAAGATGTGTGACCCTGGGATGACAGCCTTTGAGCCCGAGGCTCTGGGCAATCTCGTGGAAGGCCTGGATTTCCACCGATTCTACTTTGAAAACCGTAAGTAGTTCCCTTGCTTTCTGAGGGAACCCTCCCACCTCCCATGGGCCTGTCTTAACCTCCATCAGCTTGCCAGATTGAACAGGGTTAGGGTGGCTGTGGAGCATCTCTACCTGATTTGGAAGATCCCAGCAGGAGGTGTTAGGTCAGCTGGACTGGGTGAATGCAGAGGAGTCATTGCATTAACTACTTTCTAGGTGGACTTGTCCTAAACCCACCAGTGCAGCATTTACTCAGCCCAGTCAAGCCGAGAACCTAACACAGGCATCTCCCCTTCCCACACTGCTGCCACCCTGGGCAAGAGTCACCCAAACAACTTTGCCTGCCTAAATCCCCTTGTGCTTGTCCCCTCTCCAGTGTGGTCTCGGAACAGCAAGCCCGTGCACACGACGATCCTAAACCCCCACATCCACCTGATGGGAGACGAGTCCGCCTGCATCGCCTACATCCGCATCACACAGTATGTGGACGCCGGAGGGATCCCCCGCACTGCCCAGTCCGAGGAGACCCGCATCTGGCACCGCCGGGATGGCAAATGGCAAATTGTCCACTTCCACAGATCCGGCGCGCCCTCGGTCCTACCGCAGTAAGCCCTGTGAGGCTCCAGGGATGGGGAAGGGAGGGCTGCGTGGGGGCTTAACACAGTGTTGAGGCTTCACAGCAAGCGGGATCCTGCCCCAAGGATGGGGAGGAGATGACTGATTGCTGTGAGGTGGTGGTGGGGAGAGGGATGCTCTGCCAGAAGGATGGTCATAGCGAAGTCCGCCTTTCCCTGGTTTGTGTTTTGCAGCTGAAGCGTGGTCCTGCCCGTGTTGGGTTTGTCACTGACTGACTACCAAGGGGAGACCCCCTCCGACATGTTCACCTACGGGACTTTGGCTGTTGGCTCCGCTGCTTGGTTCCCGCTGGAATAACCCCTCGCTTCTCACCGCACACACTCAACGGCCCTGCCAGCGCAGTGCAAGCATCCCATCAAACCCCTCCACCCTGCCAGGGTCGTGACGCTGGGCCCTCTTCCTCTGCATGAACCAGGAAAAGAGAAACCATGAACTTAAACCCAAACATCTGGCTGGTGTACAGGCCCCTCTCCTTGGCTGCATAGTGTTGGTGGACCCCCTCAGTACCCAGCACATCTCCTGAACTGGGCTCAGACTCACCATCCACCTCCATCCCCACCTCTGCTGGAAGCCCTCTGAGGAAGGGGGAGGCAGTTTTGAGCCGCTCTGTGCTGCATCCTCCCTACGTGCTGGTGGATTTTGCTTTGCTGCTATCAAGGTCCCCGTCTGCTGCCGTGACTCCTGCCTGCTCTCGACCCGAGTTCCCACTTCCCAGCAGCCTCGGATGGGGAACTGCAATTTGAACCATTTGCAAAGTCCATTTTCCACGCACACATTGGCAAGGAGGGCTGTGTTTGGATGGGTGAGTAAAGACTATCTGTTTATTTTCCCTTCCCAGCGCAGGCTGGCTCCTTCCCAGGAGAGCGAGTAGGTTTGCACCCTGGCTCCAGGCAGCTGCTGTGCCAAGAGGGATGCTCTGCCTCCTTCCTCCCTTCTCCCTTTGGAGCAGGAACCGGCGAAGCTGGGAGAAGAGAGGAGGAGAAAGACAGCTGCCTCCCAGTACCACATCTGCACAGCCGGGAGCTGGAGCTGTCCCATCCACGCCTGGGCGGTAGCACCGCCCCTGCACCCTCCTTCCCATGCACCATCCGGCCTGGATCCTTTACCCCAGCACCCATTCCTGCCCCCATGTGCAGCACTGGCACTCCCCTGCTCCCAAATCCCAGGCTGGGACGGGGGCAGCTGAACTGGCCACTGTTTTTGGGGCACAAACCTCCATCGCCCACACGACTCCTTCCAGCGACGACAAGGAATGCAAGCTTTAGTGACAAAACTCTGCAGAATCTGATTGTGCTTCAAAGAAAACAAACAAGCCTTTAGCTGTCTTCTCCTTTGAGCGCATGCCTTTTTATAGGGAAAAGAAACCAACCTACCGTGTATTTCGTAACTTGATTTTGAGTATTTGCTGAAATGGATCTTTATGTAATAACTAGAAATATTCAGCTGTTTAAGGTGGGGAGGGAGGGGGGATTTTCAGGGGTTGCTGTTTTTCATTGCGTTTACATTTGGAAAGGGGTTGAGCCACTACGATGCTCCTACCAGGGGTCCTGCAGCATCCAGCCCCTTCCCCACGCCATGGTGGCTCATCCCATTCTGTCCCACAGCATTGGATGGGCGAGGGCACCCACCTCCAGGGCACCCACTGCCAGGGGCACCCACCTCCCCAGGGCACCTTCCTGCACCCCACGGGTCTTCCTGCAGGGCAAACCACAGTGGTGGCTCTTGGAGAGCCACCAGGACGTGGCTTTCAGGACAGAAGACGTGGCTGGGAAGAGGAATTTTGGTCTCACCTCTTTTCCATCAGGTAGAGAGGTCTGAGGATGGGTATTTTCCCAGCAATTCTTCCGTTTCTCACTCTCTTTTTCCGACTGGAGCCTCTTCACTCATTGATTGAGGCTCCTGCAGCGCTGCTGCCCTGGGGGACTTTCTAGCTCCACTCTCTTCATCTGCATGGCGTTTAACTTTCTAGACGGTGCGTGTGTTGAAAAACAAAGAAGTGAACAAAAAAACTGCTTGTTTTGGACATAAAAACAAAAAAAAGAAAAAGAAAAAAAAAAAAATGGAAAAAAAAGGGGAAATGTTTCCTCCATGTAAATACTGAGCGTGTATTTTGCCTTTTATGTGGTTTTGAATGCTTTGCTCTCTGTCAAGGCAGGGATGGCCACCGTGCCAAATGCAGCTGCATCCTTGCAGACTGCAAAAATATTTTCCCACTGGATGGAGGGGAAGAAATCCAAACTGCTGGGGCATGGACAGGCCCTGAGAAGTGTCTTGGTGTATTCCGCTGTGCTGGCGGTGCGATGGCTGCTGGTGATGTGTTTAGAAGATGCCTTTTTGGGGGCAAATCACAGAGCTGCTCCACGGGTGCACATGTGGGTCCCCATGCCCTTGGTGGACCTGTGCTGTTTCACTGTAGGCTTGCAAGAGATGACCCCAAAGCAGGGAAATCCATGCAGGGAGAGGATTAGCTTTTCAAGTGGAGTTTTGGTGTTTTTATGGATCCGTTTTTCTTCCTGTAGTCAGGTAGTGCTGAAGTTTTTTTCATTTTTAAAGGAAGGACTCAGCTCTTTCACAGTTCTCTCTCTCCCTTTCCAGAGCTGGCTCTGAAGTCAGCCGTGGTGAATGTCATCCACCCTATGACACCCAGGCTCTCCTGGTGTCAGGAGGGTTTTTGGGGATTGGTATAATGTGAATGAGGATGGAGGAGGTCACTGCAGGGCTCTGCATGGGGGCTGGGAGGTCAGATGCCATTTCAACCTGGCTTTGAGGCCGCTGCTAAATGTGGACCTTGGGTGAGCTGTGAGGGTGAAGCTGCTCCAGCAGCTGCTGCTGGGGAAAGGAAAGGGACAAGGGGTGTGTTAGAATTTGAGGGTACATACAATCTCCTTTCACTGAGACTCCACAGTCAGTGCTGGGGAGAAACATCTTGGCTTCCAGGAAGGCTTTGAGGTGTCTTCTTGAAGGGGGTTTCTTGTCTTTGAGGTTTCCCTAAAGTCACCTCTCCAGGAGGCAGCTGGATGTCCTTGCAACACCTAAAACATTTCTACTCTTTTCCAAGGGAAGCAGAGTCTGGGATTTCAACTCATTCTTGTCTTCCAGTCAAGCGGAAGCCTGACCAAGGAAGACCCAACTTCCCAACGTGCCCATGCTGGCAGCATTAAGCACCTGCACTTTAGGAATCTGTCCTGCCTGGTTTCTCGCTCCCACCTTGTCCTGCTTCTCCAGAGCAGGTTCCTGTATCCCCAGAGCATCTCTGAGCAGGTGCTGACAGATCACCACCATTTCTCTCAGTGTCCATGGAAAACATTGTCTGTCTCTGTCTTCGTTCACGTTTCCTGATTTCTCCTAAACTTTCAGGAAAACTATAAAAGTAATCATCAACTGCCACCATCCTTCTTTGGCTGGCAGAGCCAAGGATGCTGCTGTTACATCTGTACTATTAAGCTGTTGGCCCCAACAATTCCACTGTGGTTCTGGGGATGACAAGGTCCAGGGATGCTCCCAATAACCAACATGGATAAGGACACCTTGTTGGGATGGAGTTTGCCACCACGGACCTCCTGTCCCCATTGGCCTCAAGGCTGGAGATCAGACTGGGGCACGTGTCATTTCCTGGCACAGACAGAGCCCCCCTCCCCTGATCACCTGCCCATCTGGCTCAAACCAAACTCGGAAGTCCTCCAAATTCATCCTCTCTTCCACCTCTCGCAGGTCACGGGGCTATCTGACTGGAAGCACTTGCTGTGGTGTTCTTGAGTTCCCATCTCCACAGGTGGGCTTGGGCGTTGCCTGCTTCCCCTTTCTGGATGCCAGGGTCCACTGGCAACATCATAATTTCTTGCATTTTTCTGGTGCAACCCCTCTGGAAGATGAAGAGTTTACTCCTGGGCCTCTGCTCTTTGCTGGAGGAGCAGGGACTCCTCTTGCCACCCCAGCCAGGCACAGCTGGGAGAGCTGTCTTTCTCACTATCCCACATGTAATGCCCCCTCTGCCAGGCATCAAAGCCCTGTCTGACCCCAAACCTGCCTCTGCTCCCTTTTCCTTCCATGGTGGATGCCCCTATGGATCCCCAGAGGTTGGAGCAGGCAGGAGCAGTCACCTGCTTCCACTTTGAGCTCATGGTGGGCTCTGCAGCCTATGGTGGGATTACAGTGCCACGTGTGAGAAGGCAAACACACAGCCCCATGGACCAAGAGGTGTCTGCCAGCAAGAGATCCCATGACCTCCTCTGACCACCCCAGGAGACGGGCTGACCCTTCATCCTCACCAGAGGGCACATCTCATGGTGTGCACCGTGCTCTTGATGCAGCACCGACCCGCCTGCCGTCAGGGTAGAGACCTTGCCATCCCCCATGTCCCAGGGCGCAGGTCCCAGCCCATCCATACCAGACAGGGAAACCCAAATGTGAGCAGACTGTGGGGACATGAGAGCAGGGGCTGGTGGCCACTCTGCCACCCATCCCACCAGCTGAATGTCCTTCCCTCCTGCAGGCCACTGACAGGGATTGGGAGCGGTAGAGGGGACTGTATCAAGTGGCTCCTTCCTTCTTTGGGTTGTTGTCCCTTTTTTCTAACTGTTGCACAATTTTAGGGCTTTTGTAACATTTTTTGGACAAGCAGGGAAAATAAGTTAACAGTGATTTAAGAAAAAAAAAATGAGATCTATCTCTCTCTCTTATATATTATATATATAAAAATATNACTGCTCAAATCGGATTCTCTGTTTGGGGAGGGCGGTGGGGGGGACTGGGAGCAGGGTGGGTGTGGGAGGGAGGGCGAGTGTCAGTTTTATTCTTGGTGTTCAAGTGCAATAAATAGCTACCAACTTCTGAGCATGGAAACGGATGATTCTCCGTCACTGCAGTGACTCAGACCGTCTGCCACCCCCTTGTCCCTCCGTCACCACACTCCTGTCCTCGAAAGCATCGAAGCTGGGACCAAGCCTTGGGCAGGGGTTGCAGATCTCCTGCTGCCTGCAGGATGCTGGTACCCAGCTCAGTGTCACCCCTAGACCCAGCTCACTGCAATCTGTCCCTTTGCCCAGGGATGCGGCTCTGGGGGCTGCAGGTGTCTGGGAGCCCCCAGGAGCTGCTCAAGCTGGATGGGGGGTGGAGGTGTCCACTGGGCAGCTTGGGGGAGCTTTATGGGGAGCTGATGCTGCAGGGTGAGGGGTACAGAAGCCCCAGCTGAGTCCGGGGTGGGTTTGGGTGGGCTCCCAGGGGCAGATGCTGGGCTTTGCTCTTGCAGGTGGGCTGGCACACCAGGGAGACGGGTCGGGCTGTCACAGCTCCTGTCCCTGTCCCACATCCCCAGCCCCTGGGGTGCCCCCCTTGCCCCCCATTGCCCTGCCATCTGCCCTGGCCCCAGCAGGTGTCAGCACTGAAATGCTCCCACTGCTGTGTCCCCCCTCCCAGCCCTGGGCAGCCACGAGTAGCCCAGGGCACGTGTCTTCTGGCTGTGTCACTGCCCTGGTGCCTTTTGCCCCACACTGTCAGCTTTGCTCCTCAGCCACGTCCCTGGCACAGCCTCCCTTCCATCCTTCCCACTGCTCTGTGGTGCAGTGCTGGTTGATGGCAGCTGACAAGGGAGAGCCCTAAGGATAACAGGATCACAGTGGGGATTTTGGGAATGTGGCAGGAGACATGCAGAGACCAGACCAGCTTGGTCAGCTTCGAGCAGCTTCAACTCCATGCCACGGGAAGGTGTCAGGCACTCTTGATTCCTCTGGCACATCGTGGCTGGCAGCGACATCATGAAACACCTGAGTCTGTCACCCTCTCCATCACCCCACGCAGACCCCCGTGTGTGCCCCTTGGAGGGGCAGCCCAGCCCAGGCTCCCCATCCCTCCACAGCAATGGCTGGGCAACACCGTGACCTCCTGAGGCCTCCTGCTCAGCAAATAGTGTCAAGGTTAGAGTGAGGGATTCATTGGGGCCATAAATATTTATGGCAGGCCCTCCCCACTCCCCAGCCACCACGGCCTGAACTTTCCATCAGCCACACTTTTATGGCTGGACTCTAATGATTAACCTGGGGGCCAGCAGCCCAAGGTGCTTCGCAGTGCAGTTGTGCCGCTGGAGCCCCACATGCCTGGAGAAGCTGTAGCCATGGTGGGGTATGGTGGGGAGGATGGGGACAGCCACTGGTGGTCCTGCAGAGGAGAGGAAGGGCAGAGCCATCCGGGAATGAGTTCAGCATCCCTGGATGAGGGGAGGTGAGCAGGCAGGTGGAGGTGCAGGAGCTGGCACTATGCTCTTAGAGGGGAAAAGGCAATAATTAAACTTCCTCCACCATAGGGAAGGAGAAAAATGGCAGCTTTATGCCAGAATTCACTCTGGAGTCTCAGGCAACAGTGCTTGACCCAGTGCACATACATAATCCGGACATAAACCCTGATTTTTGTGTTTATCCTAAGGTTTTGTGTTCTACCAGGACAAAGATTTTCAGGACAAAGCCCAGAGTGCCTGTGCCTGCCATCCCTGGAAGCCCCTCTAGATGTGCCCTTCTTGCCTGCTGAGGACCCCCCAGAGAACCCACACAGGGGCTATGTCACACACGGCTTTTACTGGTGAGCTGATGGTACGTGGAAGGCACACATGACACCGGGATGATGGGGACTGGCAGTGTCAGGTCCAAACAGCCCCACCCAGGAATTCACTGGCACCCTCAGGCCAGCAGTGTCTGCAGGAGATGGGATCTCTGGGACATGAACCCTGGGCTGATCTACCCCCAAAATCACATGCAGGCACTGAAACCCAGCCCTTCTCCTTTCCCTGGGAAAAGCAGCACCCGGGTCTAGGGCCATTCCTCAGATCTGCATTGGCAACGTACAGGGCTCCTCCTTTGGCACTGGGTCCAGCTGAGACCCGTGCCTGACCTCTTGCTTACATGAGGAACAAATGTCCCAATTTCTTTCCTTCTTTCAAATTACCCAAGCCCTACAAGGCACCACAGGGAAGAGCTGCCCTGACCCACTGAGGTCCTTGGGGGATCTCCAAGCCTGAAAAAAGGCCTGAGTTGGTTTGTTTATAAAGCTTTCTTTTTTTTTTTTTTAAATTCTGCTTATTTTTAATTGCTCATTTATTAGGTCAAATTTCTTTAGGAGGACACGGATTTGTGCTGGTTTTGCTGGAATACCTGTGTGTGATCAGAGCGCACTGGCACACGCTGTCCTCAGGGCATGGAGGATGTTACAGCCTCTTTCACATGTTTTTATGGGTTATTGGAGTCAAATACACACAGAAAACAGACCAATGCAGAGGAGCTCCTCAAACTGCTCCACCTCCCCACCTGCTGCAGCCTGGACATCCCTGTGTGAGAAGGGCAGGGCTGGGGGTGAGGGTGGGAGCCCCGACACTTCAACCAGACACTGTCACACGAACAGATGGACTCATCACACACTTTGTCACACTGAACAGAAATACATCAGGGGCACCAGGATGGGCAGCAGCTCTATCGTGGCAGGGCCAGGGTGGTGGTGAGGAACCTGGCAGGGCTGACAGCTCCTGACTGCTGCCCAAAAGACCCCCCCCCAAGCTGTCCTGAAGTGCTGCAGTGCGACCTGTGCAAACTGGGGGGTTGGGGGAGTGATGAGCCCCCCCCCAGCCCGCGGGTCACTGGGTCCCCTCACATCATGGACTCCTCCTCATCATCCTCCTCCATCTCCCTGTCCACCTCGATGGCCGTGTTCTCGTAGCTGGTGATGCCGCCGTATTTCCGCATGTGGACCATCAGTGGTTTGGGGGACTGGCTGCCCGCCAGGCTCGCCACGTACATGCCGGTCCGGTTCTCCTCCAGCGAAGGGCCCCAGTCCATGGCGGGCCGGCTGGCTTGCTGGACTCGCTGCGAGGGGACAGGCAGAGGGACCACGGGCATCTTGCACTCCCCCTGTCCCCACAGCCAACACCTCCACCCCGCGGCCCACCCACCCCTCCTGGGGACAAGGGTGCTCTGCCAGCCCCCAAGGACTGGAAGAGCCCCCCATGAGGGTGGGATGGGGCCAAATGCTTGTCCTGAAACCTTTTGGGAAGGCAGCTCTAAGTGCCTTGCTGTGAGGGTGTCACTGTCTGTGGGTGTTCCTGGTGAGGGCTTGCAGGAGGGAGCAGCTATTGTGGGGCTACAGCCCCATGCTGGGGGGTTGGTCACCCAGACAAGGGGTTGGCATCAGCCCAGGGCACTCCTGGCCATGCCACAATGCCCATGGCTGTGTCAAATCAGGTTAGAGACAGCAGGCGATTGCTGCCTGGGGAGGGCAGCAAGCTCTGCTCCTTTGCTTGTCACAGCCTGGGGAGAGCAGTGAAGGGCTGGGAAAGCTATGAGCAGCCAGCAGCTCTGTAACCTGCTCCTGGGAGAAGCCTTTCAGTGCAGGGATCCCATCTGGGCTGCCTGCACAGTCTGGCAGCTGCCTTGCTCTGCCCTTGTTCCTGCCAAACAGGTGCAGAGTCCCAGGTGCCCATGCCTGCCCCACATTTGGGACAATGTGGCTCCCCACAGGGCACAGCTGGCTTGCTGTGGAGTGGGAATGCACACAGGGCTGCTCAGTGCCTGCCTGGCATCATGGTAAGTAGCACTGCTGGCAATGCCTTGGGATGTGCTTGCCATCTCTCACACCCCACAGTCAGTAAGGAGGGACATGGACACATCGCTCCAGGAAAGCGGATACAGAAACTTCCAGAGGATATAAGCTTGTTAGGGTCTTGTGCTCACCCCTGCACATTTCTGGGGTGCACCCCAGCGATGCCAGGCCCCTCCTACCTCCCATAGCGTCCCTTCTTCTCGGAGCACTGCCACCACCATGCCCATGGGGATCATCAGGCAGGAGAGGACTCCCATGAGGATGCCCAAGACCTCAGCCCAGGTGGGGAAGCGGTAGCTGCCGTACTCAGAGGGTTGATACTTGACAATATTATACACCAGCAGAGCCTGTGGGATGGGAAGAAAGTGAGGTCACCCCAGAACCCTCTGAAAGTCTCATGGTCAAAAAGAAAGGTCTGGACATGATGGACACCTCCCAGCAGAACCTAGGATGGTCCCTGGGGCAGGAGATGCCAGCAAAGCAACTTGTCACACTGGGAGGTCACCCAGGGATACTGGCACTGCCATGGCTCTCCAGCACCATTCGGCACCTCAAGCTGAGCAGTTACCATCATTGTTACTGGGGATAGGACCGTCCAGCAGGCTCTGAAGTAGGGCCCTGGTTTGAAGCCCAGCATCATGTGGATATCTCTGCAGAACCTCTTCATGCCTGGAGGAAGGAGAAGAAAGACTCAGAAGCTGTCAACCCTCCCTCTGAGCCCCGTGCCTGTACAAGACTGCACTGATCAAAAGCAGTGGTTTGCATCCCCTACAACGAGGAAGAGTCCTTGTCCCAGCTGGGAGATGGAGGAGAGGGACCCAGCTGGTGCTGCCTGAGGGACTAGTCTCAGCACCCCACATATCTTTGGAGAGGTGAACCCGGTGATGGCCAAGAATAGACAAGTGGTAGGAGCAGAGGTGTTTCATTCTCCATTATGAGGCTGTTGGTTTCCCTAACACACCCTCTAAATCCCACTCTCCATACAGGCAGCCCATCCTTCCCTGTGCCCCCGTGGGGACAAGTGCCCTTACCATAGACACGTGTCACCACGAGGCAGGTAGTGATCACCACCACCATGAGACCAAAGCCAGCGCTGTAGTCATCCAGTAGGACTAGCCAGTACATCCCACCCTGTGGACACAAAGCACAATGGCCAGCATCTCCAGGACCATCACCCCAAATAAAGCCCTGCACAGGTCCTTCCACTTCTGTGGATCCTGGGGTAGGCAGCAGTCAGCACCCTCAAGGGACATCACACTCCTTATGAGGTTGGTGCAGGGATGGGAATAACGCTGTGTCACTCCCCTTGGACCTCACATCTGGATGCCTGGACTCATTGTGTCTCTGTCATCTTGCTAGCTGATATAAATACACGTGTCTGCAAATATGACCCCAAATGAAGTTCTCCCTAAAATAAGGTCCTAGTTGTCTCCCACAATGGATCCATCCCCACACCCTTACCTCTGTTGTGAGGATGAGCCCCATCAGGAAGAGGGCAGTGCAGATGACAGCTGAGAATGAAGCTTTCTTTGGCCTCAGGTAGTAGGGGAACTCGTCTGTCACTGCCGTAACGATGGTCTCCATAAATGCAAACTGCATGCACAGGAGGAGAGGGTCCCCTGAGCCCTCAGGCTGCCTGGGCCCCACAGCTGGCTCAGTGGGCTCTGTCCTTACCTGGCTGTCCAGGCCCAAGGTTAACAGCATGAAGAAGAACAGGAATGACCAGAATGGAGAAAGGGGGAGCATTGTCATGGCCTGGGGGTACACCACAAAAGCCAGACCAGGACCTAGGGGAGGCAAAGGACAGCAGGGTGAGAAGGGGGTGACAGTGGGATGGAGGAGAGGAGAGCTCAGCAGAGCAGCACCACGGCAGGGACCTGCCAGGACTCTTGCAAGATGAGTAGGAGGGGTCCTGCAGCAGAGAGTGGAAGGGTGCAGGAGAACCAGCCTGCTTCTTGCTCAGACCTACATTAGGCATCACTTGTTCAAAGTTTACACCATAAGAACCTGTCTGCCCCCTTCCCTCTCCTGGCCAGGTGAGCATTCATCTTCATCCCTCACACTGACACCCTCAGGTGCCTCCCATCCTGGAAGGGACACTCCTCAGCACACCCAGGCAGAGGGGGAAGGGGAAAGGGTCTTCATTTGGCCTCACCTGCTTTTGCCACCTGGTTAACAGGGACCCCAAGCTCCTGGGACATGTATCCCAAAACAGAGAAGATGGCAAACCCTGCCAGGATGCTGGTGATGGCATTACCCAGGGTCACTATGAAGGTGTCCCTACAGAGGAGAAATAAGATGCTCTAAACATTCTTGCTCCTTCTCACCCCTCACCAGTGCATGGTGACATTGCCAGCCCCAGGTGCCACAGGAGGGTGACTCAGTGTGACTCTCCCCCAGGGCCTCTCTTGTCATGTGCTTTCCAGGGTCAAAAGGAGCATATAATTTTATGACATAGGTCTTTTTGTGGGATTCCACCCAAGCTTGCTTTCCCCTGTGGAGGGGATCAGACCAAACATCCAACACCCCTCTGCACTGATGAACTGCATCGGGTGTGGGGGACAGGACAAACAACTCCAGGCCAAATTATTCTCAGCCTTCAGCACCGACAGGCCAAAACTTTGGAGCTGGGTTCTCTGCCTGGATGCTTAGGAGAATTTTCTCCCACAGATCCCTCTGCTCCTCTCAAGCCTATGCAAGCTGCCAGGTATCCATATGGTGCTCATGTAAGGAGCAGTGCTGGATAACTGTGCTGCACTGGCTACTTCTGCTGGCTTTAACCCCACTGGCTGAGGTTTTCATGGCTCCCCCCAACCCACAATTTTTACAAGACAGCAGCTGGCTCCCACCTGTAGATATTCTGATGGAAGGTGTTGTACGAAGCGAAGGTGAGGAGGCCCCCAAAGCCCACCCCAAGGGAGTAGAAAATCTGCAGGGCTGCCTCGATCCACACCTAGGGGAAAGGAAGCAGTTCTGAGGAGATCAGGGGCTTGGAAACCTCCTCACAATGAAGATGGCACTGAAAATCTGTTTCCCCAGACCCCTGGGCACATCTTCCCCAGCACTCCAGGCATGTACAGCCCACAGATCTTTGTCTTTCCTTGTCAATACACACATCACTCACAGTGGATCAGCTGGCTAGTGAAAGAGCTAACAAGAGTGTTTTAGAGCCAGCCCTGCTGACTCCCCCCCCTCCACATGCTGAGTTTTCTTGAGAACAACAGAACAGTCAAATCCCCCACGGGAACCCACTGCCACCCCCAGCCCATCACTGGGGCTGGGATGATCCTGTCCCTGGTCCTGATACCAAGGGGAGGTGGTGAACACACCATCCCCTCCATGCAGAGCCAGAAATGCAGACATGGGCATGGGCTTTAGGTCAGAGGGTGGTCAGAAAAGACACCTGAGTAAGGGAACTACCTCTGTTGCAGACTGGAGGTGACAGGAGAAGGTTCATTTTTATGTCTTCAACAAACTGCACAGCATTTTGCTTACCTTGGAAGACAGCAAGTGATCAAACTGGGGCGTGAGGTAAAACTGTATCCCCTTCCAGGCCCCCTCCAGGGTCACACCACGAATGAGCAGCATCACCAGGATGAGGTATGGGAAGGTGGCAGTGAAGTACACGACCTGTGGGAGAGCAGAGCCAGCTGGGAGAGCTGGGAATGAGACCACAGTATGAGTGCTGCCCCCTGCCCTGTCCCCTGAGTGGAACACTGTGTCATTCAGTGCCACCCTCCAGTGCTGGGGTCCTTGGGCTGCAGCAAGACTGGTGTGTCAGCCCTGCTGGTGTCCAGGTCTGGAAGGCATCCCTGAAATGTCCTGTGTCCAGCAGATGCTGCTTGTGGGTCTCACTTTCCCAGATGTGCAGAATCACAGGCACTGGTGAGCATCGCTGTAAATCCCCTAAAAGAGACCATCCAGCCCTTACCTTGCCAGAGGATTTGACTCCCTTGAGGATGCACAGATAGACGATAGTCCAAGAAAGGAGCAGGCACAGGCACAAGTTCCAGCGGATCCTTCCAGGATCCCCAATCCCTGAGCTCCCTTGGATGTGCAGGACATACCGGCTAGGGAGAAAGGAGAACCACTACTAAGCAGCCATTGGCACCCTCTGTCTTCTTCCAGAGGCCCTCTCTGACCCTAGGAATGCCTCTGCTGCAAAAAAATAACCTTGTCAACAATCCCAGGCACTGGCAGCTATTTGCCAAGGAAATGGGAACAGTTGCTGTGATTTCTCCACCATGTATTAAAGAGCCTAGAGAGGATGCTGGGTATTTTGAGAGGAAATTCCTAGCCATTCCACATATGGGATTCATTTCAGGTGAATATATCACAGGCCAGCAAAGCAACACTAGAACATGGACATGTCCCACATTCCAGTGACTAAACTGAGGTATCACCCACAGCGA
The DNA here is from genome assembly GCA_013400415.1 of Scytalopus superciliaris. Classification (NCBI taxonomy): domain Eukaryota; kingdom Metazoa; phylum Chordata; class Aves; order Passeriformes; family Rhinocryptidae; genus Scytalopus; species Scytalopus superciliaris. Next base: position 142,339 of record VXBX01006416.1, on the reverse strand, counting down.
TCACGAGAGCCCATCACTGCACCAGCAACAGCAGCTGTGAGTGCCCACCGTGCCGTGAGACGTGGAACACAGACCTTTCCTCCCTCATTCCACCCCCATCCTCTGCCCTGTTGGATGCCAGCCACATCCCCATGTCTGGGCCGGGCTGACCTCTTTACCTCCAGTACTCCTCGCTGGGGCTGACGGTGTTGGTGATGTTGATGGGGAAGGTGGCGTTCCCCGCCTTGATGACGTGGTGGTCCAGGCACAGCTCGGTGTTCCACCAGTTGCCGCAGTGCTGCCAGGGCAAGTCGCTTGTGAGGGATGCAAAGAGGTAGAAGAGAACATAAGCAATGATCATATTGTAGTAAATGGCCACCAGGGAGACGATGAGGATCGTGCCCATGCCAACGCCTGGAGGAAGGAGAGGGTAAAGAAGGAGTGAGCCATCTCTCCGGAGCAGAGCACACCCAAAACCAGGGTCAGACACTGCACCTCAGCAGCCGAATGTTCAACCAGTCAGAGGTTCACCTGGTGGGGGAGCCTTTTATTGCAATTTTACCTTCTGGGCATGCTTTGTCTGTATTGATGATCCTACTGCCTCCTACAGACAAGTTTACTCCAGCTTAGGGCTGAGAGTAAAAGTGTTTGATTTGACCTTTTTTTTTGTTGTTTATTTTTAAATGCTTTCTTCTCATCTTTGGCTTTGTTTTAACAGTCATTGCTTAGGTTTCATACTTTATTTTGTACAATAGCTGGCTTAATAATTTTCATACTGTTTCTACTATTTCTAAAGCTGGTCATGGCATGCAGAACCCTCAAAGACTGACAGATCTTACAGATCTTGCAGCTATTAAAACAGCTGACCAAAAAGTCCAGCCTGCTCCACTTTCTCCTAGGATTTAACCTTTGATTCTAACAAGAGCTTTGAGGATCACACAATGCTGCTGTTTGTCCATGTCTTCATAAAACAGGTCTTGCAGAGGCTCTGGATTTTCCCCACGCACCTTTAAAGAGAGGGCTTATCTTCCAGACTGCAAGGGGCCCCAGGCTGGAGAACTGGCCGAGTGACAGCTCCATGAAGAAGATGGGGATCCCACAGATGGCCAGCATGATGAAGTAAGGAACCAAGAAAGCTCCTGCAAAAAGCAAGAAAGAAAAACCCAGAGCAATACAGAACTGCATGGGGCAGGAGGAGGCTTCACCTGACAACGACAAGTGCTACTTCCCAGACCCAAGAAGGGGAAGGGGCATCTCTTTAGGGACATGTCCCGCCAGCCCAGCTCAGTGATGGGGAAACTGGCCACTCCAAAGGATGCCCAAGTACCTCCTCCATTGGTGTAGGCCCTGTAAGGGAACCTCCAGACGTTTCCAAGGCCAACACAGTATCCGATGCAGGAGAGCAGGAAATCCAGACGTCCTGTCCAGTTCCCTCTGTCTTCTGGGCACTCGGAGCCCAGGTCCCCATCCTGGCTGCTGGGGCTTACCAGGAGATCTGGTGTCACCGGCTGAGCGAGGGAACAGGGTATGGGAGAGGGCAGACAGGGGTTAAGGAAGGAATATAAACAGGGAATAAAGAATGGGAGAGTGGGAAGGAGTGCCAAGAATTCCTGTGTGAATTCGTGACTCTGAGTTGCAGCACTGACACTTGTCCCCTGGGGACACCCCATCACAGCAGCTCTCGGTTCACCACCCAGCCAATGTCCTGCCCTGCCACTGAGCAAGGAGAGGGAATAAATACAATCCCACATGGCCAGAGCTCCCCTGGGAAAGGCAGGATGGTCCTGCTTCACCCTGGGAAGGCTCACCAGGACCCATCTTGCAATCCCACGTTCCAAAGACCTCGTTTCAAGGGGCCACAATAAACTTCCTGGATCTCCTGCAGAACATGGCTGTGAGGACAGCAGGAGAGCACCATGGCGTGCCAGGGAGTGTGACACCCCAGCCCCATGTGTCACTGCCATGCCAGGCTGCCATTAAATGCTCCATATATTTTTCACACTTTTCCAACTGCCAAAAGCCTATGCTGTGGGGATTTTGTGATGCTCCCAGTTGTCCCTGCTGAGAGACCTCCTTCCAGCTTTGCTAATGTGCCCTGGATCAATGCAGCACAAGCAGGGAATTAACCCACTCCGTTCTTTCCCACTGCCTCAGCTCTGCAAGAATGAGGTGCCAGTCCTGCAATCCATTCAGGCTTGAGTGAGGCGCTGTGAGGACTCCTTGCTATTTGTGTGTACATCAGGTCTGCAGTGAGATGTATGGTCTGAATTTTCCCACTCTCCTGATCTTGGGAGAGTGGGGAAGGTATCCCTGCTGGCTCCCATTCCTCCAGAGCTGAAAGGTTAAGCCAGCAGCTGCCAGGTGAGATCCTGTCACAGGTATCCCCTCAGGAAGACCAAGCAGCAATAAAGGGGTGGGATGAGGATCCTGTCCCTGTGGCACCACGTGTTGCTGTGCCCTGGCATGGGTGTATGTCACATTCATATCGAGGCACAGGAGCTGTTTGGTGAGCAGAGCTCACTGCTGCCCTGCCACAGCCTCCAGGAAGGTGGCAGCCCCCCTCCTCTGCTCTCCTCCTCTCTGGCTGGACTGGACTGGGGGATGCTCTTGCTGCTGGTTCCCATGGAGACACCGAGCTGTGCTTTCGATGGCAAGGGCTTCCAGCTCCCACCCTTCACAAGGTGCACCCCAAGCCCCCAGCCACCAGCACTGCAGACGTGCTGCCTGCAGCCCAAAGGCAGTAAACACAGAGACAAATTCATTCTTGGCCCCACCTGGTGTGAAAACCCCTCGAGGGACAGGACAAGCCAGGGCAAACTCTTCCAAAAGCCAACCTGGAATGCACAGCCCCAGCAAAGCCGTTGCACTAAACCCCTCCATGAAAGGTCCATCCCCACTGGATGCCACATCACAAGGCAAGGGCTAGAAGAAAAAAACTTCAGAAACACAGGCTGAAAAGTGAAAATATGACCCAAATCTCATATTGTTGCTATAAAACCGTTGCTACCTGGCAGCCCTCCTGCAGCTGTTCAACACAGCCTTCTGGCTTAGCAACATCTCCAAGCCATGGCCATGCCTGCTAATTAGCCCAGCAGGCATCACCTGCAGCTGCCTGTCCTTGCAGGGGATGGACAGCCTGCTCTGCAACACCTTCCCAAAAGTTTCAGCAGCTAAAATCTGTATTCACAAAGGTCCCTGCTGAGTGGGGAACATCACAGTTGGGCCTTTTCCCCCAGAAATGCTTCCCAATCCATCACACTGCCTGGGGAGCTCTCCTTTTCTGGGTTTGCATCACAGCAAACCAGCAAGCAGGGATGTTGGGAGATCATTACATCCTCTGCCTAACTCCTGCATCTCTGTCTGAATCCTAAACACCTGCAAGAGGGCACAGGTGGAGCTGCAAGAGCTGATTATATGCAAGTGCCCATCCAGCAGCATAAAAATCAACAGAGAAGCAACAACAAGAAAAGAAAGGAACCAACTGGACCTTTTCCGGTCTGTAAATGACCAGTCCTCATCTCAGTCCCCTCTTCAAGGGTCATAGGAGATGGAGTCTTGTCACCTGTGTCTCAGTGATTAATTCCCCCCTTATAAATATCTTTAGCCAGAGCTCTGCAGTTTAAATTTGGGACTTCACAGCAGAAAGCAGAGTCTGCTGAGATGTTGTGTAGACCCTAAAGACAGTGGCAGTGTGGTCCCCATTGGACATGCCGGGGAGGCACAAGCCAAGGATGCTGCTGGAAAACACACACAAAGGCAGCTCCATGATCACAGTGCTCGAAAATGCCACAAATCTCAGTCTTTCCATAGAAACTACAGAAAGACGGGCCTATTTGCCTGACTTAAAATGAATTGCGAAGCACAGTATTTAAGGATTCCAACCCCTCTTTGTCACAAACAGCAGAGAAAAAGCACACCTCCCTACTTCAGACTGCTGCAAGTCTCGCACACCGGCTTCATTCCAGACCTTTTTTTAGGATTATTGCTCCCTTTCAGTCTTTGTCATAACAGGAATTTTCTTTCTGTGCAGCAGCTGAAGTGCCTCAGTATTGCTCTAGTGCTTTCCACCGTCGACTGCCATCCTTCAAACCGGGCTCCCGTCTCGCGGTTAGAAACAGACGGGCACTCACAGCTCCCTTGGCAACCACGGCCTCTTTGAACGCGGCATCACTTCGCATTATGCACCAGAAGATGCTCCCAAAGAAGTCAGCAAATCAAAGGTCACCCAGAAGAAAAAGCACTTTAGTCTCTGCCAAGATAAGAACTCACGTCCATAAGGAAATTACCCTGTGCTAATTATTTTCTCTAGGCCAATTTACTTAAACCAGTCCTAAAATCATCAACAAAAAACCCAGGCAGATCAAAGTTACTTTTTCATCGTATTTTGTTTCCATTCAAGCTGGCGTTGTGGGGTTATTTTGCCAGTGTTTCGTGCATGGATCACAGCCTTTGATTGGGAGAAATGCCACCCGGCGCCAGATTTCTCCCCTGCGGATCTGAGCACAGTGAGTCTCTAAAGTGTGAGTCACTTCAGATTAGTTTGAATTGCTTGTTAACCTCCGAGAGAACAAAACCAAAACAAACCAGCATAAAAATTAATTCAAATGTAATATCGCTTAGAAAGTGAAGTAAATAAAGCGTTGCTATGGTGTGGAAGAGCCCCTCGAAGGGTTGCACTGACCCCAGGTGCCCCCCAGCCCGTGACATGAGAGGGAGCAAGAGATGGTGGAGTCAGCACAGAGGCCTCTGGGGGCTGGGGATGGCTGAGGCTGAACCAAACTCATTACAGCAATGTCCAAAGTGCCAGGAATATGCACAGATACAAATGCTTATGGTCTTTCATCCAAAAACCCTGGGGAAGTTTTGAGGCTGTTTGTAGCAGGCAGAGGAGGGCAGTGGCAGGAGGAAGATGCTCTGCAGCCTGGCCAGCTATGGGGAGCCCAAACTGTGGCTCCCACCACTGGCTCCCGTGGGCTTTAGTCCATTTCTACCAATTAACCCCCAAAGCAAACAATCAAACTAAAACATCCACCCTGCTCCTCTGAAAATACTATGCAAAAGCACACCTGAAATTCTTGGAGCCTGAGGAAGATCTTCACTGTTAAAGAATCATTTTCATATATCTACAACATGTCTGGTGACAAGGCTTAAAAGTCCTGGCTCACCAATGGGAAGTGGATCCTAATGAGAGGGAGGGGAGGCTCTCAGGGTCCCGGGCACTCTTCTCCATCAGACACCTCCAGCTCCAGGCAAGCCCGATGCCAGCGTAGGACACAGGGGTCCCAAGGTGGCTGCAAGCACCAGGTTCTCCCTCTGGAGCTTAGCAAGAGTATTTTTGGGTAATGGAGGACAGAGGGCTCTAAGCAGCACTGGGAATGGGGAAAATAACTCCAGAGACATCTGCTTTCCATCCCAGCTGATCGCCATGGGACTAAATTGAATTCCTGAATAAAAGCTAAACAGGATAACCAGCATCAAGTAACTCAGAAAGCCATCGAAAGTGACAAAGACAACTTTTAATGGATCTTGCAGTCACAAAGACATCTGAAAAAGCAATTTGTAGGAAAGAGGAGGAGAGAGAATAGCCAGACAATGCCTCCAAACAGGAGTGGAGTAACAGGCTGTCAGGGCCAGCAGAGAGCTGCTGGCTGTCACCAGGCCACTGCTGGCTTTTTTACATCATGTCTCAATATCTCAGGAATTTCCTGGCAGGGATGAAACTCTCCCGGGTTTTCATTCATCAACATGCTGGCACAGGTTGGAGTCACCCTGCCCTGTGGTTAATGGGCACAGTTTGGCAGAGGGCAGAGCCAGAGGAGCTCCCAGCCCTGGGTCGCTGCCCGGGATGCTCCAGGAAGGGCTGACCCACTGGCAGCAGCAGTGCATTCCCATGAGGAGCTGTGGCTGACACCCTCGGCCACCCTGCTCCACCATGGGGCACAGGCACGAGAAAGGGCTCAGTCCCCAAAGTGGTGGGGAACGGGAACTCAGAGAGGCTGTAAGAGCAGAGTGGCAGTGCGGGGGAGCCTGGGATGGGAAAGCCTTACAGCTGGCTTTGAAAACGATTTCCAGCAGAACGTGAAAAGGATCTGTAGTTCTGCCAGCTCTACCCTGAACCCAGAGTTCAGTGTCTGGCTGACCCCGCCGCCACCCAGACCCCTTTAAATCCTACGGAGAAGGATGAAGAAGAAATCTAAGGTACAGGTAGGAAAGGCGTTGCCAGCTCCTTGTGCTCATCCCAGGGTGAGACTCCTCACCCCGCATCCCTCACCCCCTACCCCCCGAGCCCGGGCAGTCCCGGGCGCTGGTGGGAGCAGCATCCCGGAGGTGCCAGGCTGCGGGGAGCCAGCTCTGCCCCCGGTGCCACCCCCGGCGCCTGGCCAGACACAACATGAGTCACCCACCGCCGGCAGCCCCTGCTGGCAGAGGAGGGCTGGGGGGGGACCAGCGGTGCCTCTCTCTCAGGGCAGTGAGGCGGGAGCGGCGGGCACGAAATGCCCCATCCCTCTGCCCACAGCCCCGCTCTGGCCCCGCGCACTGGCACGATCCGCTGGTACCCGACTGGTCCCTGTCGGCTGCCCACGGAGGCTCCCGAGGGCTGGATGCGAGGCGATAGACGTGCCTCCCCCTCTTGTGCTCGCATCTTGCTCCCCTCTCCCATCCCGGGGGTACCCCTGCTCCCAGCTCTCACCTCCCGCGGGTACCCCTTGGTTCCCGGCTCCTATCCCTGGGACACCCCCGCTCCCGGCTCTCACCTTCCGGAGATGCTGCTGCCGAACCTTCTTCATCCCAGACCCTGTTGCTACGCGCTCCCCGCTCCGACACTTTTCGTCTGGCTCTCTCTGGCGCTGGGGAGGGCCAAGAGGGAGCGGGGAAGCGATGGCCGGCACGGGGGGTGCCCCTCTGCTACCGGGGGGAGATGGGGAACGGGAGGAGCGAGGCTGCAGGAAAGGTTTGCCTCGAGTGGAGGATGGCTACGTGCGGAGCAGGGAGGGAGGAGGAAGGTCTGTCTGTCAAACGCACTCCTGGCGGGGAAAGGGGGGCTCTGGGACCTCAGCCCCACACCTGGGCAGCAAGGGGGGACGGCTGTGCCTCACTCATGCCACGAATGCATCAGGTCTCCCTAGGGATGGACCTGACTTTGCAGGCACTCTGCCACTGAGCACCCCACGTGCCCCAAGCAGCGGTGGCAGCAGTGAGAGTGGAGATGTCAGAAGCTCACAGCATCTTCCTGTCTGGCTCTGAGCTAATTTTCCTATAACAGAACACTGCTGGAGCCTGAGCAGGTCAGAAGTGACTTCTCCCCATGATCCCCAAGCCCGGGGGAGAGGGATGCCCCACAGCCATCAGTCCCTTTGGGTAGGACCAGCACATCCCATACTGCTGCTGCTGGGATGCTCTGCACCTGGAGCTCCCTTTTCTGGTTTGTTTGGTGCCACTCTGTAGCACCATCAGCTTTCCATTGCCTGAGACTACCCAGGAGTTGATGTCCCACTATGGGTACCGGGGATACTCCAGGGTCCCATGCAGGGCTGGCTCAAGTCTTGCATTTTCCTGGAGCTGGCAAGAGTCCCACTTCATGGAACAGCACCTACCAGAGGCAGTAGGAACCAGAAAGAGCAGTGCAGTCCAGAGACCCCAAAACCCCCAAGAGAGATGAGGAGGAGGACAGGAATGTTGCACAGCTGTTCCCACACCCTGATGCTCAAGAAATGGGTACTAGGGAGAACACATGGGGCTTGCAAGCATTTTCTAGCAAGTTTTGCTTTCTCCCACCCCACCTCTGAGCCACCCTTGGGACGTCAATGAACCCTTCTCTTCTCCTCAGGGAAAGCAAACACCCGTCTCTCCATCCTGATGCGGCACTGACAGACACTGGCACTGCCCACGCTTCCTGCTATCCCTGGGCAAGAAGAGGACAGAACACAGGCTGGGGAAACACCCTTGCCCACCCTTCTTGGGCAGCCCACCCACACCTGAGCGACAGCCACCTGGGAAGAGGCAAGAAGGTGGCTGACAGCAAGATGGGAGTGTGCCCAGATCCGTGGCACAGGCACGAGGAAGGCGACAGCGGCGGTGCTGCTCTGGTTAGTCACTGCCAGGAAGCGTGCCATGCCAGAGGCTGCTGGCAGGCTGGCAGCGTTCTCGGCCACCTGCTGTGCGTGGCCTTATTTTAATGATGATTTCAAGATTTCTCCAAGTGAAGCTGGGCAGTGGGAGTTGGTGAAAAGCATAGAGGGAGGAAAGAAGAGGAAGAAACTGCCGGGGTTTGTTGGGGACATCTTCCAGGATCCCCTGGCCACGAGGGCAGGCTGTCCCCATAAGGACCAGGCTCCATGTGGGACATGTGATTCAGGAGGCAGCTGTTGCAGGTGCTAAAACCAGGTGTCAGTCACCTGCCAGGGGTATAACCGTCAAGGTGACATGTGTCCAGGAGGTTTGAACCTAAGGTTTTAAAGCTGATGGACACATGGCGCTGACCAGCCCCTTCCCTGGCACAGAGGGACCCTGCAGGGTTTGCCCATCCCTGCCCAGGTGGCAGATGCAGGGTGGCAGGGCAGGACATGGGAGGGAGAATGCAGCAGATGCATTTCGTCACCCGGTCAAGGGGCGTGTGTGTGTGTAGGGGGAAGGGGTGACTGGGTGTGTGGGCGCATTTATTGCCTCTTCCCGCCAGCGCCGGCTCCCTGTGCACACACGGGTGGCAGGGACCCAAGGGCACAGCCCACGGCTCCCTGGACTTTTACCCTGCTGTGCAAACAGGCAGGCGCCAGATTAGGGTATCAGTTGGAATTTCATCCTGTCAATGGCACCCGCAGCCTCTCTGGGCGGGCGGCGGAGCATCTTCCCTCTGTCCTGGCCTCCTGTCTACCTGCAGGCAACCCAACACTGCGGGTGAATTTGGGACATGCACCTTTCATCACCCCAGGACTCTGTTCATCCTCAGACTTGCCCCTTGCAGATAATAGTGATGCTCATGCTGGGCTGGCATCACCCCATCCCCTGCCAGGGCACGATCCCACTGCTGGTCCCCATGTGGCAATGACAAAATTGGATCTCAAAGGCAACCAAAGCCCAGTGAGAGAGGATGGTGAATGTGGAGGAGTCAGACCCTGACATGGTGACCATTCTAGAGTCTGCACACAGAAATGCTTCCAGTTTCCCCAGTCCAGCCCAGCTCTTCAGGTAGGTGGCCCATCCAGTCTAATCCCTTTCTTACTGCCTTTGCCTCCTTCTGGCTGTTTTAGCTCCTGGTTCCTCACATCCCCTCTGCAGGGGTGATGAGAGGCAGTGGTCCCATGCCATGGGCAACCTGGCACAGTGCTGGTAAGCATGGGGTCACCAGAGTGCAGCAGTAGGTGCAGCAGCTGTTGCAATTGCAGGAACAAACTCTTTGTTCTGACCCTCTCTCTGCAATGCCACCTCATTCTGTTCCTGCTCCTCCATCTCCTCCACCCACGAGGACTTTATCCTGCTTCAAGTGTCCCTTCACAGCCACCTGCCCTGCCCTGGTACCTCAGCACACACATCACCACCTCTTACCAGGCAATGCTTGGCACTGGGAGCTGTAGGAGCCATTTTGGGCTGGGATTTGAGGGCAGCCCCTTACTCAGTGCTCTGCTGGACCAGGGGGATGCCGCTGGGATGGAGAGGGGAGGGTGTCGGGCACTGATGCCAGCTGTCCCAGGCACTATCTCACATCCTCGTTCTCTGTTTGTTCATCTTGGACAAGGAGGATATTCAGCCCATTGACAGCCATAAAATGAGATTAGAGACCAGGAGGCGCCAATGGGAGGTGGCCACATCCGTGGGCAGCTGGCCTTGTTCTTTGGCCTCTGCCAGCCCAAGCACAGCCTCACCCTTTCCCCAGTCTCTCCAGAGCTGTGAGTTTGCAGTGGTTGGGTCACCCCAGTACTGGCATCCCTCTTGGTGCCAAAGCAATGAGACGTGGCAGTACCATGAGCAATGCCACTGCCAGCAATATCCCTGTGGGATGGGCACAGTGTGTGCTACGTGGGCAAGGATGATGCTTTAAGACACCCTTCCCAACCCTGTCTGCGCTCAGGAGCATTGGCACCAGCATGACCCCAGAGCCAGCACCCTCCCCTGCCACAACACCCTGGGCCAGGAGGAACAGCAACAAACCTGTGGCACGGGGGATTCTCGCTCATTTTTATTTTCACTGATGCCTAAAAATAAAAAGGAAAAACAGTTCTGCCTTATATAGACAAAATCTGAGCCAAAGTCCTGAGCCGATGCAAACATTTGTCCTCATCACTGTGCACTTGGCAGCAGTGGCCAAGTGAGGTGTCACCAGCCCCTGCAGGAGGGAGACCCAAAGCTTTGAGGGCTGGAGCAGAGCAGTGGGTGTAGTGGGATAACAGGGACCCACAGCACTCCTGAGCACCTTGTGTTCTGGGGCCTGTGAGCAGTGCAGGGCTGGCAGTGGACAATGTGGCCAAGTGATGCGAAGCACAAGACGCTGTTGGGTGGGATGTGAGGGCTTGGCTGGGTGTTCTGCAGGCACCAGGGACACTGCTGCTCCACCTTCCCAGAGCTTGGAGACATGATGTCTGGGCAGCATGGGGCTGGTTCTTGCACCCTGTCCTGATGGCAAACTCTCTGGTCTCGCCTGGCTTCCACAGCCCAACTTGCTCTGCCCTCTTCATCCCACTTCTCAGGAGACCAGCTCAGCAGAAATCCATTATGTCTTGAGTCCAGACAGGTCTTTTTCTACTTCAGTCTTGTTTGAACTGCCCAAAAGCACCAGGCAGCCGGACAGCCAGGAGGACCAAAGGAAATATCCTTCCAGTTCCACCTGGAGCACCATAGAAGAGCTCTCCTCCACCACCACCCCTTCTCTTCTGCTGACATAAGGACCTTGCCTTGGGCTACAGAGACCAGACTGGTGTGTGTTTCCTATGGCAGAGCAGTACTACCTAACCCATGTTTTTTACATAGCCCACCAGGCCCTGGGCAAGGTCCCAGTGCCACCTTGCCCCCTCGCTGTCTGCCCCGCTGGTTCAGTCAGGGACCATTGTGTCTTTGGAAAGGGGCTGTCACTCTTCAGAGCACACGGGCCAGCTGGGCTCTGCTGCATAGTGCTTCTCTCTTGGTGTCTGTAGCTGGTGAGGGGGGTTAAGGCATGAATTCTTCCTTGATCGTCAGTGGAGATGAGGAGACGAGGCTGGGGGCGTTGTTGTTGCAGAGGCCTCCAATGGGTCCGAGCGTGCTGACGGCTGGAGGGGTCGGTGTGGTGGTGCTGGTGGGCTGGCTTTGCTGCTGCATCTTCTTCTTGTTCACCTTCCTCTCCTTCGCCCTCCGATTCTGAAACCAGATTTTCACCTGCAGGAAGAAGGTGAAAAGGTGCAGAGATGAGGATGGATGTCAGCTAAGGATGACAACCCTCAAGGTCCCCCTGGGGCAGGGAGGGCATCACCAGGTTTGGAAAAGAAGGGATCTCTGTGGAGCAAGGTGGAGCATCTGCTACCTGCCTCCCCATTCCCATCTCCATCTCCACCTGGGGTGTGGGTTTCTGGGGACACTGCAGCCCTGACCTGCCGTTCAGTCAGCCCGAGGGCAGCGGCCAGCTCGGCCTTGCGGCGGATGGTGATGTAGCGGCTGTAGTGGAACTCCTTCTCCAGCTCCAGGCGCTGGTGGTCCGTGTACACCACCCGGTACTTGTCTTTTGTCCTGGTCTTGCCTGGCAGAGAGAGCAGAGTGAGAAGTGAGCTGTTGGGAAGGGGAGCAGTGGAGGGGAGGGAACATCCCCAGGAGCACGAAGGAGATACACAACCACCTGTGGACAGCTCAGGGGAAACATGGCAATGCCCTGGGGACCAGTGGGAGAGAGAGTCATGAGGCTCCTACTGGATTTAATGTCCTTCCTGGTTAGCACCAGGGTGTTTCTCTCTGTTGGAAAGTACCTGGGCTTTGGTGGAATTGCTTGGTGGAAAGAGCAGGAGGGATTCAGAGGCATCCCAAGAAGACAGACTGTAAGTCCCATGTGTCGTGACGCAGTCACTGCAAGTCCTGTGGTGGGCTGAGGGTACTGCCTGAGAGGGCAGAGGAAAGCCCAGTTCTTTGGCAAGAATTCCAAAATCAAGGTGCTATCACTAGATCAGGACAGGGCAAAGACAGAAAACCCTGCATTTCTCTGCTAGTGAGAAGATTATTTTCCTTCTCCCTGTGCCAAGCTAAGACAGAGGGCAGTGGTTTCAGTACAGCCTTTAAAAATCCACTTGAAAAAAGTCCCACAAGATGTCTAAGCACTCCTAGGGACTGGCTCATGCGCCATGGATGTTTGGGAAAAGCCAGTCTGAATCTCTCCTTGGTCCCCCCTGGTAGGGACAGAGCTCAAGGCCATCAAGACTCAAACTGTGCACACAGACACACATCCCATGGGTCTGCAAGCAGGACCTGCTGCTTTCTAGCAGAAAAATAGAGTCAAAAGTGGCCCTGCTGTGTCCTCTCTTAGTTCCTTTGTTAACCCACAGACACACAGGGTGAGCTGTGGAACTCTGCCTGGGCGGGGGACCGTGGGGTGCAGGTGGCACTCCGAGGAAGGACATCCATGCCAACAGTTTGCTGGCAAGTTCCTGGTGCTTTCTCCTGCAGAAATGCCCATGGGCAGGGAATAAACACAGCTGTGAGTATTTGCTTCTCCACCCAAAATGGCAAAATCCTGTTTCAGGGAGTCAAGAGGGATGGTGCCTGGCTATTTGTTTGCCTGGCAGACACATTAGCCCATCTTCTCCTGAATTTCTGTTGCTGAGAGCACTGCTGCCATGGGAAGGAGGAGGAACAAGTGCAGAACAGCTCCATGAATTTCTCTGGGACTGTTCTGGATGTACGTGTGGACAAAATACTGCCCATCACTGCTGCAGATGTGCAGAGAGGGATTTCTAGTGACCCATCAACCTGTATAACCTCACTTGCAGTCCGGTTCTGCCAGGAAAGGGGATCTTTGTGTGCCTGCCATCCTGTTCATCCATTCCCCTTAATAAGTCCTTGGCACCTCACCCAGTTTGGTCCAAGTCAGATGGACACTGGCCAATCTCAGCAATACAACTGAATTCTGACGATCCTACTGGAAGCAGGAGTTTGGTGGTGCAGAATAAAACTGTGCTAGAAACCCTAATAGGACATCAGAGAATCTCCACAGAGCAAAACCCCAACCCTCAGGCTGCAAATCTGTTTCTCAACCAACTCAGTTTTATTTTTGACAGCGTCTCTCTCCTGCTTTCCCATTGCAAGGAGATGGGGACTTTCCTAAGCCACTTCTTACACTGATACATGTAAAAGAATGTTGGAGATGGAACAACCCACAGCCATGGTATACTGCAGGCAGGAGAGAGGCACCCTTGGGGTCATTTCCCTTGCAGCATCCAGTAAAAAGGCAGCTGGTTTTCTACTAAATAAGTAGGAGCCACAAAGGTCTGGCTTGTGCATAGAATAAGCAGGGTAATGGCTGAGGGTTCCAACACAGTCCTCAAGAAGCACCAAAGCTCTCCAGCAATCCATGGAAGAGTGAAGGAGCCCAGCAAGGCTTCAGCATGGCCAGGAACAGAAACCAGAGCACCAGGGCTGGAGTTCAGCCACTAACTCGTATTTGAGGGATATGATGAATTCAGTGACCACTTCAGAGAGTGGGGAGCTCATCCCAGGGCTGGTCAGAAGTGAACACCTAATCCCTGCTCAGCACCACCAGGTCAAACCTGCCTCTGGACACACAAGGTGACTCTGCAGGCAAAAACAGGGTGAAAAAAAAGGTAGTTTGATTGAGCAAGATGCATGTGGAATGTCTGCAGAGACGCAGCTGAAACGCAGCAATTCAGTGTGCAAGGGGTGTATGGCAGCTTAGCCAGGTGCTTGTCTCCTGTTTGGCACATCAGCTGTGCCAGCCCAAAGCAAACCTGCCCACAGGAGATACTGGAGGCTGGAGTGATGCCAGGGGCACACAACCCATGTGGGACCCACGCTCTCCCCTTGGTCTCCCACAGGACCCTGGTCCTTCCTGGGGGTCGCCTCTGCCTCTCACCATCCCACAGGGGAGGGGCTCACCAGCATGAAAAGAACTGCACCCCAACCCGGCAGGGACCTGTGCTGAATTTGCAAACACAGCGATTCCTGGGAAGCTACAGAATAAACCAGATGTGCTGGTGGAGATTTATGTGAGGTTTAGCAGCTCTGTGAGAAATTGGGCTCCTTTCGGCTGCTCCAGGCTCTGGGGCTCCCGCAGGTTTTTTTCTTTCTCATACATTTATCTTTCCTTTTTCAATTGAAAGCAAAAACCTTTCTAAGAAGATAATAACTTAAAAATTATCTTATTTGCAAAATTGCTGTTTGAATATCCTTACCTAAAAACACCTGGAAGTGAAGGAATTGACAGATACAGTTAAAAAAATAAATAAAGAAAGAATAAAGGCAGTTTGTGAATACCACATATGCCATGAATTTCAGTAGGAGTTATTATTTCCTGCTACAGCTGTAAATAGATCCATCACAGCTTGTTCTTTGTTATTCCCTCTCCGTAGTTCATCCTGGATGGAGGCTGTGCTTTGCCTCAGGGCTGGCAGAACCATCACTGGGTTAGCTGGGCACCAGGCTCTCACTGCCCAATATCAGGTAAAAAAGACTCAAAGCAGAGGGCTTACAACCAAGCAGAGATGGAAAGTTATTCACCTCGACTAATTGCTGGTTTTGGATGTTTGCTGAACTCGGGGATGTGCTGTGGGTGATTCACAAGGAAAAGAAAAGGACTCCAAAGAAATACTATTGACAATGAATAATTCAACTACCTTGAATATGAATGCTGGGTTACACTTAACTCTCTCCTGGAGAGTTTTTATGGCTCTGTGAAAAGAAAGAGGAAACTCAGGACAAACCAGCCTGGTTCCTTATGGGGAGCCCTCATGCCTATGGGGAAACCTTGATGCTGCAGAAGGGAACAGGGTCAAGCAGAGGGATGGAACTGCTCCCACATTTCCAGCAATGCCTGGATAGGTGGATCAGGCTGTCCCATGGCTTGGTATAGTCTGGAGTTCAGGCTGCTGTCCTGGGAGGGAGTGTGGATGGGGTGCACAGGATGCACAGGGGGTGTTGGTGATGTCTCCTAACACAGTTGCTGGCCTCTTCCAGCCCTGCTACACATTTACAGCTCCTCCTACTTGTCCCCAAAAGACCAGGCAAAGGAACTGCTCGGGCAGCCAAATGGAGCCATCCATGGGGCCAGTGGGAATGGTTTCGGCTTTGGGATCAAGGCAGGGCCAGTGGCTGTGTGGGGAGAAGGTATCGTTACTACTGTTAATGTATAACCCTAATAGCACTCACCTGAGCCATGATTAGATAAGGGAATAGCTTTAATGTGCTGTGCAAACCCCAAGGGACGCGCTCCTGAGTGTGCACACACACACACACACACACACACACAGACTTGCACACATGCAGGGGGATGGAGTCCTGATCCCAGCCTGGATCTGCTCCCCACAGCAGCCCTGCCCCAGAACAGGGATGCTGGAGATCCTGCCCTGGGCTGGATCAGGAGCCTGGCAGGGTAAAGCAAAATTAAACCAGATCCCTGTGTCCCTGATCTATGGTCACAGGAGGGACTGACAGGGAGGGGTCAGCTCACCCTCTCCAGCCTTGCCCTGCCCAAAGGATGGTTTTAAGTAAGAAACTGTGCCCCAGAACCCCTGACAGATCAGCAATATGGGACAGCCTTGTCTGCCTGTCTGTCTGTACTGGGTGCATGATCCCACACTATCTGATGGCATTACAATATTTTAATGCTGAAAAACATGGGGTATGAATGTCCCATTACCAGTAAGCACCTGGGGAAGAACTGGTCCACACTAGAGTTAAAATGCAACAAGGGCTCAAGGCTCTCCCCTCCATGTAGGTGCTTCCTCTCCATGATAAAGCTGCTTCATTCTAAATAAGCAGCATCTACTTACAGAGGATAAAATCCTTCCATCCCAGAGGAATCAGTGCTCTATCAGGATTTGGCATTTCTCCCCAGGGAGAGGATCAAAGCAAATTTCCCCTACCACTGGCACAGCTTAGGCAATGCTACAGGTGGAGAAACTGAGGCACAGAGGCAGTTCCAAACCAGAGTGGAGTCCCAGGATCAGAGCCACGGGCTCTGCTCGCTGGTGTGACCCCCTGGACAGCTTGAGCCCCAATCCTTCTGCAGCTCCACGGGGGAAATCCCCCCCACACCATCACAAAGACGGGGACAGCCAGCAGAGTGATGGCCCACGACAGAGACCCCAGGCCCAGGGGAGGGCTGGGGTCGGCTCCTGAAGCTCAGGAGACTCCAGGCTGGCTGGAGCCACCCCCATCTGGCAGCCAGATGTGCTCCAGCTTCCTCTGTGTGGAGGGGTAGATGCTCCCTCTGCTGAGCAGTGATGATGGGAGCCGTCCTGTGCCGCGGTGATGCTGAGGCTCGGGACAAGACAGCCCAGCTCATTTCACCATCCGTAAACTGACTGGAAATGGGACCCCCAAAGTCTGCACCAGCAGTGGCAGGGGCTGAGCCCCTGATGCCCTCCCTGTGCACCCCCTGCCCCACACTCATTCACTCCCCTCCAGCTCCAGCAGCAGCTCCTAAACACCCACGCTCCTCTGTGGCCTGGGAAGGGGGGATAAACCCGAGCCCCCCACCCTCCCTGAGTGCTGGGAACCAGCAGCTCGTGGTTTTCACAAGCCTTCCCCTGCCCGTGCATACTTCAATATCCTCAGCTATTTTTCCTCTGCCGCAGGAAGCAGAGGAGTGATGGATGGGACGACCAGCACGGGGGAAAGGAGCGGAGCCATGTGGCTTGCTTCATCACAGCCAGCGAGAAAGGACCCCCTCCGGAGGGCAATCCTTCCCAAGATCCCTGCCTGAGATCATTCCTCTGACAGAACGCATTGGTTTAGACAACGGCTGGGTGTCAAAAACTGGGTGTGAGGAACCACACATGCCCCCTGTACATATTTAATGTCTCTCTGTTGCAGAGGGAGGGGATGCTGGGTGAATCCTCACCCAATGGACACTGCCAAAGCTCCCCAGTCTCTACTCTGGGTTGGGGAAATGGCCATTCCAGACACCAGGGTTGAGGCAGGACTCATTTGTGCCTCAGAGTGCTGCAGGTGCCTTCAAGGACCTGAGCAGCTCTCCCATCCTCAGGGTGTCTCCTTCCAGGGTTTCCACCCAACATTGACACAACCTGGCTCCAAAGACTTTAGAGCAAACAGCAATGCTCCCATGGGCACCCACTAGCAATAAAACCTGTTTTGGTTTAGACAGAACGCACTGGAAATGTTTCACATGCCAAACTGCACCACTTGTCCTGCTCACACAAGATCAAGCTCTGTGCTCCCAGAAAAGCTTTGCTCTAAGTGAGAGTGTGTGGCTGGGAGTTTCATGCCAGAGGTTGTGGGACTGGGAGGCAGAGCCCAGGCTCGGTGCATGGCACAGCTGCTTAGGGCAGCCTGGCTACTGCAAAAGGGCAGACACACCTGGTCAAAGAGCTGGATTTGGAGAGCACAGACTGGCCCTGACTGGGCTCTGCACTGCCAGCACGGTGTGACAGGGCCAGAACTGCACCCACACCCACACACGTAAGCAAAGGCACCCCTACTGCAAGCCTCATCTTTCTTCCAAGAGGTGCAAACAACAAGGGGATGAAGAGCAAGTTCCTGGTGTTTGCAGTGAACTGGAGGTTCCCAATTACAACCCCATATTTGTGGACATGGACAACACAACCGGAGATGCTTCAACCTTGGATGCGGCAGCCTGAAGGTTGGGTTTGGGGATAAGTCTTTCCCAGCTCTGCAGTGATTTCATCCTTTATTTTGGCAACTGGAAGATTTCTTCAGTTGTTTATGGATGCCAAGATGAGCACTGCCAGCCTGGCTCCTGTGCTGGGTCAAAGACCACACCAGGGTGGGAGGACGAGCAGCACTGGGGTGGCACACGGGCTGCCAGCACATGTGGGATGGGAAGAGCCCAATTCAGAGCATTGGCCTTCACAGCAGCCCTGATCCAGCTCAGCCTGACCTGCCACCTGGCTGGATCTGGCCCATGTGCAGCAGGAGGAAGAGGACAGCAAGGCAGTGAGGGTCCCATCTGGGCACCAGGGTTCCTCTCCCCCACTGCAGCCCCACAGGGCTTGGCCCATCCTTACCATGGGACAGCCCAGGGGAAAGATCCAGCCCCTTATCCAAGCAATCACAAAACTAACAGCACTGCAGTGGGCGTCCTTGAAGGGTTCCCTATGGGAAATACCTGTCATTGGCCAGAGGTTTAAAGTGTCCCTCTGCTAATCCCGGGGTATTAGCCAGCCAAGCCCATCACGTAGGTACCTCCAGTGCTTCAGGGAAGCCCTTTTTGTACAAGGAAAGTCAATTCTAGGAAAGTTTAAGAGGTTTGTACCTTGGCCAGCAGGCTAAGCAGACAACAAACCCCAGCTGGGGCCAGAAGCAGGTTGTGGGTTAATAATTCAAGGGGAGAATCATGGGGCCAGGCACACAGACACTGAGAGTCCTGGGAGAGGAAAGGGTCTCACAAGAGGTGACCATGGCCTAAAGAGGGGTCCCCCATACAGGGGCTGACCAGGGAAATGCACTGTCCTCCAGCCACTACCATCATCCCAAAACATACCAAGCACAGCATGAACCCCAGGAATGCAGGGGAAATTTTTCTGCCTCATTATTGGGATTTTTACTCTTTCCTCCAGTGTTCATGGGCCTCTCTAGGAAAATAAACAGAGCTGGAAAACTGACCTAGAAATAGTGAAAACTGAGATGGAAAACTGCATACCCAGTAAATCACCATTTGCCCATGCTCAGAGCCACACTGTTTGCTCTCCATCACCCCAAAACCTGCCCAGGCACCACAGGCATTGGTGCCACATGAAGCCCTGAGCACATTTGCCTCCCAAAGGGATGCCCAAATTGCACTTTCACTTGCAATATTTAGCACTGCTGCCCCGGCTGGATTAGTGACCTAAAAGCCAGAACCCGAGGCAGTATCTAAGGATTTGCATGACTAACGAGCAGTGGGTGAATTTCAAAGTTCAGCCAGCCCCGTTTCCAGCCACCTTCCTGAGCTTTTCATAAACCCAGGGTGCAATTCACAGGGAAGTTTGCAAATAATTGTGAATAAGGAGGAAGCATGAGGCTCTGGCACGCTGCTCATGAAGATTTTATGAGCAGAAAAAGAGGTGACACTGGAGAGAGAAATGAGGCCTGGGGATATCTTGCAGCTCAGTTCCCTTTAACTGCCGGGCTGCAATCCCTTCTGCTGCTGGGTTATCTGGGCTCAGCCAGCTGAAGCACGCATTTATGTAGCAACAGGTACATAAAATCATCCCCCTGCAAAGTCTGACTCTGCAGTGAGTCACTGGGAGATTTCTCATTGATTTTTCTCGGGCTCTGCATCACGTTTGCAGAAGTTCCCATCACGCTCATGTTCCCAGTGTAACATTTTCTCTTACCACCACGCAGCCCTTCCCCAAAAAGCTTTCAAACTATGGCCAAAGGCTGTTTATACAAGCCAAGACAGAGCGGGAACCTTAATTTACAACCCTCTGAAGTATTATGATTTATAGCATTCACAATGAAGCTGTTGATATTTATAGCGAAAGAGTCCATGTGTTCATTTCCTATTCCCACTGTGGTGAGATGGGTAGTTTATCAATCCAGACTGATTAAAGTCCAGTTTATAGATTTCAATAAAATGATTCATCTAAGAGCTTCACCCTTATCTATGTCAAACCCATCTCTGCCCGGCTCTCTTTCAAGCTTAAAATGGAGACTTTTATTTAAAAGGCAGCAGTGGAAAGCACCAGCTGCATCCCACCATCTCCCAGAACATGGTCCCACCATGGCCAAATCCTGCAGCCACATGACATCAGCAGCACTGGGCTTGGACCCAGCAGAGGTGCAAGGACAGATTCTTAATCTTGGAGTGCCTTAGAAAGGGACTTTGCTGGCCCAGCCACCCTAAGGAAAACCCCACAAGAAAGGGCCTTTCACCCCAGCATCCAGCCCTGCATGGCTGTGGTGAGGCTGGGGCAGCTCCTCTGTGTGTGAGAGGAACAAGGCTGATTTATTTGTTCCTTTGTATGTATTTGATCTAAGAGATACAAACTAAGCAACTAATGATATTTTTCCAGAATTCAATCAACTCAATTGTCGTCTAACTCAATCAGAGGCACTTTCAAGCCCCTGTTTTATCTCGGCCCCACTGCTGGGTGTAAACCCATGCCCTTGATCCAGAGGAGAGGTGTGCTGATGGATTTCTCCCCTCATTAATTTTCCCTCCCACCTCTTTCCTCAGAAGAAACCGAGATATTCAAATCTACAAAAGCTGCAGAAGTGGTGGGGTTCCAGCTGCAGTGGAGGGCTGCAGATCACATCCCCCTTCCACCCCAGGCAGAGGGAAGCCCTCAGCCCTGGCAAGCCTGTGGGTCTCCATCACTGGGTGTGGGGCGAGGCAATTTTCCTAAATAGTTGTATTCAGTGCTCAAAATGGGACAGGAAATACCAGCCTGCCTCTCCCCTCCTCTTTCCAGGCTGGGGCTGGATTTTTCCATTTATCGGGATGTGCTGCCTGCTCCGCTGCAGTCACAGGTTGCCATCCCTGCCACATGGATTCTAGGGATACAAGGAGCTATTTTCCATGCTAGAAGACCCCAGGTACCTCTGCACAAGACCCTCACACAGGCCTTGGCCGGTGGGAATAACGTGGAGCTATAAACAAGCCAAAAACTGAGGACACTTTGCAAACAGGGAGCCCTGGCCCTGATTCCAGGTATATGGGGCAGCAGTCACCAAAACCACAGCCACTCCTGTAGGGAGTTTGGCCCCAGCAGAGCTCTGGGGAGCTCATAACCAGCACAGGAGAAGGAGAGGGGTGGCAGATCCGGGCAAGCCCTGTGGGCATAGAGTCGCGCTGTGGCAGGACAGAACCAGGCTGGGAAGATGAAAGGGTGAGGGTAGGTCAGGACAAAGGGCTCCGCACCTCTCCTCGCTGCCAAAGGAGCCAGCCACCATCTCCATGACAAAGAGAAGTCCTTGTCAATTTGGGCTGGCCCCAAGGGGGATCTGCCCACCGCCTTTGAAGTGGGCAGCAGGGTGGGCAGGGGACTGGGGTCACCCAGCCGCTTTCCCCGGGTCAGGAGTTCAGTGGGGACAGGACCCCGGGGACATGGGGACAGGACCCTGGAGGCAGCACAACCTCTCGGTGCCCATGCCAGCAGTAACCACAGGAACCAGGACACCCTCTTCTGCCATGCCAAGCACCCACCCATGATGTGCTGCACCTGCAGCACCCCCATCCACCCTCCACGTGGCACCGTCCCCAACACTTTGCACACACACACTGCTCCTTGCACACACACCGTGCACGGCACTGTCCTCCACACACAACACCCTGTGCACGCACACAGAGCCTGTAGCACCTCACTCCATCCACCTTATGTACATACACACACACACACACAGAGCCTATATTTATGTACAGTGCCTTCCCTTCATACACACATACATGGGCTCTCACACAACCAACTTACACTCTCACACACAGCCACAGCCCCACACACCCAACCTTATGTGAGACCCCCCTCCATCCAATACCCCTTTGGGGTCCTGGGGGTCTCTGACTCAGGCCATCCCCATCTGTGGCTGCAAGTGAAGACAGGGGTGCCAGCACGGGTAAAATGACTTTCCAACAATATAATCCCAGCTGCCACCAATGTAGAAGGACAGCACCTTCCCTGCCCGTCCTCAGTCCCTGCCACCTCACCCCTGCTTTTTTGGGACCAGGTACCATGCCAAGAGCAGGCCAAGCTTTCTGTCCCTCTGGCAGTTCCCATACAGGGAGAACCACAGAGCAGGATCCGACCCCATAGGACTTCTAGCCCAGGGATCCCGTGCACCAAGGATGGCACAGGTGTGCAGGGCTGGGGGTGTCCTTACCGTTGTTGCTGGTGCTGGGAATGCTGCGCCTCATCCACTCATACGGGGTGCGTCTCTGGGCATTAGGGGAGAGCTGGGGGACCGAGCTGCTAATGGGAGGAGGCAGGAGTCCAGAGCCCGGGGGCTGGATGGGGTTAAAATCTGGGGGGCTGAATCCAAACTGCCCTGGGCTGGCAGTGGAAGGCGTCGCAGCGGTCCCATAGGAATGCCAGTCCTCCTTGGCAGGGGTGTAGGGAGACCCCCAGGCAGCCGCCGGCTGCCCGTGGTGCAGGTCGTTGTTAATGCCCGGCACATGGTGGTAGCTGGCGAAGTCCGAGTACTGGGGCGGCCCCGGCACGTAGTTCTGGGGGTTGAGGTTGAGGCTGGGGTGCCGGACGGGGCTGGGATACATGTTGGTGTCCTTATCCACCAGATAACCTACATACATCTTCCCCGGCCGTCCCCGCGCACATGCTGTGCTGCTGAGCCGCCGACTGCGGCCGGTTGGGTTTGGCGGGGAGGCGGCCGCCCCTCCTTCCCCGCCACTCACCTGGGCGCCTTGGGGAGCCTGTCCTGGGGCCAGGCACCTCCCTGCCCACAGGCTTTTATTGGGCCCAACCTCTCGCAGCATTTGCATTGAAAGGCAGGTTTGCATTTCAAAGTGCAGGCACCCCAGCGGGTGAGGGGGACGGGTTCAAACCTCCCACCCTGGCTGCAAGGAGGACAAGGTGGTGGGTGGCTCTGGGGAGCACCAAGGACCCCATGCCCCCTCTGCTGTCACCACCCCACAACCAGATGTGATCCCTTTGTAGAAGACAGCTTTGGGAACACTAGGGTAAGACAGGTGTCACCCACAAGGATGTCCCAAGGGAGCCCACCACCATCCATAGGCCAGGAGCAGGGTGGCTTGGGCTGAGACCCTGTATTAAAACCCGGCTGCAGGCAGAGGTCAGGCTGGGCTGCGCCTGCCCCCTGCCCTGTCTCCATGCTGGGGGACACCAAACTCTTGCTCTGGATGGGGCTTTCCTTGCACTATTTGGAAAAGGGGGACAGGTGGGAAGGGAAGGTTCTGGGCCCCCATGTGTTTCCTCCATTCAGGGGCAAAGCTACCCCTTCAACCCTGACAGCGAAGCTCATCCCAGTGTCAGAGAGCATGACAGATGGACAGTCTGTGTGCAGGGGAAATGCCCTCACCATGGACACAACAGGAAGTCCCCGGGCTCTGACACATATCCAAGGGGCTCACAACCCTGTGACAAGAGGAATTTCTCACCTGTTTTCAGTCTTAAGGAAGCAGAAACCTCCCCATATGTTTGCTGATAGGGGAAAACCAAGCAGAAAGGGGCCTCTTGTGAAGCTGTGTCTGCCTGCAACCTGTCAGGCCAGACAGATCTCCACTCCAGAGGGGATGAGGGACTGAGGACCAGCACTGTGCCATGCTGCCCAGAAACTCCACAAACCAGCATCCAGGAGCCTACTCCCCCCCAGTTCCCCCCTCCCTGCCAGTGTCACACTCCCAGCTCTGCTGGACACCACCAGAGCCACAGTCATATCATTTGCAGGCTGACTTTCTCTCCTCAGTCAGAAACACAGCCTGCAGAGGGTCCAGCAGAGTGTTTTATCACCACCCCCCAAGGCCACCTCTGTCCTTTTCTGTGCACCAACCCCTTCGCCTGCTACAAACATGAACTGGGCTAGGACTGTTCCTTTCTCACCCTCTGGGGGTCGAAAGAGCCTGGAATTCGATAATAGGATTGGGGGGGGGGTGGAAAGAGAGAAAAATAAAAAGAGATTAATGATGAAGTTCAGAGGAGGGAATACAATCTCCAGTGCAGGGTTGTGGATCTTCAATGGCTCTGCCTCAGTCCTGGACACCTTATTTCATTGCTCCAGCCCCAGTTCCAGCTGAAACTGGGTGAAAATAATACACATACTGCTGTGCCACATCCACTCCCTGCAAGGAGGTGGGAGCCAGGATGAGATGGAAGGGAGATGGGCAAGAGGTAAGGAATCTGGTTTGCAAGAAAGGAGAAGAGTAAAACCCCAGTGGGAAATCACCCCCAGGGCTGGCATTGCTTAGGCTCCACCTCCCAAGCCCTCACATGGCCAGAGGCACCAGGAGAGGTGAGCACTTTGCAGCATCCTCTCAGTGCCCCCGGGGTTTCCAGCACCTTGCCCAGCCTTGCCCTGGCTCCCTCCCTGGTGACAAAGGTGACTGTCATGACCGTCACACCCGGTGATGATCTCAGCTCACGATGCAGCTCAGATTGCTGAATGTGTCATACAACTCCATCTATCCTGGAGTTTTCCCAAGGTCTCAGCACATCCATGGCTTTGTGTAAACAAGAGAGCCAAGGCCACCTTACTTGTCCTCTTCCTCCCAGCAGCAAGGAGACACTGGCTCGGGAAGTGCAAAAAAAAAAAAAAAGGGAAGAAAAGAAGAAAATCCCCCCCTAAGTGGATGACGGGATGTACTGAGGAATGCAGGTGGCTGCTGGGTCTCACCCCAGGGGTGGCTGCAATTCAGGGACTGGGGTTATTCCTGCCACTGGCTGTTTCCTGCAGGCAGTAATGTGCAGCCCAGGCACCCCTTTCTCTTTCCCCATCCTGTGGAGCCAAGGCCAAGGGCTCAGGCAGCTGCTGAGGACTGGGGGGTTCAGGGGTCCAGGCCAGCACCCCATACCTGCACCGTCCCCAGGGGACAGCAGGTGACAGGCTCAGTGGGATGCAGCATGGCCAGGTGCCTGTGAACAGCTGAGCCAGGAGCTCCCTCGGTGGGGGCAAAGGAGGAAGGGGAAGGCAATGAAACCATAAAGTTCTACCAGTGATAACTTCCCTCTTCCTTTTCTTTGACCCACTTATTACTGGTGGGGATTACAGTGGGCAAAGTTTATGTTGGCAAAGAGGCAGGTGAGGAGCCCTTCACGGGCACCCCTTCATGGGCTCCCCAAGGAGCATCTCTGCTGCTCGACAGGGGCTGAAGGCTGATGGATAGGGATCCTTGGAGCCCCAGGATGCCACCCACACTGGTGCTCCATGGGTGAGCAGGTCAGGAACTGCCAGAGCCCCTGGGGGTCCCCAGCTGGATGACAAGCAGTGGCAGTACCCCCTCCATCCACCCTAGAGACCCTCAGCACCGAACTCGGCCTTGGGACCTCCAGTTAGTCATGCAGATCTGATACACCTGATGGAAACCAGGCACATGCAGCAGAGAGGGGGAGCAGTCAGGGTTCCCTGATGCTCCCTGGGGCTCAGTGCTCCTATCTGTGATCGAGTGATGCCATCTCCTGGAAGCAGGAGGGCTGGGAGGTCCCCAGGGCCAGGCTGCAAGCAGCTATCACAGATGGAGCAGGGAGACCATCCCATCATCTTTTCCTCCCAAGGTGGAGGCACTCACTCTGGGAAATCTAATCATGCCGTGTCCCCCAACTTGCTCTGGACTCCACCATGGTTTCAGGAGGAGAGGGAGATGATCTTAGACAGTCAAGTAGGTGCCTTCTCTTGCTGCCCTTTCCTCCTGACCCAGACTCCTGTCACACCACTTTCCCACTCCCTCCAGCTCCTATTACTCCCAAAGGCGAATCTGTGCCTTCAGACTGGCACATCCCAGAGCATGGCCCCACTCACATCCCAGCCCAGACAGCACCTTTCCCTAGCTTCCTCTGCTGCCCTCCCACAGCAGGAGGCAAAGGAGAACAGAATATGTTTCCCGTACATCATTCCTGTCACACATCTTTGGAGCAGCATCCCAGAGAGCTGGGGAGGGATGGGGCAAGCGCAGATGCCCACTGAATTACCTGAGAACATCTCTTCTCTGGCAATGGGCACATCAGTGGAACCCTCTTGCAGAGGACAACTATCAGCTTCACTGCAGACTCCTGTGAGCCCTTTGGCTCTTCCCAGATGCCTGAACCACATCTGTGCTGGCACTGGTGTTCCCGTGCTGAGGAAAGTCTGCCGAGCTTGTCCCTGGAGAGATGGGTGCTGGACCAGGATAGCCTGAATGGATGTGCTGCCAGCACTGCCACACAGCTCCCCTTTCCCTGTCCCCTCTTTGGGATCTGGAGCAGCTTTCCTGGCAAATGCAAATGCCACAAATGTTGTGACTATCCTCAAGAGGGCATTGGACACATGCTGGCACCCCTCATTGCTTTCCAGCACACGTGGGCTGGGGGGGCTGAGTGGGGGATGTGACTCCCCCAGCACTGGTGGGGAGTGTCCTGGCTCTGCTTCACTCCTCCGCAGTGTTTCAAGCACTGTGCAAGCAGAGGGTTAACGATTCCCAATTCCCACATTAAGTGGCTGCAGATGTGTGGGAAAGTCTGGGGCAGCAGGACTGCATCGCTATTAGTATTCACCCAGGAGCCTGTTGCTGCCTCCCGGGGCTCTGCAGAGCAGACTTAATACCAAGGTTCGTGGCGGGGGTTAGGAAGAGTGCGTGGGATGGGGGTGGGAAGGCCCCGAGGTGGGGAAAGGCAGCGGGCCAGCATCCTCTGCCACTGCCTCCTCCCAGTGCCCGAACCACGAGGATGTAGGGAATCTGTAGGGACACCGCACCACATGGTGTATGGCTCAGTGCTACCTCCTGACACTGTTGTCACCCTGAGGTGTCCATGGCTGGCATTCCTGGTGCTGCAGGGCATTCCCCAGCCCAGGATGCTCCCCAGCATGCTGTGCTTGGTCATATGGTCACGTTCAAAGAAGCCCAGCACTTTCTGCCTTCCCTTCCTCCTGGGCACTGCTGTCACCCACCCTGGCAAAGCAGGACCACACATAGGGTGGCGGTTCCTCTGGAGGCCAGGGCAGAGTTCTGGAGAGGCTGGATGAAGCCTCAGTGCAGCTCCCCCCAGGGCCCGAGAGCTGGATTGAGCCAGGAGCAAGTGCTGGCAGCTGCCACAGCAGATGGGCTGCCCAGATGTGGTGCTGTGCTCCCTGGCACCCTCTGCTCCTCTCTTGTGGTCTGCGGCTTGACACCACATCAGAGCAATGCTGGAATTCCTCTGCTGACTTGGAGTTGATAGAAACTTGGAGAAACCAAAGCTGGGGCGAATCTGGCCCTTGTTAAACCTTCAGAGAAGTGGGAAAGGCTGACATCTGCTGCTTCTTTCCTACCTGCCTGTCACCTGCTGGCACATGGGACCTGTTGCTGACTCCAGCATGGCTGTTCCCACCACTGTATTGGGTTACCTGACTCTGGTCTCTCTCCTCCTTTTCAGGTGTGGAATATGGGCTTTTTGCTGTGGTCCCAGCTCTGCCCGGGATGGGGCAGGAGTTTGGAGGGCTGTTTTGATCCTGGTGATGCCAGAGCAGACCAAATAACCTAGAGTGTCCCTGTCTCAGGGGCTGATTTCCCCACCAGAAATGCTGCACTACTTGACCCCAAGCCCCCACTAGCACTTAACAATGATATATTGAGGCTGGAGATCCCAGCTGAGAGCGGTCTGGCATCTCACACTGCAGCTGTCCCAGCCACGGGGAGGACACCACTGAGTCCTGCAGCACCACAGATGGGGATGCAGGCACCAAAAATAGAGGTGAGCAATGAAGGGGTGATGAAGCAGAGCTGCTGCCCTCCGCCCACACACTTGCACAGGCGAGTCCCTCCGGCTTCGGTGCTTCCTCCGAGATGGCCTTTCCCAGGAGCTGCTGTAACCCCAACGTGCTGTTCCTAAACAAAGTGTGCAGTCCCAGATGCTCCCTGGGGATGTACAACGCAGGCTGGGGATGTACAACCGTGTGCTTGCTGGGATGCTGTGGGCTCTCCAGGGCTTTCTCAGCATCCCAAAACAACGAATCCCGGCCTTTGCAGACTTCCCCTGAGAGAGGGTTTTGTTTGCCCAGGTTATTCCTGCTCGCAGCCTGGAATGGTTTAGCTCAGCTGGTTAGAGCATGGTGCTAATAACATCAGGGTCAGGGTTTGATCCTCATATGGGCTATTCACTTAAGAGCTGGTCTCGATGATCCTTGTGGGTCCCTTCCAACTCAGAATATTCTGTGATTTTGTGGTGCCATTTGTTTGCAGGGGAGAGAGGGGGAAATATGTCCCACCTCAGACTATGGACGCTTTGCCCCCAAACATGGTCTGTGCTGGCTTTTCCACCCTGTGCTCACCCCAGGCAGCCTGTCCACAGAGCAAGGGGCCCCCCAGAATTGTACAGCAGGTTTCTCCCTCTCTATTGGGAGCAGTGATGTTGTCCTTGGAGAGGGGACTCTGCCAGGAAATAGCTCTGCTGAGCAATTCCAAGAAGCCCATATGTCCTCACACAAGGACCCGTCAGACACATCTTTATCCCTTGGGAGACGTGTTGGGAAGAGCCATGTGTGCAGCACGTCCTCTTTGCTGCCTGCCCCCCATATGAGCTGCTCTCACACTCGCCAGCTCCACTTCTGCACAACAGACCATCTCAGCTCAGGGTGGGGGCTGAAAGGACCCCCTGACATGTGGCCACCACCACGTCTGGAGTGACGGAATCCATCAGCCCAGGATGCATCCCCCCTGCCCTGCCCACGGCAGTATCTGTGTGGGTGCCAGACACTGCCAGGCGTGGAACTGGCACAGCAGCTCCATCATGTATGGATAACCAGGGTGCCACAGCCTGGCTCTGCTCACCCTCTACAGCTGCACAGAATAAAAATCTTCCCGTTTGGTTTTCTGTCAGTGCAAAGAAAAGAGATAATGGGCAATAAGTAGCAAATCTCAGGCTGCTCCAGCCAGGGAGTCACTAGCTGTGGCCATTATGCAGGCATTCTTTAGAGAGGCAGGAGGGGATGCATCTGCCTTACAAACAAGGCAGGAATATGGATTTTAGTGGTGGTGTCTTTATGGGAAGGGTTTTTTAATTCTTAGAAAGGAAAGCTAAGGAAAGATGGATGGGTATCTTTTCAAGGGAGTCTCATTTTTCAGGATAGCCAGTGCATTTTTGCAGTTTTTCATGTTTGCATCAGGGAGAATCACCGAATTGTTACACTTAGAAAAGACCTTTAAGGTCATGGAGTCCAACCTACCACTGCCATCTTCTCCACTAGACTGTGTCCCCACATGGACATGTCTCCCACATCTAGGGGGGGATTCCATCACTTCCCTGGGCAGCCTGTTCGAATGCCTGACCACCCTGAAACATCCCCAAGATGAAAATAGCAGCAAGAACTGATGCATCAAAAGACAGCTCTGATCCAAAGATGATGTGCCCCTTGTTACAGTGATGAAACAAACTGAAAAACAAAACCAAAACCTTTTGAACAAACAGTAATGTTTTGCTTATCGAGAGAGTCTCAGAAACTTGAACTCATCAAGGTGTGGGGAGGATTTGAAGCTGGTTCATCACCAGGATTCCACCCCAACAAAGACATCAGAGATGATGGCATGGCCAAGGTAAAAACTCCTGCCACCTCTCCCAGCTCTGTGCCTCTTGGCAGCCCAGAATCCCAAACTAAACCCACCCTCTGGTGCAGCATCCCAGTTGCACAAAGTCTTTTCCAAAAAGCAGGGGAGTTGTGAGGGTGTGTTGGTGGTCCCTGAGGGGCTGTGGCCAGCCGGGGGTCAGCGGGGTGGGAGGTGCAATGCCGGCATGGCACGGCACACGGAGGAATCCGGGGGGAATACGTGGAGTCGGTTCAGTACAGGCCTTCTTTAATAAAAACATGAGTCAGCTGCTGGCGTGGGCAGCGGATTTTCTAAACATCCCCTCATATCCTGAGAAAGGGGAAAAAAAAAAAAAAAGAAAGAAAATGGGAGGTGGGGGGGAGCTTGAGGGGAAAAATAAGAAAGAAAAGAAAAGAAAAAGAAAACATGGGAAAAGGCCAGAATTGAAAGCAGACACAGGGAGAGAGCAGCTCCTTCCCTCCAGTTTAAGGAGGCGATAGTCAGGCTGGTCTGGGCTCCTTTTGTTTCCCGTTAGCGGAGCCCTCACCGCTCGCCCCCACGGCAGACCAGAGCAGAACTCCCCTCTCCTTACAGCCACTTTGGCTTCTCCTCCCTTTAAAAGTTTTTTTTTTCACCCATCACACTCGTCTGCCGGGCGTTAATCGCAAGTTCTGCTCTGCAAAGGGTCCCCACAGAGGGTGGAGGAAGTCGGAGGAGCTCCGCTCCTCATTGGTGAGGCAGCCTCCCCCCTTCTCCTCCTCCCGAGGTCTCTTTTATTTATACACTCACACACACACACGCGTGCACATCCCTCAGCCCAAGGGTTTGCTCCACACTCAGGTCCGAGGCGGCTGGACCCCCTCTCAGCTGGGCTGGGGGCTGCTCAGGGCACTGCTGAGATGCACTAGAGGAGCAGAGCAGGGGCTTGGCTGCAGCCCAGCCCTGGCACAGCCTTGCCTCTCTCCTTTTGATTTGATTTTATTTCTTTTTTTTTCCCCTCCTCCCCTCCACTTCATTTCTTTCTTTCCCTCTCTTTCGCCTTTAAGTGGAAAAGCCTTGCCAGCTGGGGAAGGCTGGGAGGGCAGGGAGAGCCTCAGCAGGCAGCAGATAGAGAGTGCGGAGGAGGAGAGCAAGGAATTTCGGGGCAGCCAGTGCCCGTGGAACGTGCAGCACAGGCACCCGACTGGTGGGACCCTGCCCAAGGTAAGCTCTGTGTCGCCCACCCGGGTTCCAGCTCGCCCTCCCACTCAGCTCCAGCTCTCTGGACTGGAAGCCTCACGTTGGAGCTGGTACGATCCCCAAAGACCCTCTCCCTGACCCAGCCCAGTTGCTCTGGAAGGGGCTTTGCTCCCCTGCAAGGGGCTGGCACCCCAAAATGCCCTGCCAAGCCCTGGGGAGGTGGTGTTTGGTGGAGAGTGGCCGAGCTCTGCAGCATCCCATGGGAAAAGCCATCCTAAGAGCTCTCACTGTGTCCTGGACTGGGAGCCAAGGGGCTGGTGCAGCTGTAGGGCAGGAAGGGGGGACCCCACTGCAGAGAGAATGGGCTTCTCCCTGGATCAGGGGGTTGCCCTGGCTCACCCTGCCTGGTGACTGTGGAAGGGCTGGGGTGTGTGTGGGCAAGAGGCTGCTCAGACTCTTCCAGCAAGATGTCCTTTAGAAACATGAGTGTGCCCCACTGCAGAGTAATGCCACCCCTGTGTTAGCCCCCCACTGGGCTTCATCTATGGTCATCTCTAAATTCAGGGTGCTCAGAGGACCACACCACCTTGGTCTGTTCCCATGTGGGCCAGGCCAAGGTGGAGAGGGACATCTGCAAGCCCTGCCCAGGGTTTGTACCTTGGTGTGCTGGGTACTGGAGTGGGACAGCCTGTTAAAACCCTTCTAGATATGGATTTGGGCAACTACTCTGCTAACTCAAAAGCTCAGGAGATGAGGGCCTCCAGCAGGATGGTGCTGGTCTGGAGTGAAGCTGTGTAGAACCATGCAGCTCTGACAGTCGGGGGACAGGGGTTTGCATGACCTGCAGGGCTTTGGTGCTCACACTGGTACCACTGTGGGCTCAGAGAAGCTGGCTCCTGCACTCACCTGCAAACTGGGACTCATTCAAAGCAGAATTTGTGGTGAAAAGGGATGCTGTGCTGCTCCATCCTTGCCCCAGAGCAGCTGGGGTTTATGCTAAAGCATTGGGTAGTTGGTCTTAAAGTAGTTGGTCTACTTGCAGGTGTGCAAATCCTGTGTGCAGGGACTTGGTATTCCCAAATCTTTTCAGAGGGTCTCCCACTGATGACAAGGACTAGCAGTGTTGAGACCCAGTGCTCCACAGGGGCCATCAAGAGGTGGGCTGGAGGGTCATTTCCCCCTCAGCACCCTGCAGGACAAGGTGCTTGTGCACTCCATACTCTCAGAAAAGAGGCAAGTTTCATTTGAGCAGCTAGAGTCAGTGTCAAAGACATGGCTCTGCCTGGCAGAGGGCAAGTGCTGTGCTGGCTTGGAGGGGAAGCCACCAGGCAGCCACCTTGTCTTGCAGCCAGGCCTGGGCAGGGTCTGACATGAGGCTTGAAGTCACTCCCTGACATAAATGTCACCCAGGCTTGAGTGTGCTGTGGCTTTTATGGCAGTCGCCAACCTTGTGCAGGGAACACCCCTGAATCAGTCAGTGCATCAAGAGGGGTCAGTGCTTTGAAGAAATACCAAGTAACAGCAACCCACTTGCAGCACTCAGAGGGCTTTTCACTCTCCCTAAAGCAGAGGACTGGGAGAGGGGTTGATGGGGCTTGTCGGTCACCAGGTATTGGAGGGAGGTAACACACAGTCTTCATGCACAGGAATTTTAGGGCAAACGTCTGTAGGCTTAAAGACGTGAGGCTGGGTTCCTTCAGCCCCACAGGTCTCAAAGGACATGTCAGGCAAAGCTCTGGCTGGGAAGACATGGGCACTGCAACAGGACAATGACACCATGACCTCTTTCAGCCTCATTTTTGATGGGCCTGTGACAGGATTTCCAAGGCATTCAGAACAATTTAGGGAGAGGAGAGCACTGAGCCCATCTCCAGGACGAGGGCAAGACAGGAATGTCTTAGTGAGCACCAGAGGAAAGCTGAGGTTAAGAAATGCTCTCTAGCTATGGGAACAATGCTGTGCAATAGGAGACCATGCTGACTGGCTGTGGTATTGCCTAAACGACCAGCTGCTGCCTGAGGGTCCAGGCTGGGGCTTCAGTGTCTGGTCCCCAAGGTTCCTCTGGCCCCAGTGTTTGATGCTGTGCTGAAGGGGGGTGAGATTACAACGATGTCCATAGTGACAGGCTCCAGCAAGGCATCTTCCCGGGTTGGAGTGACAAAGGGCATGGAGTAGAGGAGCTCTGTGGTGGCTAAACCCCGTGGGAGCACAGCCTCTGGCATCCAGGGCTGCCTTTAGCCCAGAGCTGGAAGGAGCTGGGGAGCATGTGGGCTTGGGCCTGGCTGGATGTACCCTATCCCTGAGAGCTGAACACTTTGTGGAGTTTGTTTGTTTGTACTTTAACCAAGGGAAAGAAATCCCCTGGAGAAGAGCTGCAAGGGGAGGGTATAGACTGGGTATTGTTTCCTGAGGGGCTGGAGCAGCTCCAGGAGACTCCTTCCGCTCCACCAGGCAATTTGGACATAACGAGGCTTGTTTTATGGGTGGTTGTTTCCCTTCCTCCTTTCCCCTGTTGCCTAATTAGGGTGCCCAAGCCAAGCACACCTCTGTCCTGTTCCTTCTCTACTGGGACACTTCTTCCTGGAAGGGCAGCACGTTTGTGGCACCACATGGGACACAGAGCAGACCCAGCTGTGACAAGGACAGGGACACATGCTGGGGATGCACAGAGAGGTGCTGGGATGAGTCATGTGCAGAGCAAGGGGATGCCGTGGGTCCATCATTCCCCAGCCTGGTAGCACAAGCCATACAGCAATATTCTGCCCCTCATCCTGCTTTTCCATCACCACTGGATGCATAGCAAGCTGTGACATCCCCTGATCTATGTTTGCAATCTTTCCCTGCAACCAGTGACCCACAGAGCCTGTGCAGGATGCTCACAGAACTCCCATAGAAAGGCTGGTGCCAGGACAGGGTGGTGTAGTGTGTGGTGTCCGTCCTGCACCCATGGATGGACTCATCCCCCCCAGGCCACGCCAGGCATCCAGAGCTCCACTAACACCCATCCCTGAGCTCAGCAAGAGCCAGCGTGTGGTGGGGCTGGCAGGAGGTTGTGGTGCACAGGAGCTGGAACAGCGAAGGGTGGGAGAGTGCAGGGGTATTATCGGGGTGCTGTGCTGGCTGTCAAACCCTGAGCTGCAAACCAGAAGATAGAAGGAGTAGGAGGCACCCTCTCTCTGCAGTGGAAGGGTCCCCATGGGCAGCACAGGGCTGCTCGTGGGGATGAGGCTCCTGAAGCAGCAAAAGATGGGCCAGCCTGCCCCTCAGCCCCATCCTGCTGGTCCCTCTGCCTTCCCCCTTCCGGCCCATCTACCATGCGAAAGAGTCTGTGACTGAAATCTTAATGCTACTGAGACACAGCAATTGGCACCAATTAAATTGCTACATTCATGTTTGAATTGCTTTAACTGGCGAGACACACTGTCTTATTTATACAAAAAAATATGTTTGCTTGTGGGTTTGTCTGAACCCGTGCCAGCAGAAAGTACACCATTTCGAGCCCTGCACTCTGCAGGCTCATTCCCACTCCCAAACTGGAAGTCACCTTGGTTTCAGCCTTTGCCAAGCAGTGGTGGCAGAACAGAAACACTGCTTTGCT
Source organism: Scytalopus superciliaris (assembly GCA_013400415.1). NCBI lineage: Eukaryota > Metazoa > Chordata > Aves > Passeriformes > Rhinocryptidae > Scytalopus > Scytalopus superciliaris. The sequence continues at coordinate 108,272 of VXBX01006416.1, read as the reverse complement.
TGGGGCTGAGCGCTGCCGGCACCATGAGAGGGGGTCCCCTCCTCTCTCCCCACAGGCAGCTGCCAAGTTTCCTTCTCCAGCCTGGGAGCTGCTTGGGAGAATATGGTCTGATTCAGGAGCAGGACTCGGTGCCCATTTTAAAGCGGGGCTCAGGGAAGGGCAGGAGGTGCTGGCAGCTGCTGGTGCCAAGTCCTGCCTCTGCTTCTCTTTTAGAGGTTCTGTCAGACTTCGGGCATAGTAGGGGCTGTTTTCAGAGCGTGGCTGCAGGTGGGAGCTGATTTCTGCTCCATGACTGAGAGAAGAGGTTATAAAGGACCCTGCAAGCAGGTTGGCAAGCATGGCTCATGCTGCCTGGCCAGAGCATGCAGGAAGAGGTGATCCATCTCTGCAGTCCTGGTGCCAAGTGTCACCATCCTGATCTTCCTACCCCACATGTGAGCCTGTGGAGGAGGAGGCAGGATCAACCCACAGCACCAAGAGCTGCATTTTGCTCCCTTTCAGAAACTCAGAAGTAAGAGGGGCAAACAGCTCCCCTCTGAAAGCAGCCTCTGCCCTTCACAGCCAGCACTACCAGGCCCCATCCCCTCCCACCCTGGCCATGGTGCCAGGCTCCTCTCTGCATCCTGCAGACAGGCAAAGGGTGCCCTGACCACAGAGATGGTGAGTGCCTAATCCCAGCCACGAGAGCCTAAAACCCCAGAACAAAGCAATTAAGCTTGGGTCCCTCACAGGAAGCCAAGAAGAGCTGATGCATCCACAGAGATTATCTCCTCCTCCACAGATTCAAGTCTCAGGGAAACATTCACAAGAGGATCAGATTGCTTGTCCTTTGCTGGGATGTGGGGTTGGTAAGACCACAACACCCTGCCTGCTCCAGGAGCAAAACCCCTTCATCCTACTAAGGCTTGGGATGGCTCCTTTTCTCATCCTGCCTCCATCACCCTCCCCTCACAGCTGATTAGTGGTTAATTAGAGCCAGCTGGGACCTTTGGCTCCAGCTCTGGCCCCACCAGAGCAGCCACCCTTGACCAGCAGCCATGAGCAAGTGATGGAGATGCTCACTGCTGAGGACTGATTTTCTCCCTGTGCACACCTTAGGAGAGTGCTTCCCTTGAATCACTACAGGTAGGCAAACACAGCTTTCTGGCAGCTATGGAACAAGAGCAAGGAAAGCCCTGGGTGTGCCAGGGCATGGGATGAGTAGCCAAGATAGTACCTGACCGTGGTCGCATAAACCCTGCTTCTCCCACTCCCCACTCGGGTACAAAGAAGCAGCAGGCGAGCAAATGGGCTCAGATAGGCAACCCCCATCCAGTCCCACATGTCCAGGAGGTGGGACCTTGGAATATGCCAGTTTGGAGGTTGGAGGGATCAGGGAACTCTTTGAGTCACTGCTGCCAGCCACCCGCAAGGCTTGGAGGGGTCAGTGGTGAAGCAATGTGGAAGCCACATGGGTCCTGGGCTGTGGTTTGGGTGTCCTGCAGCCACGTTTATAATTCACATTGCTCACATGCTCATGAAGCAGCGTGGTGTGTTCTCCCAAATGCCTGTGCTGTCAGGGGCAATGGAGAAGTTAGGGGATGGTCACAGACAGCCCTGGCTGGGCTCTGTTGAACTCTGAGAGCATTGGGAAGGGCTGAAATGCTCCCAAGGGGCACATTTGTGCCTCCCCCAGTGGGTCGTCACACTGCAAGGGGCAAGCCCTGAGGCTGCACAGAGCCCTGCTCTCCCACCCAGTGTGAGCATCCCCAGTCATGCACAGTGCCAGGTGTAGGGCTCTGCTTCAAAACACTGGCCAGCCCCCAGCACCATCACAGACTAGTCCCAGCACCATCACGGACCAGTCCCAGCACCACCATGGCACTGGCACACACTGGCTGCCCTAGGGAGAGCAAGGCTGGCAGGATTTGGCCAGGGCGAGAAGGGGGCTATGCAGCAAGGGACAGCCAGGCATTGCCTGGCACGTGGCAGCCGTTCCTCCCAACACTCCCACCCCTCCTTCCCCAGTCCCAGGTGAGTCCTGGTCCTCACCCAGGGCTTTCCCACAGTCTGGGCCAAGCCTTCAGGCTCCGGGGAGCAGCCCCTGGGGTCTGGCCTTTCCTCTAAAAGCGGAAGCGGGGGAGCATGCGCAGCCGAAAGGGCCACGAATACCATCACTCGGGGCTGGGGGATTATTTATAACACTGGCACCTCTCCAAACAGATGTTTCTTTTTATTCTGAACTTGCACTAAGTGGGTCACTCGTTTCCTCTGTATCCCATGGGCTTAGAACAGAGGGGGAAAGCGGAGGGGATTGGGTTGAGAGTGCAGGGCTTGCCCTGGTCCCACGTCCCCCTGTGCCGGCTCCTCACAGCGATGTGTTGCAAAGAGCCCACCGCTGGAGATTTGCTGAATTGTGTGTATGGACACTGTGGTCCCCCCTCTCTTGGAGAGGAAGGATGGCTGTGGTCAAATGGGGCTCGCCACCCCACCCCATTCCTCGCATGGTTGACCCCAGGGCTGCTGAATCACACTGCTGAGGTTCAGCGTGGACTTGTCATCCTCTCTGGCAGCCTCCCCCTCTGCTTTAGGGTCATAGTCCTCATTGTCGGCTTTCTGTTAGATGCTGTCAAAGCCTCTGATAGCCCTTGGCAGGCAGGAGAGCCATCCCCACCTGTGGGCATGGTGTCCCTGAGCTTCTACCACACAGAGGTGGCATCTCTCTCTGCTTTGCCCATCTCCAAAAGAGCTGGGTCTGTATGAGGGCTGCGGCTTTAGTCACATCTTCCCAGTCTCACAAAACCAGAGTGTTCTGGCATTAGTGATACTGCCTGTGAGTGCTTGCAGAACCTCAGCTTTCCCTGACTGAAACAGACCCCCAATCCAGCACACTGCAAACAGGTACTCAGGGCTCTCAGCATCCCTTGGTCTCACCAGTGTTTGGGCAAAGCCTCAGGGCCTCCTTGGCACTGACAGATGGCCAGGTGAGGAGGGTTTTGCCTTCAGGTGCTCGTCCCCGGGGCAGGGATGGCATGTGGGACATGGGACTCCCCACCCTGGCTGCTCCCTAGCCTGGTTTCAGATTTCCTACCTCTGTGTTTTATCAGCAGCCGTTTATGGGCCTTGGGCTGACAGGCTCCCCATGTGTGTGCCCTGCCTAATTCTAGCCGTTTGCTGGGAAAAAGAAAAAGGGCTCTGTGATGATAATCTGGCCTGTGAGTAAACACAGTGTCATGGGAGCCAAGGGACCCCAGAGGAGAGATGTTGCAACTCCGGACGATTCCAGCCAAGGGTAAAAAAAAAAAAAAAAAAAAAACAACCACTCAGTTTTATTTAGATTAAAGGGTGGGAAAGAAACAGTCGCAGAGGCCGGAGGGAGGGTGGCAAAGAAAACAGGACAAGCCAGGGAGTTTCACTGCCGGACAAGCAAGGCTTGGGTTTCAGGGGTCACCAGCCTTTGCTCGGGGAGCTTTTTGCCTTCAAAAGCAAGGAATATTGTCCCACTCCCCCTGCCAAGAGCAGCCTTTGCTCCCTGGCTGCGAGGGGAATTGATCATGGGATCCATACAGGGAATTTTTTCATTGCATACGGGCATCCATGATCTCACTTAATGACTCAGATGCGCTTAGACAAAGAAGAAATGAAGTGTATTTGACTTCCCGCTAATTTGCACCAGATGTCCCTTGCCTGCTTGGCAGGATTGTGGGACCATCGAGCATTGTGGGAGCTCCTGGAAGCACAGCCCTGCAAGACAAGGGGCTAGAAATAGAAATCCCGAGGAGGAGAAAGGATTGATGGCTGTGTGAGAGGCCTGGCTTTGCTCTCCGGCTACCTTGCATGCTGGGCTATCCTCTCCCCTCTTCACCAGATCTGCAGGCTGGTTCCCAGCTCCCACAGATCTGGGGGTGCTGGTGGGACCTGTCCCACCCTGGTTCTGCACAGGGCACTTGTGTGGAGAGGCACAAAGCCTGGTCTAGGCATGCTGGGGAGGATGGGGAGGACTGAGAGGGCGTCCTTGGTGTGGATGTTCCTTTGTGTGGATCTCCCACGGTTTAAGGCATTTGCAGGGCTGGAAACGGCCCCGTCCCACATGATCCATGCTTGCAGACAGGCAGTGCCATGCGATGCCCGTGCCAGCAGTGGCTGCCATGTGTGCTGAATTGATCTGCCAGGAGCACTGTGCTGTCCACATGCTGGGAGCAAGCACAGAGGGAAGGGGGCTTGGAGAGGTGGCAGGGCACGTAGAGCAAAGTCAGAGGAAATTCTTGCCTTGTTACCCAAGAATAGTCAAGACTGAGCCCACACAAAATATTTTGGGCATTAGCAAAGGCATCTCTGGCTTACTAGAATCCTTAAAGAGAGAGATCTGGCACGGGGGAACATTAATGAATAATAAGGTTTGGTGATGCTTGGGCTCCTTAGCAAGGCATTGCGAGGTGCAAGGAGTAGCAGAGGTGGCTGAAGGAATGGTCCTCCCTGAATAAAGGTGGCACCATTCCCAGCAGAGGCTGGATACCGCTCTTCCTTGTATCAAAACCCTGGGCGTAGCCCTGATCCTGCTGCAGAAATTCCTGTCCAAGTTCATCAGCCACAGAGGCATCAGCCCCTGTCTGTGTGAGCGAGGGAGTGGGAGAGGAGGTGGAGGAGAAAGCTCAGCTGTCATCGGATTTGGGATGCCGGAGAAAAGGGAGAGGGCTGCTCTGGAGAAGCTGTCAGGTCATGGGATGGGGAATCATGAGACTTGAATCCCGGTCCTGGCGCAGCTGTGGCCCTGGCTGTGCTGTTTGACCTCTGCTCTGGCCCTCTCTCCTGTATCCCGTCTATCACAGGCCATCAGAGCCTGGGATGGTCTCTGCTCAGCTCTGCTGCTACTGCTCAGGGGGGTCAGCGTGACCCCACTTATTCCATCACCCCATGAAACCCAAGGCTGCAGATGCTCAAAGGGGCTTCCAGCAGTGCCTGGCCCCAGCCAGCCATGGGACACTTGCCTCTGCCAGCGTAGTGGTGAGCTGGGAACACTGGCAGCCCCAGGGCTGGCTCGGGTCTCCTCCTCTCGGCTGCAAACTCCACTCTCCGCTCTGGATGTCTGGAGGAGGAGCAGCCTCTGGGTGCATTCCTGTGCCCACACGTGTGGCCAGGCTGGTGTGATTGCAGAGGGGAGATAAGGACAGACAGTCTGTGTCACCCGGCAGGGACAGTTGCCTGTATCTGTGTCTCCTTTGGACTCCAAACCCTCCCGGACACTGCCAGTCCTGCAGTGTCCAGCTCTGGCCTCGCTGGGCAGCAGCAAACAGGGGCACAACCTCCCCCACAGCCCTCAGCAGAGCCCCAGCCTGGCCCCTGGGACCTGAGCCCCCCAGGGCAGCATAGCCCCCGACAGACATGTGGGGCTGGATGTGGCACGGGGCTGTGTCACCCAGCCAGCCTGGCTGCCCTGCGAGCCAGCCGACCTCCTGTCTCCTCTCCCAGCCAAATTCCTCCTTTAGAATAATAAACAGTGCAGCTCAAGAGAAAAGTTCCCTTCCCTGCCTGGCCAGGACTGGCTTAACCTCAAATCACAGAGACAGAGAGAGGCAGTGGGAAGGTCTGTACCTGTGCTGGCAGGGAGGGGAGGATGGTGAGTGGTATATCATGGGGATGGAGACCTGGGACATCACTTTGGCAGCTGCAGGGCTGAGTGAAGGGTGTTGGGCATGGAATTGCTGCAGGAGCTCCCTGGCCTCCAGAACTGTGACAGGTTGGGTGGAGGCAAATGGTCCCAGGGCTTAAAAATACTCAGTCCTGGCCTGTGGGAAGGATGTAGGAGCCTGAGGGGTCCATCGCACCCTGCTAACCTATAGGAGTGGGAGGGGACCATTCAAGGCAGCTGAACATTGCATAGGTGCCTGTGTTTGGGTGCCTGGGTGGGATAATGTCTTGGTGCCTGCTTTTGGATCATTGAGAGGGGTTGCCCCTCCTTTTCTGGCACTCATAGTGGCACTTACAGTTGCTGCTGAGAACAAAAGCTGGGACTGAGGAGAGAAACAAGTACTCCCAAGGCTGGCAGTGAGCTGGGTGCATTTGCATCCCTTGTGAAATGCCTCTGTGCACTCACAAGTGCAAGCACACGTGTCCCCGTGACAGGGAGAGGAAGGCTTGTCCTTCTGCAAGCCCGTCTCCCCCGTGTATCCTGCAGGGCAGGCAGAGCTCAGCGTCTCCGAGTCTGCCTCTGGCCCTGGCCGGAGCAGACAAACAAGGGAGAGGTCACCACTCTCTGCGAGACGTTGCCACCCTCCCACTCTGCTCGGGAAGCATCTCCAAGAGGAATGCCTTTCTGCAAAAGCAGCAGCTTTATTAAAACCAGCTATGAACACAGCGGAGGTGGCCAGAGGGGGCAGGCGGAGGCTGTGGGGCTCTCACTGCTCGCTGGAGCAACACCCCTGCCAGCCCAGCCAGCACCAGCACACACACCCATGCCCGGCTCTCCAGCTCTGGTAGGGCAGGGATTTGCCCCATCAGTGATGCTGCAGAGAGCACTGGCGGAGTGAGGGACCTGTCTGTGTGGGAAGAGGAAGCCAAGATCTCACCTGCAACAGGACTAAGTGACGTCCAGGCAGCTAAGAGCTGGGCTTGAGCTTGGGAAGATCTTAGCTGCTTGCAAGCAGGTATTTGGGGGTTGGGGTGGTGAATGCAACCTGGTTTGTGCATGCAGGTAGGGAGGGATGAAAGGAGAGGATCCCAGTTGTCCTTACAACCTTGAACCTTGAATAATGGATGATCACACACCTCTGTAAAGGAGAATTGGGAAATGAAGGTAATTGTTCTTCAGTGCCTTGGGGGAGCAGAGATTAGGTTGTCCGTATTCCTCCTCTCTGCTGCAGCTCGGTGCTCTCTGAGGGTGGCTGCAGGGAGGTCACATTCATTTACAGCCTAAATTTCACCTCGGTCCTTTCATCCTACCACCCCCAGCTCTTCCCCTGAGTGCTCTTATCCCCTCTGGCAAATGCAGAGGGAGAGAGAGAGAGAATCATGCAAGGATTTTCTAAAGGGGGGGAGAGGGAAGTTGCTGAATAAGCTGGAGACCTGGAAGGATTTGCTGGTAGATCAAACTTTTGTTGAGCCAAAGCAAGAGAATAATAAAAACATCTGACAAACGCACGTCATTTAAAAACCATTTCCTCCTTAACATCAAGCAGACCGGGAGGCCACTCCAGGGCCAAGAGGCTGCAGAGAGCTCAGTAAGAGACGGTGCCTGGGGCCAGGTCAGCGAGTCCAGATTGCCACTCACCACCCTCGAGCCTGGTGGGCAGCTCGCCAGAGCACTGCTGGCATCACAGGGGGCTTCTGCTCGGGATCTGCCTTGGGAGGTGCCCCCAGCAGCAGGGTGGGAGCTCAGCCCTGGGTTAGAGCATGACTGAGCTGTGAAATTCAGCTCTACGCAGGAGCATCCCCAAGTTCAGGACTAGTGAACTCATTTTCCCCCAGCTTTGCCCAGGCACGGAGGAAGCCTTTCCCCTTACTCTTCCCCTTTGAGTGTGTTAGTGTGTTTATTTTGCTTTTCAGAAACACTAATCCCCATCTCTGCAGGCGTGAGGGAGAGGGTAACCTCTCACCCCAATATACAGGGGACAGATTCCTGCTTTTAGGGAAATCTGGACTCATTTCTTGGTTTGCACTAGGGGAGGGCTGAAAAAGCTGTGTGGAAAGATCTCTTGAGAAATGTTGATTAAAAGGGTTTTTAACTAAAAACCCCTCTTAAATATTCTCTTAAATACATATATTTAAAAGTTAAATGCTAGAAACTCATTTTTTGTGGGGTTTCTCCAGGCTTGTAGTGGTTTAACCCCAGCCAGCAACCAAGCGTCATGACAAGGCTTCTTTTATTTCATTGGAAGGAGCAAACAATGTGGGAGGGTTGGAGTGGGATCTGTTTCCTAGCAAGTTTTATCTCAGTGGGACTGAGGGAAGAAAAACTAAGGGGAAAAAAGGCAAGTGGTAGAGCAGAGGGAGGGAGGAAGGCAGGGCTCTTCCGAGTGGGGAGAGGCATTTCCAGCAGAGATGAGCAAGAGTTGACAAAACTGCTGCAGCCTCCAGCAAAATCCCTGTTTTCCAGAGGCAGAAACTTAGAAACTGCTCCTTGTGGAGATCCAGCGTGAGGGGGAACCAGCCAACCAACCACCCTGACAGGGGGAAAGGCTGAAAACTGGAAAGAAATGGGAAATTTCTGAAGTGGAGAAGAGAGCCCAGGGCTCAAGTGAGGACTGAAGGACCTCCTGCCAGGGATTGCCGTGGGACACTTTTGCTGAGTGCTGTGCTCATCCCACTTTGTTCTTGACAGGATCTGGCCACCAAGCCCAGAGCCCACCATGCTGTGCCCTGCTCTGAACACACGTCTCTGGCTCCTCATCCTCGCTGGTGAGTGCTGTGGCTGGGAAGGGTGTGCAGGACTGGGGGATTCCTGCTCTGGGATGCTGCCCTGGGATTCTCACTGCAGGGCGAGGGGGAGGGAAGGAGCAGTGCCCTGGGGAGGCACAGGGTGCACAGTGTGCTCCAGGCACATCTATCCCACCTGATGACTCGGATTCATGGGCTGACTCAATCCTATGGCAAGGTGGATGTAAAGTCCCCACCTGCTTCATGGTGAGGCACAGCATGGTGGAAGAAGGAATCCTTTCCCTGGGGAGCACTGCCAGGTGTGCTCAGCCCTTCCTCAGGAGACACCTGAGAACTCACAATAGCTGTACATGACAGACACCACCACAGCCAGAGGGATTCAGTCAGATCTCATATATACAATAACCCCTCATTCATGCACCAGGGCACCTGGCTGCATATGGGCTGTTCACAGCACTGCTGCATCACCCTGGGGCTGTCCCCAGCTATCCTGTCCATCCATGGGGACACCAGGGAGGAACACATGTCCTGGCCCCACTGGGACATCTGGACAAAGGGTGAAACAAGGAAGTTGGAAGAGACGTAGGGAGCCATTCAGGAAGACTTTGCCTGCTCTATTGCTTCCAAAGGATTTCCTGCAAGGTTTTGCTTTCATTTATTTTTCACTTTCCTGTAAACTGACATTGTTTCAGGCTGCTCTGTGTCCTGTCTGACACTGTCCCTGTGGAGAGGCAGACAGCAGGCAGGGAATTGCCTCCTCTCCTCCTCTTTCCTTTGCCTGCTAAGGGCCTTTGAAGGTGCATCTGAGAGATGCATATCTCTGCCTTTACAGAGACAGACTCATTTTGGGGTCAGCAGTGTGATCATATAGACTGTCATCTCCCTGAGCCATCTAGACCAGCTCACATGATGCATCAAAGCCAAAAATGTGAGCAAATATGTGGGGGAGGCCCAGGTCTCCCTCATTTCCAGCTCTGTCCTCATCCATGGTGCTCCTTCAGCTGGTCCAGCATCACAGCATGGCTGCCTCCCTGACTCTGTTCAGCCACTGCCCCGAGTCCTTCCTGAGTTATCCTGATGACACTGGACTGGCACTGGATGGCACTGAAGGTGCAGTTACCTTGCAGAAAGGTTGGATGGAGGTAGACATAATTAAAGCATAAAATGGGGAGCTCTCCACCCAGCATTGCCACAGACAATGTGGGCTACTTTGAACACTGCTAAACCCCATGATATCTTATTTGCTCTCCAGTAAGAGTTGCAGGAGGTAGAGGGAATGAAGGGTGAACCACTAAGGTCTAGGCTGACAGGACATTTCTGAGGAGAGCATGGGTTTGTCAGTGGTGGCTATGCCAAGGAGGACTAATCCAGGAAGGTTATTTTTCAGTGTAAAGGCTGACACTACAAAGCAAAGACATTGGCATGAGATGGTGCTCCAGCATGCTTCTGCTTGGATTTCAGAGGAATCCCATTTGGTCTCATCTCCCTCCTCTCTCAGGTCTGCTGGAGGTGACGTCCGGGGGCAGCAGGCTGCACATTGAACCCACAGACACTGAGCTGGAACTCAGCCTCCACAGCACCCTCTCCCTCTTGTGCTACGGGGACGGAGCGCTGGTCTGGGAACGGGAGGGTCAGCCCCTCACTGCCTCCCTGGAGCAGAGGGATGGTGTCTTCGTCAGCAATCTCACCCTCAGGAATGTGACAGGCCATCACACTGGGGAGTACACATGCTCCTACAGCCCTGACCACGCTCCAGAGCCAGTGGAGAGGAAATCCCTGTACATCTACGTACCAGGTAAGGGGCAACATGTTCTTGTCTTTGCATTTCCATGGGATTTAGCAACCAGGAGAAAGAGGGCTTTGACTTACTGTTCTGTCTCCAAGCACCTGGACTCCAAAATCCTTCCTCCAGTTGCAGGAGAGCACTTATGGCAGGTCTCTCTGACTGTGGCATGTCTCTGGTATGCCAGCTCATGGAGAGGTCTATGTATGGTGTAATGGGACAAGTGGTGGGGGAGACAGGTGGTGCTGGATCTCTCTCACCCTCCCAGGATAGCTTTGACAAGCCCACAGCATGCAGCTCTACTTTGCCATGGAGGGTATGGGAAGAAGCATTCCACTAATGTGGAGACAGAGCCTTGTGTTGGAACATTCCTGGAGGACCACAGAGCAGTCCTGGTGAAGGTTCAAGCAGATTTCTGTAACTGGTGTTCCCTCTCTCCCACAGATCCCTCCCTAGTCTTCCTCCCCACAGTCAACTCTGAAGAGGCCTTCATCTTCATCACGGGTTACACTGAGGCTGTCATCCCATGCCGTGTGACCAACCCACGGATGCAGGTCACCCTCTATGAGAAGAAGGTGGAGAACCCCATCCCAGCTGCTTATGATCCACAGCAAGGATTCAAAGGTTTTTTTGAGGATAAGACCTATTTCTGCCGGACATTTGTGGATGACCAGGAGGTGGATTCAGACTCCTTCTATGTCTACAGGATCCAGGGTGAGCTGCCATTATCTTAGCATAGCTGTGTGCCTATTCCTTCAACTCAGTGTCAGGGGACACCAAAACTCTCCCTCTGTCCAGTCAGTGATGCCCCTGATCAGTTTGGAGACTGGATTTAGTCCTGTCTTTCTTCCACCTTTCCCTCAGTGTCATCTGTGAACGTCTCCATCAGTGCAGTGCAGACCATCGTGCGTCAGGGAGAAAACGTCACCGTGCTGTGCACCGTGAGCGGCAATGAGCTGGTCAACTTCAACTGGGATTATCCCCGCAAGCAAGTGAGTGCTCCAGACCCTCAGGCTCTGGGCAGCAGCTCCAGCCTCTGCCCAGGTGTCCCATGGCAATCAGTCAGCAATATCCCATGGCAGAATATCCATGTGGGATGATGCTGCTGCTGCACAGGGAGGCTTGACGGGGTTATCCTCTGTGTCTCAGTGGCCTCTCATTTGTTGTTCCCTGTCCCTGTGGCAACCAGACTGGGTTCCTCTCTCCCTTCCTCCTCCCTCCCTGTGAGCCCAGCTTTATAGCTCCAATGGCAGAACAATCTCTTCACTCCTCAGACCATGTCTCCTGTCCCACTGTGCAGGCAGGGAAGACTGTGGAGCCAGTGACCGACTTCCTGCCTGGATCCACCCACGAGATCCGCTCCATCCTCATCATCCAGAATGTAGAGCTGGAGGACAGTGGGACCTACATCTGCAATGTCTCTGAGGGCTACCATGAGAAAACAGACCGGAAAGACATCACAGTCCAAGTGATTGGTGCGTTGCTGCCCACGTGCCCAAAGCCAGCAGACCATGTGGGCGTCCAGGCAGGATGTCCCAGAGTGACCCCCTCTCCCCTCTGCACACCCTCCCGCTCTCTCCCCTCCTCACCTTTGCTTTCAGTAACCTTGGCAAAGAGCCAACTCTCACCTCATATCACTCCTGCCCACTTCATGTCTCAAAATATCCCAGATCTCCCACCATGGCTCTGGTGACCTTTTAAGACACTTGAGGGTATGGCTAAGAACTCTTCTGTACTGGGCAGTGCCAAAGTGATGTGGAGACATATTGTCACCTCCCATCTTCATCTGTTCTCTTTTGTGTCATTTGAGGGAACCTGCCCCATCCCTGTTACCTCCCAAGACAACAGCCACATGCTGCTGTCCTGTCAGCTCCTCTGCTCCAGTGTGGCTCTGCATCCTCACTCCTCTCAAACACAAACCTGAAGCCTTGATGGATGGATCTGGAGCTGCCCTTAATGTTCTGGTGTTCAGAGAGTTTTGTTCCAGATCCATGTTTGTCCAAGGGGATGGAGAGGGGGTTGTTTCTCTATCTGACCCCTCTCTCCCTCCTGCCCCCTCTCAGAGCGTGGCTTTGTGCGTTTCCACACCCACCTGCCCAGCACGGTGTACGCCGAGGTCCACAAGAGCCACACCATCCAGGTGGAGGTGGAGGCCTATCCCCAGCCCAGCATTGTGTGGCTGAAGAACAACAAGACATTGACCATGGAGAGCAACAGCGAGTTCACCATCACCAGCAGGAACCTGTCAGAAACCAGGTGGGAGCCCATCATTCCTCACCAGGGTGCAGGGAGGGGGTAATTCACAGAGCAATCTCCAACTTACTGGTTGGACACAGTTGGTGGTTGAATGCTTTTCCATGAGTGGATTTCAAGCACGCATCAGGTGGGTGGGAGCTGGTTGCCTCCAGGCATTATGAGTCCCCAGACACCTTCCCACAGCCATCACTCTGGGACTGTGTCTCCCCCAGGTACCAGACGGCTCTGGTGCTGGTGCGGGTGAAGCAGGAAGAAGGAGGATTTTACACCATCCGGGCTTTCAATGAGGATGAGGAGGAGGAGCTGTCCTTCCATCTGCAGATAAATGGTGAGGATGGGCATGCAGACACAGAGCTGAGGAGTGTGGGAGCAGTCTCAGGAGGAGGCACCATCTTTTGCTGCAGAACCCTCTGGCTACAGCTCCAAAGTGGTTTTGGTTAAAGTAAGAGCATCAAGCAAGAAACATACTCATTTGAAATATCTCACTTGATCTCAGAGCAACGGGGACAGGGAGGTAGCACAGACATCAACAGCTGGCCTTCATGCCCTGGCCTAAGGCAGTAGATGCAGAGAAGATTGCACAGCTCTGATGTCCAGGACTTTCCCCTGTGCTCACCTGTGCTCTCCAGGCAAGCTAGATGGGAGCAGATCTCCTCCATAACCCCCTCAAATCTTATTCTCTTTGCTGTTAGCTTTCAAAAATAAAACACAGTTGATGTGATGAGTCCTGCCTCATCCCTAGGCTATGTTAGGGGCACAGTAGAATCACATTCCCCAGTGGAATCCCAATCTCCTTCCATCCTGCAGTCAGAGATGAGGATTAATTCTTATCACTGTCTTTTGGTTTCAGTGCCAGCCAAAGTGGTGGATCTCAAGGAGAACAGCAGTGCCAGCAGTGGGGAGCAGACTGTAACATGCTCTGCTGAAGGCATGCCCCAGCCAGAGATCAGCTGGTCTACTTGCAGCGACATCAAATGGTGAGTGGAGTGATGGAGCCCACGGGAACCGCTGGATGCTTGCATTTATTAGAATGATAGATAATTAAATTATATCCTGCTGGCCACACAGCCGGGAATCCCATGGTGGCCCATGTTCCCAGCTGCCTCTCAGGTGCCTTTGTCCTCCCCTGCACCAGGTGCAGCACCAAGGGGCAGCCCACCCGGCTGCTGGGGAACGAGTCGGCAGAGATCGGGCTGCAGACCAACGCCACGTACCACGCGGAGCGGCACGTGTTCCGCGTCAACAGCACCCTGCAGCTGCACAGGGTGGACGAGCCCCTGCTCCTCAGGTGCACCGTGCAGAACTTCCTGGGCACCAACTCCCAGGACATCACCCTGGTCCCACACGGTGAGGGATGAGGGAAGGGTTTGAGGCGGTTGGTGGGTAGCTGGACTTTTCTCTCTGTGGCTCCAAGCTGGAGATGCTGGGAGACAGGACTGCAGTCCTCCGAGGTGGAAAATCTGGGTATTTCTGCCCAAAATGAAGCCTCCTTTGGGTTGAGCAGAAAAGATTGTTCCAGGAGGAGTCTGGAGCCCTTATGTCTGCTGGTCATGGACATCCTCTTCCCACCACTGGTAGGGTCATCCCTCCAGGGAGGCAAGACAAGAACACCTGAGCAGGTCCCTGGTGTCTTGTTATTAGCCCGTGGGTCACTAGATGGTGCCACGGACTTGAACACCCATGTGTTGAACATCCCAAATATGAGGAAGGATAGTCTAAGCCCAGGCCTGGGGCTGCCAGCTCTCCCCCAGGCAAACCAGCCCCTCTAGCTCCTTACACTCTCTCATGGTCAAACTTCTCTGGAGGCAGCAGGCCCTTCAACAGGTGGTAACAATCCCTCCGTCATCCCTGGGGGGCTGGCCCTGCAAGTGATGGGCAAGTCTGCCCAGGAGGAGAGGACAGAGACCATCTCCACCCAGAGGAGAGCTCAGGATCGATGCCTTGGGGGAAAGAATGTAGCAGGAGGAGGACAGTGACCAGAGGCAGAAAGACAAAGGGAGTGGGGACACCTCTGCGTTGCTGTCCTCTCCTTTCCTCAGGGTATTCGGGCCATGCAGGGATGGAGGAGTCTGACTGCTGTCCCTCTTGCCATTGTAGCCTTGCCATTCAAAGTGGTCATCATCTCTGTCATCCTGGCCTTGCTGGTCCTCACTGTCATCTCCCTCATCATCCTGATCGTCCTGTGGCAGAAGGTAAAAGGAGAGAGTGTTCCAGGCTGATACCACATTGGGGTGGCTGGGGCTGATGATGTCCCAGCCATGTCAGGGTTGCCATCATGAGCCATCAGTGCCTGCATGCCCCTGGCATCTCTAGACTACATAGGGAATAAGGCAATGGCTGCAGGGATTAAAAACTCCCTAACAAAGCCAATTCATGGCCTCTCTGACCCTCAGCCTCTCAGGTGTGTCTTTTGCTCCCTTTTCCAGAAGCCTCGTTATGAAATCCGCTGGAAGGTGATTGAGTCAGTCAGCTCCGATGGGCACGAGTACATCTATGTGGATCCCATGCAGCTCCCTTATGACTCCACCTGGGAGGTGCCCAGGGACAAGCTGGTGTTAGGTAAAGGCTCTGCAGGTCCCACTGATGGACCTCTGGGGGTCTGGTTGTCTGGGGGTGAAAAGTTTTGATTTGGGATCTCCAAAAGAGGCCAACTTAGAATAGACACAGAGATCCCTGCGGATACGATGTGGTCCTGGATCAGGGGGACTCTCTGGGACTGTGGTGGGAGGCCAGCTGCCACTTTGGCATGAAACACTGTGTTATTCCTGGCTGTCCATTCTTGCAGCTGGAAAATAGCCCTAGCCCCAAATATCATAGCTCATGGCCGCATCCATGCCCACCAGGATGAACTGCAGCAAGACTGGTGTGGTTTCAGATAGGGGCCTTGTCCTTTCCAAACAAATCCGTTTGCCTCTCCACCTTTATCTCCTGGCTGTTTCCTTGCAGGACGCACTCTCGGCTCCGGCGCCTTTGGCCGTGTGGTGGAGGCAACAGCCCATGGCCTGAGCCACTCACAGTCCACCATGAAAGTGGCAGTCAAGATGCTCAAGTGTGAGTTTTTCCCCCATTCCTTTCCTACATTCAAAAGCCACAAGACCAAACAGTGCCTTGCACTTCCCTCCTTGTCCTGCCACTCACACCAGCTCTCCCCAACAGCCACAGCCCGGAGCAGCGAGAAACAAGCCCTCATGTCTGAGCTGAAGATCATGAGCCACCTGGGGCCTCACCTCAACATTGTCAACTTGCTGGGGGCCTGCACCAAAGGAGGTAGATGAGCCCTGAGCACCCTGTCTTCTCCTCCTGCTTCCCTGAGCTGTGCTGGGGAGGAGAACTGTCCTCAGACAAAATAATTCCTGTTTTCTGGTTCATAATGATTCACCCTTCCCCAAAGAAAGCCTTGTGGGGGTCTAAATGCCTTTCTTTCAACCTGATTGAAACTGAGAAGATATGTGTCTGCTAACTCCCACCTCCCTCCACAAACACAAATTCCAAAGGCCAAAAATACTCAGTACCAGAAAAGTCGCTTTTCCCCCTGGCCCTGCTTAGACATCCTGCACTGTGGTAATGGTGATGGTAATTACATCCTGTGGGATGAAATTCACTGCTGTGGTGGCCAAGGCAGGGCTGACACAGGTGCTTTGTCCCTGCAGGACCCATCTATATCATCACCGAGTACTGCCGCTACGGGGACCTGGTGGACTACCTGCACCGCAACAAGCACACCTTCCTGCAGTCCTACGGTGAGAAGGCACGGCGAGAGGCAGAGCTGTATGGCAACACCCCCAAGGAGGACCATGTGCACAGGTACCTGCAAAGCAGCACCTTTCTCCACCCTGGTGCCTGCCCCATCCTAGCCCCATAAATGGCAGAGGCCGGTACGACCGGGAAGGATACCTACATTTCCTCCAGGTCCAGCACTGGGACACATTTGACTGCTCTGTTGCCTTATCAGAGCAGCCCACATGCTAACCAGCCACCTCCAAACAGCTCCTGGCAGCAGAGAATTAGCAGAGGCAAACTGTGTGTCCTGGAGTCTGAGTTTTGCTGCTCCATGCCAGCTGGGAATATTCACTGGCATCATTAACTTTATTGGGGCAGCTATAGCTAAGCATTTAGTACAGAGACACAGGGTTTTCCAGCAGGTCTTGACCATTGGAGACCTCAACCCTGTGTTTTCAGGGCAGGTTGCACTGTTACTGAGCATACAGGAGAAGTGCTAGAAGAAGGGCAATTGCACAAGAGGTGCCACAAGGAAAGGGAAAGGGTCCATCATCTGGTTGCCAGCTGTAAGGGGTGCAGGCACAAGCAGCACTGAGAAATAGTCCCATGGGAAGTTAGAAAGCAGCATTTCCTTCCAACACACCAAAACAATAGTAAAAGAGAGCAGTGTTACAGGTCCCCCCTGCCTTTCCTGCTTGAAGGCAGCTGAGATCCTCCTAAGCACTAAGCACTGTCTCCCAAGCCTATTGGGACGTTCCCCACAGCTCTGACCATGCTACAGGTTTCCCTTGCCCAGCACCTGCATCTGAAGGCCTCAAAATGCTGCTCCCCAGATGCAGTTGTTGCTCACCCATGGGAGAGGTGCTGATCCAAACCGGGAAGATTTAGCTGTGGATGGAGGGTTGTATCCTACTGACTCAGCTCAGCCCTCTCCATGCAGTCCTGGCCAGCCTGGGAATGGGCACAGCCAAGGTGGAGGGTTTTGCCTGCCCACCTTCCTACCCTGGGGGCACTTTTGGAGCTGTTCCTCTTCCTGCCCTACCCAGAGCCAAACTCTTGTGCTGAGCCAAGCCTGTGGTCCATCAGGGAAGGAGAGCATGAGAAGGTTCAGCCTGTGGGCAAGAACAACTGGAGACTCTCAGGAACATGACAGTGCTGTTTAAAGCCAGCACTGAGGACACTGTGTTAAGTGGTAGAAGGAGTTCTCCAGTGCCATTTGCACATCTTTGCATCCACGGTGCAGGGCTTCTTTCCCTGCTGTGTGGGACATTTCAGTGCTGGGCCTCAGTGTTCAGGAGTTTCAGACTCATAAATCATTGCCCCTAACCTTTGTTCTCCTCTCCTCTGGATCTGAACAGCTGCTTTGTTTCCCCACACAGTCACCTCTCCATGTCTGTCGAGAGTGATGGGGGCTACATGGACATGAGCAAGGATGACTCCCTGGACTATGTGCCCATGTCTGACATGAAGGGTGAAGTCAAGTATGCTGACATCGAGTCCTCTAACTATGGCACCCCATACGAGCTGGACAGCTATTCCCCCTCAGGTAACAGCTTGGCCACAGCAAGAGGGAGAGGTGCTTGTACTTTGGGTGCTGAACATCTTTTGATTGCAAAGATCACCTTTGGGACTAGTCCAGCAGTGGTGGCAGATGTCCTCACAGTGACAGCTCCTGGCTCTGCCCCTCTGTTGCTGAAGGCAGAGCAATCCCCAGTGTGTCATTCCACTGGTGTGAGACCCACCAGTGTGCTGGGTAACCCCGACATCCCTCTCTGCTTGCTCTCCAGCTCCTGAAAGGACAGACCGGGTGACACTGATAAATGAGTCTCCACTCCTCAGCTACATGGACTTGGTGGGCTTCAGCTTCCAGGTGGCCAATGGGATGGAGTTCCTGGCTTCCAAAAATGTAAGTGTGCTGGCTGGCCTGTGGTGCCTGCAGTGGTGGAGCCCAACAGTGCTCTGCCACGTCCTGTGGTCAGCTCCGCTTGCTGTCCCTCTGTCCATGACATGCTCCTCATGGGAGAAGTGGCTGTGCAGTTGAAGAGCTGCTGACCACTTCCCTTGGAAACACAGCCCTGGGGACCAGCATGACTGTATTTGCACGTGACAGCTAGCCCTGGCTCACATCGAGCTCCAGACCTCAAATTCCCTGACTGTGCTCCTCCCGAGCCCTGTTCAGCACAGCTGTGGCATTATATCATCCCTATTTACTGGGATGACCAAACAGTGATAATCTCCCTGTGTTAAAGGAGCTCTGCAGCAGAATATCTGCTCTTATTTAACACAACGTGTTCTGAGCAGCCCAGGACTCATCAGAGGTGCTTGTTTAGTGGAAATTAAGCCACCATAGAGGACTAGGCTCTTGGATTTGCTAAGGTTTGGCTTAGTCCAGGGCAGGCAGTAATATAGCTGGATCATGTGAAGCATCACACAGAGCAGGGCTAAGAGAAGTCATCAATGATGTGCAGAGAGAAATTTATGGCTCTCTGCCTCCAGCCAGCCAGTCTGATCCCTAAAAGTGCATAGTCAGTGCTCCCCCTTGGAGCAAACCTCAGAATTGTTCATACAGAAACATCCAACATACTGGCACACCAAGAGGCACAAGCTAGGCTGGTGTAACTCTGAAGGCTTCAGACTGATTGTCCAAACAGGGATGAAGATATGCCCTCCTTGTCAGCCCAGCAAGCCCCCTTGCTTGGTCAGTCCCTGGCAATCCCCTCTCTGCTGGGTTGCTCAGATTCCCCTTGCCAGATCTGTGTGTTGGTTGCTGCCACGGTGGCAGCAGTTCAGACAAGCAGTGAAAATGTAGTAGCTCTGCTAGTGGTTGAACCATGATTGTCCCTAGAGGTGGAGATGCCTGAAATTATGTGAGGTGACTCCTGTCCCTGCAGCCCCAGGAATGGGCTAGTGCTGGAGCTGGGCTGCTTCCTTGGGCTGTCTGGAGGCCCCTCACAGTGACAGTGCTCTCTCTCCCCCCTACAGTGTGTGCACAGGGACCTGGCTGCCAGGAACGTCCTCATCTGTGAGGGGAAGCTGGTGAAGATCTGTGACTTTGGTCTGGCGAGGGACATCATGAGGGATTCCAACTATATCTCCAAAGGCAGTGTGAGTACCAGGAACCATGCAAGGACCCTCTTCCCTGGGATCTGGGTCTGACACCCCCTACATGGCCCCCCTGTGAGCCATCTGTCTATCGCTGGGCCCAGAGATGGTAACAGGACAGGACTCCTGTAAGATGGTGTCAACAGCCAACCATCCCACACCTCACATGCTCTGCACACTGTGGACTAGCAGAATTGCATGCCCACATCTCCTGGTTCTTTACAGAAGAACTTGAGCAGCAGCAGTAGCAAAACTAGGGCTTGTCCCTTGTACTGTGTCCCCATCACTGACAGCTGTGCTGCATCCCTTCCCTGCTGGCACTGAGTGTGGTCCTGAGCTGCAGGCAGGAGGAGGGCAAGGTTAGGCAGCATGTCAGGGCTGCAGTGAGTCACTGGTCACTCTGGGAAGAGATTCACAGGATTCTGCTCTAACCACTAGACCACAAGGTAGGGGGAAGTGTCTTTCTGCAAGCAGCTACTTTCCAGAGAGTTGTCTCCAGTCTTTCGAGGCAGGAGAGGATGGGGCTGTAATTGAGCCACTCCAGAACCTCCCCTGTGACTTGTACAACAGCACATCCACTCCAGCCCTGAAGCATTTGGGAATCTGCAACCCCAAGAAAAGCAGGCCATGTAATTCCCAGAGGAATCGAGGCTGGGGGAGCTGAAATTGGAGCCAGGCCCCTTAGATCCCAGTCTCCATCTAATCTACGTACTACTTAACTTCTCTTGGGCTTTCTCCCAGTCCCATGTGCTGTCAGACAGGCACTCAGAGCTGGGCAAGTGAGTCCCTTCTGCAGGGGGGTTGAGGTTTTCAGTCCAGCCATGGCACAGTTGCTTTGCTGTCCAAAATGGGAAATGAAACTGAGCCCCTTTGCAATCCTTCCTGGAGATTATTTTGGTATTCATTGTGCAAGCAGATCCCAGGAACAGCACAGCCAGTGCTGCACACAGGCTGGTCAAGTGAGGCTTTTTGTGTATGACTTTGAGTAAGTAAGAACAGAAAAAATTCTGGATGTATCCTTTGGCTTTTTCCTGGTCATCCTTCAGCCCTTTCCAGCCTGGTGTCAGGTTCCTGAAGTCCAGATAGACCTGGACTTTCTTCAGGAGTCTTTGGTCATGCAGTGCAAGTCAGTGGCCTCCTCAAGAGCTGGGAAACAGAGAATGCACACCATGATGTGCCTGCATTAATCACTGCACGTTGTGATGGATGTAACACACCCACTCTTTCCTCTTCCCTGCTGGGTCCATTCTGCACAAAGAAACAGGTCCGTCCAAGAACTGGCTGACAGCAGATGTCAACAAATGTGTTGGGCTGACAGGGAGCTCTGAGTGGTCTTCTTTGATTATAATTGGGTGTCAGGCTCTTACCTGTTTAAATGAGTGCTGCAGATGTGGCTGACTCTCTTCTTGTTGCATTTTTTATTCTCAGACCTTCTTGCCCCTCAAGTGGATGGCTCCAGAGAGCATCTTCAACAACCTGTACACCACCCTGAGTGACGTGTGGTCCTTTGGGATTCTGCTTTGGGAGATATTCACTCTTGGTAAGTGCCCTGAAGTCCATGGTGGTGTCTGAAGGTCTGATAACATGTTAGCAGGACCCCTTACAGAGATGATAAAAATCCATTTCTAATCCCCAAATCCCAACCTTATCAGCCAGAGTAGCACTTCATTCCCTGTCTCCTTCTTTCCCATGCTGACATTGCCATTTGGAAATGAAATGAAACAGGAAAGGTAAATTAAGAAGGAAGCTTTGGTGTAAAATGCATGTTGGCATGAGGGTGGCAGGCAATCCAGCAGCCTGATTTCCTGCTCTCCCTTTACACCAGGAGGGACTCCATACCCCGAACTGCCTATGAATGAACAGTTCTACAACGCCATCAAACGTGGCTATAGGATGTCCAAACCCACCCATGCCTCTGATGAAATGTAAGTGCTGCCCATGATGTGTTTGTCCTGGATCTGCCCTACACAAACCACAGAACCATTTCTGCCTCTGTGTTCCCCACCTGTCAATTCACCAGTGCTCTCCCTTCCCTCTTGTCAGCTACGATATCATGCAGAAGTGCTGGGAGGAGAAGTTTGAGATCAGACCATCCTTCTCTCAGCTGGTGGTGCTTATGGGAAACCTCTTGGTGGATTGCTACAGAAAGGTATGTCCAAAGGACCCTGCACTGGAGGGACAGAAGGGGGTCAGTGCTCTGAGGATGGTGCTGCCTTGGGGAGGACCCTCAGTCAGGCGTTGGAGACCAATGTTTAGTGTTCCAGTGCCAGAGGATTTTGCTGTGACTAGTTGGAACAGCCAGTGAGGGTTGTTTGGGCATCCTGGGGACATTGCTGAGACAACCAGCACCGCCAGACAGGCAGCTGGTATCTCAGCAACTGCGGAAATCAGAACTGGCAGGAGATCAAAGACCTGCCTCCAACTGCTGTTTTGGAGCTGTGAAGTTGTGCCACTGATCTCTCCTTAGGAAACGTTCTTGACTATCTTTGGTGGGCTCGGGGTAGCTGAACCCAGCTAGAAAATGCCAGCCCTGCTCAGAAAACCCTGGCAGGCAGGGAAAGCAAACACCAACACAGGTGTGTTCTCCACACTCACAAGACCTTCCTCTTTCTTTGGTAACCTGCCCTGCGAGAGCAGAGGTACCAGCAGGTGGATGAAGAGTTCATGAAGAGCGACCACCCCGCTGTTGTCCGCACAAGACCCACAATTCCTGGGCTGAACAATGCCCGGCTGGCTGCCAGCCCCACCCTCTACACAGCCGTGCACCAGAACGGGGGTGAGAACGACTATATCATCCCTCTTCCCGACCCCAAGCCCGAGGCAATGTGTGACCTCCCTCAGGAGGCCTCCATCAGCAGGGCCAGGTAAAAACATTGCTTCTGAATATTCTGCTTTTCCCCAGACTACCCAAATCTGAAACGGGGGCCTCAAGAGGAGGGGGATGCTCTGCTGAGGAATAGACCAGGGGTGGGTTTAATGGGAGAGAAGGAGGGCAGTGTCACCCCATCTGTGGTGCTGTGATCTTCATGAGCCCACAGGGATGGAGAGGAGCCAGAGGACCTGCAACATGAGCTAAGATAGGGCATCGTGTCACATCCCTGCACATCAGCTAGCACAGCTGGGGACAAGTGATCCCACCCACAAGGAGGAGGGCACACAGGGCACCATGTTCTGCAGAACCCAGCCAGCTGTGTGTTGTGTTTGAGGGCTGAACAGATCCAGCTGGTATGGCCTGTTCCCCTGTGGAAAGCTGCTCAGACACAGTGGGGCTGCTGGGAGCTGGACACGCCAGGAGACTTGGGACAAGACACTCATTTCTCTCTCCCTCTTGTCTCCCTTCAGCTCTATGCTGAACGAGGCCAACACATCATCTACAATATCCTGTGACAGCCCGCTGGGCCTCCGGCAGGACGAGGAGCAGGAGCCCGAGCCACAGCCAGGCTGCCAGGAGCCAAGCACAGCACAAGAAGTGGAGGAGAGTTTCCTGTAGTCAGAGCTGGGCTGACTCTGCATCTCCTTACGGAGAGGCCGGCTGAGGGGCTGACCCACACGTCACAGAGAGCTATCCTTTGTGCTTCTACATCAGGACATCCCTCCCTGTTCCAGCATTCCTCCTTCCCTCCTGTGTCCCAGTGCTGGGTGGGGAATTAAGGACTTTTTCCCACTGCCATCCCCTTCCCCCTTACAAAGAGGTGGCTCTGCCAGAAACCTTCCAGATCACTGCCACAACCTCCTCAGTGATCAAACCACTGCAGGAGGGAGACATCTCACAGACCATCATCTTTTCAAGTGGAAGATGTGGATTGGATCTCCACAAGAGACTCCACTTTCTGCATTGCTAGGATGATACTCCAGCCTCTTCCTCCTCCATGGCAATGAGTTTCATCTCCTCTGCACCAGCACTTCTCCAATGGTCTCAGCACTAGCCACACCATGGTTCTATGAAATGCCACTGGGACAGATGATTTGCCTGGAGTCCGTTACTGGGGTGCAGAGAACATGCAACCCCTTCAACGGCTGGAGGTCAAGAGCACATTGGATTCTCCTCCAAGCACAGCCAAGTTCTGAAGGGACCAGACAGTGTCTTGGAGGTACTGAATTAGCATTTTTCTTCCTTAACAGAGCATTCTTGACTCTGGGATAGAGCATCACAAGCACTACAGGTACCCATAGCTCTGGGGAACAGCTCTGCACCCACCTAGAGGCTGTCACACCTGGAACCCTTTTGTGCCCTGCATGGCACCAGGATGCCCAAGGGCATGCCAGGAACTCCAAATGCTCTCACAATGACTTGGTTATAGAAGCAAAGAGGGCAGTCAGTGTTGTTTGTGTTGTCTGTGTGGACACTAAGCTAATTATTTTCTCCATTGAAGATTTAAAGGGATCAAATATATTAATCCACTAGCAAGGGCCAGTATAAGGAAGCAATATGGCTATTCATTAATCTACTGCCACTAAGCCCAGCTCATCTGCTGGGAAATCATATAACCATGCCAGCTGCAGAATCTTTGTGCCTTATCTTTGGGAAGCAAGGGCTCACCTTTGACAAACTGTTCACCTGAACACCCTTTCTCAGGATGAGAGGTCTCACTGACTCACAGCAAGACTGTAAGGATGCCAGAACACCAACCCAGGGACATCTCCAAAGAGAGAGAGGCTGGGAAGATCTTTGGTCACAGCTGAACTGTGTCTCATGCCCTGCCACCTTCTGGGGGTCAGGCATAGCCACTTGCAACCTGCCAGGGCTGTGAAGTGTGGTAGGGAAACAAGCAGAGAAGGAAGAACTGGGGAGGATCCCACTCTCTTGGAAAGTGTTTTGAAGAGTAAAAGGACAGAGACCTTCCTCCTGCTTTTTACCTCCTTCCTCACTTCCCACAGACAGGCCTGGGGCTTCTTGTGCTCTCAGCTGGTACTTGAATAAGGAGAGTCAAAGCAGGAGGAACACCAGGCTTTTGAAATCAGTTGTGAACCCCACCTCTCCAGAGATGAAAGCTGAACGCCCAAAACCACAGGTCTGACACCATTTATAGTGGCAGGGTTTTCTCTGAAAGGAGCTTCACCTTGCCCACAGCTCTCTTTGCTGCATGTCCCCCACTCCTATTAACCCCTTCTTTTCCCTGCTCATGCACATCTCTCTGTGCACCCTACAGAAACTGCACAGGCAGGTTTACAAATTCAGAAATTCAGTCAGCATCTTTCTGGGCTTCTGCCACCTCAGAGCCACTGAGAATTTTTTTTTTTTTTTTTCAAAATACAAAACTTCTGCCAGAAATCCCCAGCAAAACAGCTTCTGTTTTAAGTTGTCTACCATTCCACTGCTGCCATTTATATGGCTAAAAGAGTAGTAGGTGTTTTGTGGGCTGATGTCCTTGGTAAAATGTGAACATAAGAAATAGCACTTTTATTGGCAGCCAGCAGAGTATATTTTCAGCCTATGTGGTCAGATTCCCCACCATCCATAGGAAACACACTGTGAATGACAACTGTTTTTCCATGCTCTGTTCCTCCTGTCTGTAATGAAGGAGCCATCTTCTACAGCCACAGTTCATTAAAAGATCCTTAATGAGGAGAAGCAGGAACTTAAGAGATCCTTTGGGTCAGACCACTTTATTTCTGTAACATGTAAGGTGCTTGGTAGAAACTGTGTCACTGCAACTTGAGCCCATAGGATGGCACATCAGATCATCCTAATAGCCCTTGTCTGCACCAGCTCCACTTTTAGTTTGTCTTTGTCTAACAAAGGTGACCAGAAGTACCCAGTACTCCAGCTGAGGTCAAATCTAGACCTCACGCAGGGCATTAATAGTTCTGGTCCGTGCTGGTCTTGACCTGCCTGGGGTGTAGCTTTGGATAATTTTGGCCTTTTCCCAGTCACAACTTACTGACAGTTTGGAGTCATCTTCTGACCAATCTAAGCACCTATGTCTTTCTACACTTTCAGCATTTCCAACCAAGATACTCCCTGCTATTCCAGACATTGGGTCATCAGCAAATTTTGTTAACAAACTGTTATTTTTGGGCTGGACTGACTAATAAAAATATTGAATATTTCTAGCATCAAGAGCAGTCTGAGAGAGCTACTTTTACTACCTCCATCCAGCCCAAAGATTTCCCCATCAGTTAACCCCTTCATACCTTCCCTTTGGCCATTTGCTTACTTACTTCACAATCCTGTTCCAAACTCCATCTTGCACAGATTTAATTGCTAATTAAATTACTAATTTCCCACTATGAAATAATTTCTGTAGTCCTGAAAGAGAAGATCTTCCTTCTGGGGGAGCTCAGGTATCCTGTGCTATTAGCTGGGCATCAGCTACACTTGGATGCCTGTTGCATTTTGTCCCATTTGTAGATTTATTGCAACTATTCTTTGCATCAAAACCTGTTCTGGCTGCTGATGGGATGCTAACCCCCCCTCCCTCTTCCTTCTTCAAGCAGGTACGCCAGACTCTTTGCAAAATGGTACCACTCTTCACTCCAGAGAGATATGACCAAATACTTGTCCCTGGCCCTGCAATTCTAAGAGCCAAGTCTTGCACTTTGTGGTACTTCCCATGCTTACTCTTTTCCTGCATCATTGCAGCTATTCCTGTCACCATTTAGCAAGTCACAGCGAGCAGATCTTCTCAGCCAGGGACAGGCTGGTGGCTGGGCAAAGTCAACATGTTTTGCTAAGCATCCCTCAAAGAGAGGGCTGGGACCTACAGCATCCCCCCAGACAAGGTCTCTCTGCTCGGGGAGCCAACTCCAGCCCCAGGCTAACCCCTCTCTCCTGCCAGCATTCCAGTCCCTCCATGGCCTGGCAGGGGAGGGCCAGGAGAAATGGTTGGCTGTTCTGGGCCCATCAGTTTTGTAGCCATAATTTTTCTGGTGAGACTCTGAAGGGAACTGGTCCCTCTGGGTTTTCAGTTTTGATGATCAGTACTTTTGTTTGGGTGTGTTTTTGTGTTCAGAGGTGGTCCCAAACTGAGCCCCCCATAAAGGAACACATGCCACAGCTTGGGCCCATCTCTAGTGCAATATGTTTTTATTTGTAGATTACATTTTACTCTGCAGCTGTTACACCATTATCAGCACCAGTATATGCATAATCCTACTGCCAGTCACTATTTCATTCATACCTAAGTGTATGCCAGAAACTAATGTGGCACTCCAGTGTTTCTTTCCACGTTTAAGATGTTTCTCAGACTGATGTGTGCACAGGTTTTAATCCTTTTGTCCTTTCTTGGTTTGAACGTGTTATTTTTTCAAGCGAGAGTGTCACGTTTAGTGTTTGTTTGTGTCATGTTAAGAAATCTAGAGCACAGCGGACTTTACTTGTAACTAAATTGTCTCTGTTCACCTGCCAAGGGGACTGTGGTGGAGTGCCCCAGGGATGGGAGGCAGAAGTGCAGTGCAGATGTGCAGCCAGAAGGAAGTCAGCCAGAAGTGAGAAACAGCTCTTCCCCTTCTTCCCAGTCAGGGCTCTGGGCTGGGGTAGAGACAGCACCACAAATACAGGGCACTGGGCAGTGGGGTTTGGCCTGTGGGGAAGCCCAAGGTTTGCCTGTGCAAAGCTGGCAGATCTGGAGAAGGGTATTTCACTGAGTGTTAAGGAGACAACCCCCTCTGCTCCAACACAGAGGCACAAGGAAGAGCTCTGGTCAGGCTCAGTGCTTAGCTCAGGTCCCAGGTCCAGTCTGACCAGCTCACACTACAAATCACATCATCTCCCACCCAGGCAGGAGAGCAGTGGGCTGCTGAGCCAGACCCAGGGAGCCTGGCTGCAGCCTGGCTGTGCTCCCACTTGGAGAACACAAAGGTTGCCCTTTGGTGGCCATTGATAACCTTTTGGTGTCCTTTGCCTCTGATGGTTGCCCAGCAGGTTCTGGATCACACATGGATCCTTCCTGCAGCAGATCCCAGCCCTGCCCAGATGCTGAGGGGCCAGCAGTGACTTGTGACAGTGGAGAGACCATGTTGTCTGCAGACTTGCTCAGAGCAAGGCCAGATATTGCTAAGAATCAGATTTCATGGGCCAGCATGTGAGCCGCTGGAGTCCCAGCATAGATCCCATGTTTCACCCAGAGAGATGGAGTTTCTGGGACATGCCAAGATGGATCTAGCTGGCTTTGGCAAAGACAGGGGAACTACTCCAGGGTAGCTTCAGTGGCACTTTGGAGACATGACCCTTTCAGGGGTGGGAGGGAAGCCAGCTTGTGCTGGGAGGTGTGCAATGTCCCATCATTCCTGTCCTTTCCTCCTTCATGGACTGATCGCACCAGAACTGCAAATCTTGCCCAAAGCGTGCCCTTTCTCACTCCAGCTGTGCTGTTACTCTGCTGCATGTCTGAACAACAGCAGCACCTGCCTCCACACTCTGCCAGAAACCATCCTGAGGGCAAAGGTAAAAACAGAGTTCAGACTAAGGTACCAAAGAGTTAACGTTTTTCTAGGTTTACAGATGTATTTGTAGGATTTGTACTATGTCACATTCTATAGCCATGAGATATTATTTTTATGCTGTAAACATTTACGAATACATTTTTAAAGAAAGACTTTTTAAAATAAAGGTGTTTTTCATTTTGCAAGGTTCCATCTCTTCCCTTCTTTGCCTGGTTTTGGTTGCTCCCACTGAGGCGGGGCTGGGAATACAGCTTAACCATGTTGTGGGTGAGGGCTAAGCATGTTAATACGCTGTGCATGACCCCAGTGCTTAGTGAAAGCCAAGCTGGGAGCCAGGCAGAGAGAAGCACAGCAAGGAAGAGGGTAAGGAAAAGGGGCTACAAGCAGGGCAGGATCTGCCCCCACCTCTCTGCTCAGCCAGCGGGTCGTGTTGCAGGTGGGTAGAGGGAAGGATACTGGGAACTGTTCCCATGTGTAGCCCCAATGCCAGGAATTTGGGCCAGCAGCCCCAGCTAAGGACTTGACATGCTCCTTGGGTCTGTGCTCAGATCAGGGTAGGGATGTGGGAGATACCAGGCTGAACAGTGGCCAGGCTGAAGGAGATGGGACACACCACAGCACTGTTGACTTTTCCACATAGTTTAATAACTCAGGGCAGTGGGAGAGACTGGAGGTGGCAGTGGGGCAGGGCACTAGCAGGACATTGCAGTGCACAGGGTCCTCCATGTCAGGCTCTCCTCCCCTCCCTCCAGGATGAGGAATTTGCTGATAACCTTAAAAGATACAACACCAAAATACTGGCTGCCACACCACCACTCCCTCAGATCCACATGTCCCCCCACCTTTCCCCAGTCACTCTCCAGAGGTGCTGAAGTCTTAGACAGGCACCTCCTGGGTCCAGTTTTCTCCTCTCTCTGGCTCCAGTTAAACTGCTCCTCCCAAAATGACCCCAGGCTGCAGAGCAGAGGTGTTTGCAGCTGCTCTGAGCCATGTGCTTGAAAAGCACAGGGTTGCTGTGAACAGGGATTTTGAATTGAGGTTCAAACATCTTGATGCTGACTCTGTTTTCAGGCTGCATGATGCAGCTCCCACTGGCAGCAGTTGTGCCTCCCTCAGCTCCTGGAAACACTTTGTGTACCCAAGGGCCCAAGGCACTGGCTGCAGGAGGCAGGTCCCAGTCCCAGCAAGGCTCCCTTTTCCAGCACAGCCTGTCCTGGGTTCCTGCCTTTGTTCATTTTGCCAGAGAGGAGGTTTGCAGGCTCCCTGACCAGCTCAGGCTGATTCTGCTCAGATATGCTCTGAGTCACCTGGCACGGCTCAGTCAGGACATTTTTCACCAGGTGCTGAATCAGCAGGGGTAAAAAAATCACCTCATTTCCAGAGAAGCTGCAGCTAAGGCTTGGGGGAAAGCAGAGAGGGGGAATTGAAAGACCTCAGCCCTAAGCCCAGTGGGCTCCCACTGCCCAATCCCTGCCTGGCAGGCCTTTTGCACGTTGGAATGCACTGAGGAGGGGTGGTAGGGCTGGAAAAGAGCAGGCAGATATGGGAACCTCAGCAGGGCATTTTCCCTACCCCAAAATAAGTCTCTCCAGTGATGAGACAGACACCTCATGGAAGAGCTCAGGGAAGCAGAGAACCTCAGGCTGCAGCGTCAAACCCTTGCCAAGGTTTGTGGGTGTTTGGGTACTGACAGCCAAGTGCCAACAGGACATGGGTGTGCCACATGTGTCCCCAGACTGCTGCAGGGCAGTTCAGGCAGGCATGACACCATGGCCAGCTGTGCTCAGTGCAGGGGAATAGCCCAGCCCTTCTCCCAGCCTGAGTTCCAAGTGCTCCCATCAGGGCTCACAGCAGCTTCCACTCCCTCTTCCACAGCCAGGCTGCAGCTAAACAGGTACTGAGCAAGTCTCATCCCATCTCCCAGCACACTATCCTGGCCATCAGGGCCTCCAGAGACACCCTTGAGCTTCAAGTGGCTCAAAGTAAGGCTGCAGCTCCTCTGAGAACATCCCTGCCCCGTGCTCAGAGTCATCTGGACATAGGAGTCTCACCAGCACTCCTGTGGCTGAGCTGCTGCTGGCACCCACAGATTCGGGACGCAGCCTGCAGACAGGAAGAGAGAGCTACCAAAGAGAAGGGACCCCAGCAGACAGCTTGTCCCAGTGAGCATCCTCAAGTGTGCCCAGTCCAGCCTGGGGGTCCACGAGTCCAGGCTGTCACCTTGGGACCACTGCCATCAGAGATGCTCTGCAAGGGGCCCCCTCAGAGAGAAGAAGGGAGGCTGAGAGATTGTTTCCCTTCCCTATATTAAACCTGTCTGGTTTAATACTTGTTCATGTTGGTGAGTCAGTTCTCTCTGAGCTGGCATTTGTTCCTGGAAAAAAAACAAACAAAAAAAAAAACGACTTAAAAAGAAGAAGGAGAGAAACAAACATTCTTTAAAAAGTCCCTTTGGCTTAAAAGGAGGAAAGAACAATTAGGAAGATACCTCCTGTGGCCCAGCCACACGATAGCACCCCATCTCTGGGCAGGAGCCCCCCGAGCACCACTCTGCCTCCAATTCATGTTCTTCTTCCTTGCATTCTGCCAGGAAAAACTGCTGAGAGGAAACATTCTATGGCCAAAAGCTGTCTTTCCTTCTCCCTGGACTCTCTCGCGCTCTCCAGCCATTCTCCAGCCAAAACCAAGAGCTCACTCCACGTTCCCATGACTCTTAGTCATCTCCAGCACAGTCAGCCGTGCTCTCATCTCCTGGCTCCAAGACCTTGTCTTGCTGGTACCCCTCTAACTGCCCCACTGGAGAAGCCCATTCCCCCTCCAGTTTGTGGTGTGAAACTGTGCAGGGCATCCAGCTGCCTGGCACCTTGGCATTCCAAGTGCAGCTTCAACAGCCACCTCTGTGCATTTTGGAACAGCCCTTCTCCTTCTGCCCGTGCTGGTGTCCCTGTCACCCCCCTGCTGTTGGGGCTGCAGGAAAGGGGGGCAGTTGGCAGATCCCCCAGCTGGGAGGAACCTTCCTCCCCTGTGCTTCCTTCCCAGCACTATCAGGTGGTGGCCAGCACTTCCCACCCCGAAGCTGCTGTGAACAGCCCTGAACTTCTGCTGCAGTGTGAGGTTATCCAGAGACAGAGCAGAGAGGGAGGGGGACCCGTGTGTGACTGGATGATCTGATCCTGTTGACCTGAGTGTCCCTGGGAGGACTGGTTTGCTTCACCCTCATTTTGGAAGAGGCTTGGTCTGGTGAAGGGTTAACAAAGGGCCTAATTTATCAATTACTAGCACTGCTAATTAGCTTGCTAACTGCCTAATTACTGCCTGAAAGTGCCTGCAGGTTCTCAGTTATAAGCCAGCTTCCAGCAGCCTCCTCACCAGCAAGGTAGTGTGGCTGGGGGGGCTGGGCTCTGGGGGAGGAAGGGTCCTTGCTTTAGCCCTGAGGCTGCCTGGGAGTGAGAGGGTTCCTGAGATCCCCAGGGCTGGAAATGCTGAGAGGTTCCCAACTCTCCTGCTGGGGTCCCCAGGTGTCCTCCAGCCCAGCCAGGAGCAGGGACAGATCCACAGGCTGGACTCCGACATGTCTCACTGCTGGGAGGGTGGTGGAGCTGGCATGGGGCTTGGGGATGATCCTTTGTGGCCACAGGACCTCTCTCTGCACTGAGGATAACACTCTTGGTTAACAAAAAATAATTTGGCATCTTCGCAGGTCTTTTCCCACCTGGGAGGTGCTCCAAGTTGAATTGCATTTGTGGGCTTACTGTGAGGGAGTCTGCTGTGTTCTGTGGGGGTCCTCAGGTCCCAAACCTGGCAAGAGCCACTGGGCCTGAAGTTAAATGTATCTCACTGAGGTAAAATGGAGCCCACTGCCCTCAAGGCAGGTCCTAGTCAGGTGCTTTGTGTCCCCATGCAAGAAGAAAGGGTACAGGGGTCCCTGTGTTTTGGGGTGGCAGCAGCCAGAGCACACTGGGATTGTCCCAAACCCCAGCATAGAGCAGTGGCCCTGCACCCCAGGGGACTGGACTGGGTTTGGATCCCTTTCTGAGGCCAGAGGGTGACCCCCAACAGTGGGGGGACCCTGCAGTGGGGTGCATGGCCCCACCTCTGCCATGGGGGTGTGTCACCTGTGACGTATCAAAGCATTGCCTGCTTTTTCTTTTTTTTTTTTCCCCCTCCTGTTTCAAAAACAAACAAAATAGGGAATTTGTTAACTTGTGGTCAACTCAGAAAGGAGAAGCTCCTGCCAAGGGAGCGCTGGGGACGGTGCCCACAAGGAGAGGCACCCACTGCTCGAGAGGATCCTTCAGCTGCGTCCCACGCTGGGGACACCACGGTCCCTGGGGACATGTGTCCTGCTCTCCTCCTGTTGCTCACCACAGCTGCCTTCTGGCATGGTAGGTACAGTGGCTCACAAAGCCCCTGCGGAGTCTTCGTGTCACTCCGAGGGTGTTTTGGGATGTGGTGAGGGTTTCCTGGGTGTCTGCTGTGAGTGCTCCAACCCTCCTCAGGTGAGGAGGGGTGACAGCCTTGGTGGGGACGGGGCAGTGCTGAAACCGGGCTAACAGGTACTCAGCTCCTGGAGCTGGAATGTGAAGCTGGGCTCGCAGGGGTGTCTCCCAAAAGGCTGCTGTGGGCTGGGACAGTCCCTGTTTCTGGAGGTTGCTGCATGAAGAAGCCACTGCTGTGGGCAGGTACAGGGAGCCGCAGCACAGGCAGGGAGAACGTGTCTGCTCTGTGGCACAGCAGGGGAGAGACACCAGCTTGGCATTTAGTGCAGATTTGGCTGCAGCAGCTTTCTGAAGGTCATCCAGAGCTGGCTGCAGTTCCAGAGGGTGGAAATAAGGTGTGCTGCTGGTCTGTGTTTGCTCAGGAGCCTGGCTGTGCTGAGGGCTTGCTCTTGGCTGCTTGCAGCTCTGCCACGGTAAGGCCAAGGGGCATGGAACGGTGCACGTAGCATAGGAAAAGCCTTGGCAGTGGGGAGATGGGAAAGGGAAACTCCCCTCTCTTTGGGTCTGGACAGGGTTTAGGATGAAGGAATAGTTCAGCAGAAAGTGTGTTCTGAGGGAAGCTGTCTCCAAAATAAGCCTTTACTCAACCAGGGCAAGAGCTGGAGAGGCTTGGTCTGCAGGTGAAAGAGTTGGGGAAAATCAGCTGCAGTGGCACCTCCCAAAGCACCTCATGCCCAGCTGGAGTGTGAGGATGACTGTTTTCTGGTGCTGCTGGCATACACAACAGGGCTGTAGAGCCAGGGTGTGATGGAAACAGAAGTCAGGCAGCCAAGAATGGGAAAGTGAATATGCCTGCTTTTTGAGGCTGTGGAGATGGCAAAGATGTAATAACCCATCAGCCTCAAGAAAGAGACGTTAAGCCTGTTCTGAGGTTTGCAACCAAACAGGTGAAAATCAGTATTACTAACCGTGCATTTTAAAGTGCTGGCAGCCTCTTGGGACCACTCTCCATTTTCCTCTTGAGCTTGCCTGGGGACACAATGAGACTGGTGTGAAGTTCTCCCTGGGGGAAAGCATTCAGCATGTAAAGGGAGGCAGTGTGTCCCTCTTGAGCCACTGCAGTGCTCATATTTCAGCCCACAAAATTTACATCCCTCTCGCTGGTGCACTGCATGTTGTTGCACTTCAAGTCCCGTCTTCAACACGCTGAGCAGGCTTTTTCCAGGCCTGCTGTGCTGGGAACTGGCTTGTGAAGGCTGCAGGGTTTTTAATTTCATTAAGTGGGGTTTTTTTAAGATTATAGGAACTAGGCAGGTCTGATCCAGATGTGTGAGAGATCATAACAACAAGCAAAGATTTTAAACTTGATCATCTCACATCTGTGTTCTTGGCCATTCTGAGAGGTCTTCCTGGGGTTTTTGTTTTCTTATTGTGGATGATCTAAGCCTCTGAGGTAGAAGAAGCAGAGCTGTGATGAGCACACTCTTAAGACTTCCCCCCAGATACTGTAGGTGCCTCTGGGGAAGGGATCCTCAGAAACCAAATTTTTCCCTGCTGTCTTTGAGGGAGGGACAAGGGGAGCTCAGGTTTGGTATGGGTCCCTCTCAGGGCCAGACTTTAGCCCAGATATTCCCCAGGACCAAGTCAAGATCCTGATGACTGGCTTCTGTGGTAAAGATTCTGTCTTACCAGCCTTCACTTCTCCTTCCTCACCAAACCCTCAGCAGAGGAAAGCAATGTTTTGGCTGACATGGAGAGGCAGGGACAGAGCCTGTGGCTGTAAGGAGAGGTCATGGTTACACAACTCGAGTGTGGTAAAACCTCTGGCCAGCAGTTACTGGCAGTGCTGCAGAAGCTGCTGGGCTTCGTGCAAGATTATTGCACCCTGGTCAGCAGGGAGAGAGTCTCCTCCAGCAGCCCCGCTTCCCCATTCTGGAAAGGGACCTGCTGCTCTGATCCCCCAGCACACATTGAGGAGTGAGTGCTTGGGTGACTTTCACCTCGCCTTGTCCTGCATTTAATGTCTCTGCTTGGTCTGGCCTCACTCCACCTGTGTGGTGGTTGTGTCGTTGATGGGAATCTCCAGTGACAGCCTGAAGGCTTTATCCTCACTGTTCTGAACAGCACCTACCCAGAACCTTTTCTG
Organism: Scytalopus superciliaris; assembly: GCA_013400415.1. Lineage (NCBI taxonomy): Eukaryota > Metazoa > Chordata > Aves > Passeriformes > Rhinocryptidae > Scytalopus > Scytalopus superciliaris. The sequence goes on along the minus strand of VXBX01006416.1, from coordinate 74,089 downwards.
GCCATAGAATCTCTGTAGCAACTGCAAGCTGATGACAACAAGGATGCAGAGTGAGATGACTCCTGTTTGTTGTGGTTTCTCCTACTGTGGGCAAAACAAGGACCAGTTACAACACAGTCTTTCCCTGAACCAGTCTGAATGCAGTTGTGAGCCAAAGAGCTTGAGTTTCCATGAAATGAAATGGTGCTGAAGCCCTGGATGTGGAGATAGAGCCAAAGCGGAGAGTAGGTGAGGGAAAAGGATCCAGTAACAGAGAATTAAAGCAACAGAAATGTCGAGTCCCAGTAGAAATCACAGCTTAGCAGAAAGGGGAGGAATGTTGTGCCACAGATATGTGGAAAATGTGGCTTTGCAAATGATTCTGGGATATGTTTTCCTCCACTCTGGGAATAAATGAGGCTTTTCCTCTTTCCACAGGAAGATAAAAGCATTGCATTAAAAAGAAAAAATAAATACATAAACCATCAAATATTCCATGATCTGAAGGTCTGTGTCTTCTGCTTCTTCCCAGAGGGCCAGTGAGTTTGATCCATGCCTTGTCTGAGTTTCCCTGTGGCAATTGTGTTGTTGTCACACACCAGCAATGCCCTCCAGGGCCTTAAGCTTCATATTCTCAACCCGTTATTGCATCACCTCGAGAGAGCTTAAATAATGCTTTTTGGGCTCTGGGTGTTACAGCCCTGAGCACAGCTGGTAGCACAGGACATTTATACCTTGGCCATAGTCTTCCTCCCCAAAGGAGCTGTGAGCGGGGATGGACGAGGGGCTGTGCTTCTGCTGGCTGTTACAGGGTCAGTGTCCATGGCAGGAGGGTCACTGCAGTGACCTCTACAAAGAGCAGTGAATTGGTACATTGCACAGCTACCTTTATGCCTAGTGTGAGTTGAATCAGGGTGTGTGTGTCCCTTTAAGCTGTGAGGACGGGTTAGCAACGGGGAAGGAAAGCAGAAGTGGGAGAATAGCCCTGGATAGGGGGCTGGAGGGGGGTGCAGAGCCCCTCGAGCACAGATAGCCATTTGCAATGTGTTTCCTGTCCTCCCTGAAGGCCTAGCTTAGGGGTGGCAGCACCACTTCTCCCCTAGCCCCACGACACTGATTCATTTCACACTTCCCCCCACCCTAAATATAGGTGGTGACTCAAAGGACTCGCTGACATGGCAAAACAGGGAAAAAATATTTCCCTCTGACAGTAAGGGCTGGAATAGTACCCTGGTTCCCCTTTATTCAGCCAGCAGAAGAGCCATCTTCAAAGGGGAGATGGCATCAGAAATCCAGCTGGTTGTGATGCTGATGTCTGCAGGACTGGTGTGCTGTATGGACAACTGCAGTGATGGGCTTTTCTCAGCTGTTTAGCTTTTCCATGCCTCACTTTCCTCTCCCAACACGAATAATAATCATGACTCCATAATACTTTGAAGGTATCTGCGAGGAGAATGCAGCGTGTGACATAAGGGGGGTGTCCTTCAAAATCCAACACTTGGCAGTGAAAAGCCATTCTTCCCAAAGGACATGCACTGATCTCTCACTGTGCAGAAGCTTTCCAGGTCTGCCCCAGTGCAACAGAGAGCCCCATCCACCAAACTTGACTTAAACTGCACCAAATGGTGCTCTGGGCTGACCCAGTTCATAGAGCAGCTCCAGCTCTGCCACAAAAGGAAAACTGGTGCAAGAGGCAAAACCTGACAGGAACAATTTGCAAGCTAGCATCTGCCCTAATCAGCTCCAGAGGATTGTTTTTCCTGTCCCAGAGCTCTAAATATTCCCATGGCAGAGAAGGGGGAAGGGCAGGGGGTGGTGCTTCTTCCCTGAAATTCATTCCTTGGAGTATCAGGCCATATCAGTCTGGTGGGACAGAGAAGGGGTGGAGTGATGTGAGCCAAAAATCCAGCCTGAATCCCAAGCTTAGCCTTTTCCTGATGATGAACTACTCTCTGCTCAGTGGTGTGAACTCCTCTTTAGGGGTCGTTTTTGCATCCCCACTCTCTCTTTCCCATGCAGGCTCAGCATCCCCAGTGATCAGCCCTGACCTCCCTGCTCTGGTTGTCAACACGGGTGATCCAGTCACCCTGAACTGCTCAGGAGAGTCTGAAGTTGAATGGATTAACCAAAGGGACACATTCAGCAACCACACCATCAGCACACTCAGCATTCCCAAGGCAACTTACAAGAACACTGGCACCTATGGCTGTGCTTATGTCAACAGCAGTGACAAGGACATTGCAGCTGTCCACCTGTTTGTGCGAGGTAACCATCCTTCTCTCTTCCCACATCCAGAACAGCCTCTTTCCAGGGCACACAGCCATCACACAGGTCCTTTCTATGGCTGTGCCTGTGTGTGTGTGTTTGGGAAGCAGTGCAGGCTCCTGGTGGGGCAGTGGCTCACCCACAGCCATGTAAGTCCACATAAAATGGGGCCCATGGCTGAAATGCTGGGATAAAGTACAGAGCTGCACCTCATGCATGTGTGAGGAATGGCCTGGATCTCTCCCTCCATCTGCTGTGCTTTCCCTTCCCGAAAAACCAGGGATGAAAGTCTGATCAGTGTGGCAATGAGCAGTGAGATCTGCAAATCAGAGAACAGTATTTGCCAGTACCTTTAATAAGGGAGAGAATCACATGGATCACATCTTCACAGTGTGACCTGAACCCCAAATATTCTTTTACCCCAGAAGAAGTTATGTTGTGGTAGGTCCACTTCACCCCTTCCCTTGTACCAGATGTACTGTTCTGGGCAGGGAAGCTGGAGGTCTAATAAATTAACACCATGGTGAAAAGTCTAATTAGAGGTAAACCTTCTTCTCAGCCTCTCCTGTCTGTGTACATTTGTGAGCTGATTGCTGTGACCTCCTCAGATGGCTTAGCTGGGACTGGGCTCGCTGTGTGAGTGTTTGGAGGCTGACTCAGGCAGGCGTTGAGCGGGGCTGCCCCAGCATCAAACTCCCACTGGGCAGCAGTGCAGCAGACCTGCCTTTGCTGGAATGTGTTTCTCAGCTTCAGTGCATTTGCTGATCCCGTTCCCAAGCCTGTCTTGTCTCCTCCACAGATCCAAACAACGTGTGGTACACCCCGGAATTCCGGATCGCTGGGACTGAAGGTGCTGATGTTGATCTGCCCTGTCTCATCACGGCCCCTGAGTATGGATCCAACGTGACTCTGACAATGGATTATGGCTCTCCTCTCCCACCTGGGACCAACTACTCTTTCAGTGCTGAGAAAGGAATAAGACTATACAATGTACAGAGGAAGCACAGAGGTTCTTACCGATGCCAGGCAGTGATAAATGGAAAAGTAAAGAGTTCACCAAGAATAAGACTGATTATGGAAGAAGGTAAAGGATTGGGGTTGTTGCTGTCCTCAGGGCTGCCAATAGCTAAGCTGGCCACAGGAGATAGTTAAAGAAAAGCTCCTTATCCATGGCAGGAAAGACCTTCTGAACCTGCAGCTTCCAAAAGGTATTTAATGGAGGCCAAATTCCATCAGCCTCTGGCAAATTTCCTTCAGGTGTGTTGCCATAGGGTCAGCAGTCTTCAAATCTTTACAGGCACTGCCACAGACCAGGGAAAAATGTCCACCAATCTCTGGGAATCCTCAGGCCTTGATTCTCCATCTGTAACCATGGCAGAAGTTTCTCCTTCCCTTTCATCCCACAGTGCTGAGTGCTGTGTTCTCCCCCACCTGTACTGCTTCCCACAGACACGTGCACAAAAGGGAGAGGTGATCACTAGGAAAGGAGAAGGCTGAGGGTAAAGAGGTTAAAGAGGATGGAAAGAAGACGGTAGAATCATAAAATAGTTTGGGTGGGAAGAGACCTTAAAAATCATCAAGTTCCAAACTCACTGCCATAGGCAAGGATATCACCCACTAGATCAGGTTGCTCAGGTTGCCCGTGTAACTTGAATGCTTCCAAGAATGGGACATGCACAACTTCTCTGTGCAACCTGTGCCAGTGCCTCACAATCCAAGGCAGTCGGGTCCTGGGGAGTGTCCAAAGCACACTGGGTCACTGGACCAGCTGATGTTGAATGTTCCTCTGCTTACCTTCCTGTAGCACCAAAGAGGCCTGTGTCGGTGGTGATTGACCCTCCAGACTACGTGCGAATCGTGGGCGAGCCTTTCCAGGTCACTTGCAGAGTAACTGCTCCTTCCCACAAGTATTCCACCATCTGGGTGACAGCAGCAAAGAGTGTAAGTTGTGCAGCTTCAGTGGGGTTTGGGGCTTTCCTGGGAAGTGGGGGACATAAGGTGGTAAAAACTGCCCAGATCCGCATCACCCACAGCAAAGCCTTGAACTATCCAACCAAAGTGGCTATTGAAGGTGTAAAAATCTGAATATCCTTTCCTTTGGGATGGCACAGAGTTAAGAAACACTTGCCCATTATCAAGATCTTGCTGCAAAAGAGGAGGAGAATATGCTGTTTCAGCTGAGGTCATTGGACAGGAGTCACAGCACCTATTAATGCAATATTTCTCCACCCAGCCCTGGCAGGGTTTATAAAACAGCAAACATGTTCAGGACACACAATTCTGCAGAGAGAAGATACAGGTGAAAAAAGGGAAGGGATTTCAAAATCTCTGTGCTGCTGACTTTCAACTGCTAGATGTTTAGATAAGGTTTGCTAGAAGTCCTTATTATATCTGATGCCTTTATTAAGGAGTTGAAATAACACGCAAGGACTGTTCAGATCACAGAGTGTCAGGCCAAGTTGCAGCCAGAAGGCTGACAGTAACTATAACCTCTGGAATATCTGCCCTGGATACTTAGGTTTAATATGCCTCTGGGTCTCCACACAGATTGCTCTCAGTGATGTGCTCTCTAGCCCAGAGCAGGAGTGGGTGTGTGTGCTTGTCTTAAACGTTCAGTTCCATCCTCTGCCCTTCCCATGTCTGATGTTCCCTCTCTGCCTGACAGGCTGTGAGAGACAGAAAGCTCGACTTTGAAGATGGTAACTACTTCACCGATGACACCCTGACCGTTCCAGCTGTGACCATGGAAGACAGTGGGAAATACATCTGTATAGCTAACAATTCAGTAGGATTCAGGAATGCCTCAGCAGTGCTTCAGGTGGTAGGTGAGTGCTTCCCCAAAAGACCAGGAAGGATGAATCACACCAAGTCTTGTGTGTTTGCTGCTTCTGCCTCCATCCTGCTCCTGGTTTTGTTATTGAAAACACAATCCTCCCTCGTGCCTGGAGGCTCACATGAGAACCATGGAGCTGCTGGGAAAGGAACTGGTGTTCCCTTAACATTTTGAGGGACAGGAGGACATGTTTCAGGCTCTGGATGAAAAACTGGGGTGCTCTTCTCAGTCTCTGTGTGTTTATAAACAACTTTAGAACAATAAAAAGAGAATGAGGCAAGGCTGTGCTGAAGACCAGGAAAGGCTGGTTAGAAGGAAGGGCGAGCCACATGAGCAGAGTATGGATCTTTGTTTCTTCCAGTCACAGACCAACTGAGGATTCAGATCTATTATACACTTGTTTGTATCTCAAGATGGAAAATTCATCCTCTCAGCTCATAGGCTGGGGTTTGCTGATCCAAAACCGCTGCATACCATGGCTCAGAAAGAGGGCTTGGAATGAGTTGTTTCCAAGTGAGAAGCCAGGAGTTTAGCTAAAAGGGCCTGTCTTTTATGAATGATTAGGAGATACAGTTTTTGCTTCCTCACTTCTTAGGATATAGGATGTAAAACCGCTATCCCCATGAGAGTTCACTAAGATTTTCTAGCTCTCCTCGGGCAGTACAGACCAAGCTTCCATGACAAAGAAGCAATTTACAAATAATCCATCGGCAACATAACCTGTGTAATGTCTCATTCCCTCCTGCAGTCTCCCAGCTGAGACTGCCCTTTCCACTAATGATCCGTTTATGGAGCTTGTATAAGCTTGTTCCAGGGTCTCTGGACGTGCCTGCTGACGGTCATAATCTCCTCCATCCTGCAGAGAGAGGTTACGTGTTCCTTACCCCAGGGGAAGCCACCCACCAGGAGGTTGCTGTGGGAGAGAGTCTGAATCTGCAGGTCCACATTAAGGCTTACCCAAAACTTCTCCACTGGGGCTGGGAACACAGAAGCCCCTTGAAGAACTCTAGGAGCAACGTAACCAAGGACCAAATGATCTCTGGAAACAACTGGTATGTGCTCTTTGTCTTCTACACTGGCTATGGCATGTTTCCAACAATGCTTTCCTTGAGACAGGCAAGCCCCGTTCTACAGAAAGCTGTTTGGTTTTAAAGAGGGGAACTGTTCTGCATTTCTGTCTTCTCTTTCCAATATTATTAGCAAACCACAGTGAGAAGGTTTGATCAGGTCAAGGAGGACACCACCCTTCTCTACTTTGGCAGCCTTCTCTTTAGAAAGCCTTGTGCAAGTCAGTATCACATTTGTGATCTGGTTGTTCGAGTCTGCACTCTCCTTGCAGGAAGAAATTGCAGGAGTGGATGAACAGTACGAAAAACTTTAATTCCCCCACTGCTCCTTGGACCTGTCCCGTGCTCTGAGGTCTGGAGAGTGTGTACTGAGTGGCACTGTAGGCCCTGTGTCTAGAGAAGCCAGAAACCTTGTTATGTGGGTATGATCTAAGGGAGGGCACAGGTCTGCTCTTTCAAAGCCTACAGCCAACTGAGACCAAAAGGAGACTGATAGAAAATCATTCCATCTGTTGGGGAGTTTTGGCAATTCCCCTTTCATTTTCTTAGAAACCAAAAATAATCCACAAGAGGAACTGTGCCACTTAACAAGGGTGATGGCTTTAGAGTGAACTCTTTCTTGCATCAGGGGCTGAGGGCAGAGGGGAGTGGGCATTAAGGGGGCATGACTTCATGGAATAACTCATTCTGCCAAGGGCAGGAGGACCAGCATCCCCTGGCCCTTCAAAGGTAATGATTTGGATGTTAAATTATTTCTGAGCATTCACCCACCAGTAGCCTTTCAGAAGTGCTGAAGTGCACTTGATGGCAAAATACATTTCCTCTAAGGAAGACCAGCCCCTGCTTCCCTTGAAGAAGCAAACAGCAGACTCCCTCCTTGGCTGGACTTAGTGCTGGAAGTGTTCATTGTTCCAGAGCACAGGAAGCAGCAGCATCTCACTGAGGAAGACTGTGTGTTCTTCACTGGTTTTGCTCTCCCTCTGTGAGCAGGTACAACAATACACTCTTCCTGAACCGCCTGAAGGAGGGAGAGAGGGGACTCTATACATTTCATGCCCTCAACAACGAGACCAGTGCATCAGTTACCTTCAGTGTCTCTCTGAAGTGTGAGTGCTTGCCCATTCTTTCGCCCTGCTTGCCCCTCGGGCTGCTTCCCAGCTAGTAGCAAGTTGGGGAGGGTACTGGGGTGCATCCACAGGACACGCAGCCCCAGCCTGAACCTGCCAATGAGTAGCACAGGGTTTGCTGCTGGTTCACTGTGGCACATATGAAAAGTAAACCAGAGCACGGGGGATGTGCTTTTCCTCTGGTCACAGCATTCACTGCTTATGTGACTTCCTTCCCCAACAGCTCCTCCATCGCTCTGCAAAATCAAGGTGCCAGCCAATGACTCCAGCATCCTGCAGTGTGTGGCCTTTGGCTACCCTGCCCCACACATTGAGTGGTACCAGTGCCCCGTGCACTCTGACAGGTAAGAAATGCCCAGGACACTGAGCACCTCCAGGATGGGTACTTGCCTTTGCCATGCTGGCATTTGCTGAGCAGCACCACAGGGCTTCCCTTACAGGCAGTGTAGAACAGCCTATTCAGTAACAGCAACAGGGATGTTGCTCTGCTAGAAGAGTTTATTGGGGATTCCTGAAGTCCTGAGCTTGAAGATATTGGCTGTGGTGTGCTGTGCTGCAGGGGAGCACTCATTCTCTCCTGCTTGCTGTCTCTGCAGATACAATGAGGACTACAGATTGCTATGGAATGACTCCAGGCCCCAGGTGGTGAGCATGTTGCCCTTCCAAGAGGTGGAGGTGGAGAGCAGCATCCCCTTCCAGGAACTGGGTGCCAATTTCACTTTCTGCTGTGTGGCCATTAACCGAGAAGGGAACATTTCTGACATGTTCCACTCGCTCACCATCACCAGTAAGATACAAACTGGTAGCTTGACAAAGCGGGGGAGAATTTGGGGGCCCATCATCCTACATGTACATCCTCACTGTCTTGCAAGAGAGGTGGAATAGATTCCACAAGCCCTGTATGCTCACAGGTGGTGTGAGGCCTTGTTGTTTGCCAGTCCTAGGAGCCAAGTGAGAATTTCTGGCTGGGTTACAGCCTGGAGCCAAAGGCTCAGCCATGCCATGAGTATCTTAGAACTGCAGGACTCACACAGGAGCTGCTGAGTCCACCAGAGTACAGGGCTTGCATCTTTTGATGGGACTGTTCTTGGTGCACAAATCTTGGTCCCCAGTCAACCTGACACGCTGTTTGTGTGGAAATTGGGGTGCATTGGGGGAACCATTGCAGCCTTGAGTTTGGCATCAAGAACTTCCCTCAGGTGCCAGCAGCTCCCAGAAAGGTGTCTCTGAGGCCAGTGCTGGGGTGTGTTGCATGCAGGGGAAGCCAAAGTGAACAGCTGGGCAAAATGCGAACAGAGACGGGATTGAAATAAGAGTGTTTTACTCATTCTCCATTTTTTTCCTCTTCCAGGAAGTGTCATGGCCCCCCCAAACAAGCTCTTCAGCCCCATTCTCTCCACCTGCATAGGTGCATTGGTGCTGCTGCTCCTCCTACTCCTCTTCCTCCTCTACAAGTACAACCAGGTCAGATTCCCTGTTGCATAGCAAGGTCTGTCCATCCTCAGAGGCCACAGAGCCTTCACTGGCAGCCACAGGCAGGAATCATTCAGTTTGGAGGTCCCAGGCAAACTCTCTCTCACACCTCCACTCCCTTTCAGCTTCCCCCTGGAGTTTCCTGCTGCAGGACAAAGCTCATGCACCAAACCCAGTGTGCTAACACCTCTCCTGCCCTGGTCCCTCAGCCCTGTAGCTCAGAGATCAGTGTGGTTATTGTTTGGTGTCAGACAAAGGTGCTCACTCTGTGCTGTCAGTTGCAGCTGGTTTTGCTTTGGTTACTGTGAATCCACAGACTGAATGAAGGAAGGAAGAAAAGCAGTTTGCAGTTTGCATCTACTTTTTTTTCTCCTCACTACTTTATAAAAAACTGTTTTTATGGGGAAACAGGATGATGTTAGAAGGAGTTTGTCTCCAGGAAGCCTTGGTCACTATTCTTATATAAGAACTTGCCCCATTTTCTCTGCAAGACTCATTTTCATCATTTGGATTTCTTCTCTGTTGTTTCCGTAAGCTGAACCAATCAGTAGCCACCTCAGCTTCATCAGTGGGTGAAAAATCTCCTGGTTTTCAGCTCTCCCTTTTGGCATCCTTCCTTTGACAGTCTATCAAGGCTGCAAATTTTGCAGCAAAGTTCTGGTGCTGGTTGTCAGAAGATCCATCAGATCCCTCTCAGACAAGCACCCGCAGCTTTGCAGGCAGAGCTGCCTTTGGCCAGTGGTCCAGAGACAGAGAACAGTTGATCATTGTACAAGCACATATCCGAAAAAAGTACTTTTAAGGAAGGGCTTGCAAGCCAAAGAGGAGCAGGACGTGGCTATAAATAACATGGTTACCTATCTCAGCCATGGGCTCAAGCAGCTTTGCTTCTCTCTGCCTTGCCTGCTTACTTCTGCCATGAGATTCTTGGAAAAGAGAAGAAATTTTTACTTCTCTTTCTCCATTTCTTTTTTTTTTTAACCCCTGTAAGGGAAGTGGGGCTGGGCCAGCTCCACCATTCTGCTGTGCTCAGCAACCAAGGTGCCAAGGAAGGAGACACGGAGGGGACATCTCCCTCCAGCACCAGCTGGGCACTGTCAGCCACTGCTCTGGTGGGACGTGCTGGCTCTCCCAGCTCTGCCATTCCAAATGGAATGCTTTCAGTGGGAGAGGCAAGAGACCCTCCCTCACTCATGAGTGATGACCTGGGGGGATGTTGTAACAGCAAAGGGACCAGCCTGTCCACACAAAGCCTCTCTCACTCAGTCCAGGTTCACAGCAAGAGGTATTTGATGGGCTGAAATCTGTATCTTCCCTCTGTGCCTGCAGAGTGAGAGACAGTGGATGCTGTGGCTGGGGAACCCTCAGAACCTGAGGAACGCTGAATAACTGGAGTCTCTTCCTTACAGAAACCCAAGTACCAGGTGCGGTGGAAGATCATTGAGGCCTGTGAAGGGAATAACTACATCTTTATTGATCCCACTCAGCTGCCATACAATGAAAAATGGGAATTTCCCAGGAATAACCTCCAGTTTGGTATGAAACCTTCCTTGCTGCTTGCCTGGGGACATGAAGCTCATCATAGAGCTCCAAGAGCCAAAGCCAAAGCTCTGGGCACTGCCCAAAGATGCATCCAGACATAAGAACAGCATCCTTAACCAGGCCTGGCTTCCCTCTTCCACACAGGGTGGCAGATGGTAGGATCTAACCTCCCTCCATCTTCCATTGCTCCAAGGAAGGTTGTGAGGGCCATGCTCCTTCTCTTGCATATGGGGTCATTCCTAAGGCATAGAGCTGGTGAGGCATGTTTGGAGAAGGCCTTTTTCCCACCATTTTTTGCTCACAGCAGAGTTCCCCATGGATGTTAGCCAGCTCCTGACTAAGGGATGTGTCATCTTCTCTGAGCCCAGCAGGAATCCCCACCCACCAGACATCCTCCTCAAGGCTGCATGCAGGACAACTGCTCAGTCTTTCTATAAAACATCTTACAAGCTTTTTCCTTTTTTTTTTTTTTTTTTTTTTCTCTCTGCAGGAAAAACTCTTGGAGCAGGAGCCTTTGGAAAAGTGGTAGAAGCCACTGCTATTGGGCTGGGCAAAGAAGATTCGGTCCTCAAAGTGGCTGTGAAGATGCTGAAGTGTAAGCACAGAGCAATTTGTGAGGGCTCAAACGCTCCAAGCTCCTTTGGGCAGGATGGAGTGTGTGTTGGTGCTCCCAGACTGCAACACCTCCTTTTTAGATACGTTTCTGTGACAAGTACCAGGTGCTGGAATCACATTACTGTCATTTTTGTGAACATAGGAGGCCAGAGGCATAGACGACACAGTTTCCTCTCTGAATGTGTTGCCTCCTTTCTGTTCCAAATATCTGTCTACACCTTTTTCTGTCCTCCCCCTTCATCTCTTCCTTGTGCCTCCCTCGCTCCTTCACAAAGTCCTTCTCTCACCTTGCAGCATCAGCAGACACGGATGAGCAGGAGGCTCTCATGTCTGAGCTGAAGATCATGAGTCACTTGGGACACCACAAGAACATTGTTAACCTGCTGGGAGCCTGTACCTATGGAGGTAACACCCCACAGACCCCTACCATGGCTCACTCCTCTGGGGCTCTTTCCTGTGCTCAGTCACACCACCCAGCGAGCTGAGGAGCCCTCAGGACAGATCACAGCAACATCATTTCTTAATGAACCCTTTCTGCCACTCTCCCAGGCCCAATCCTTGTCATCACCGAGTACTGTCGCTATGGAGACCTGCTGAATTTCCTGAGGAAGAAGGCTGAATCCATAATTATCCAGGATTCTGCCCTGGACACCTCTCTAGACAGTGTTGCTGATTACAAAAACATCGACCTGGAGAAAAAATACATCCGCAGGTAAGAGCAGAGCTCAGGTGGCTGCAGGGCTGAGGGATACAGGGCCTGGGTGCTTGCTGGGAGAATTGTGCAGAGCACTGTGCTGGGGAGAGGTCCAGGTGGAAACTCTGGTGACTGGCAGGATACCACGATGTAAAACTCACTGGGGTTGGGTTGCAAGTGTTTAGACCTGGTTATAGTTCCGAGTTTTTCACAGATGTTGAGAGCAGTCATTGAACATCCCACAATAAATCCAGGTTTTTGTCCAGTGTGTCCTTTCACAAACTAGAATCAAAACTCTTTTGCTTCCTGCACTGTTGGGCACACGGGTAGGATGAAGCTGAGTGGTCCCCATCAGCCAAGAGCTTTACAAAAGGGGAGCAGTTCTTGGAGCCCCATAACACAGGGCACCTGGGTCCCTTTCTGAACCAGCTCCAACACTTTCCCTTTGTCCCTAAGCCTCTGGCTAAGTCACCTCCTGCAGTCAGGGATGTGATTTTTCCTCGCAGTGATTTTTCCTCTCAGTGGATGAGGAGCAGGCAGAAGGTACTGCTGGAGGGTGCTAACAGCCTGCCCCCATCTCTGTTGCTTCTCGTTTCAGCGACAGTGGCTTTTCCAGCCAGGGTTTGGAGACATATGTTGAAATGAGGCCTGTGTCATCATCCTCATCTTCAGTAGCGTCAGATTCTGCGCAAGGCAGGGGTGAGTCAAAGGCTCATTTCTGAGATTTCGTGATTTCTTTCTTTTGGCCACCCTGTCTGGTTTGGCCCTGGGAACCACAACACACCACACAGCTTGTGTTACTCGCCAGGGTTGCCACGAGTCTGAATCTCTGCTTTGAATGCCATTGAGAAGCTTGGAGGAAGAAGAAGACGAAGCCAGGGAGGATCTCCGCCCCCTCAATCTCTCTGACCTGCTGCAGTTCTCCAGCCAGGTGGCCCAGGGGATGGCATTCCTGGCATCAAAGAACGTGAGTGCCAAGAGGACACCCACCCCGGTGACACCACTCCAGCCAAGCAGGAGCCACCCACCCTGCCTGCAGAAGGCTTGGGATGTCTTTGGGATGGGGTGGCCAAGCTCAAACAAGCTGCTGCTGGAAATGGGCCTCTCTGCTCTGTTTGTTGGGTTCAGACAGCCTGGGCTGTGGTGACTGGTGTTCCCTGCAGAGCTTTTGCCTCCCCTGGCCGCACAGCAGGGCAGTGTTACGGGGGGGAACCCAGGGCTGTACATTGTGCTAGCCTCAACATTTTCTCCCCTGCTTTTATGTGAGGTCAGGGACTCTGTTGTGAAGCTTTCTTGCTTTGGCAGCGTCCCTGCTACCCCAGGGACAGGGAACTGAAAGTGGCCACTGAGCTTGTCTGCCAGGGCTGGCTCCGAGTGTCACGGAGTCACCGTGTGACTGTTTCAGAGATGAGGACACAGTGTCAACAGCCCCTGGTTCTGAGCCTCCTCCTGGGGGGAGGATGACAGCCCCATGAGTAATTAAAGAACATGTAATGAAATGTCACAGGGTCTTTGCAAACGAAGTGCTTGAAAGGGAGGCCATGACACGACATGTGTCACCAGTACGTGACATGCTGCCTCTGACAGGGGCTTTTCGAGCAGTACATGATGCCCTTGCCCCTACGAGTGTTGTTTTGGTGACAGGCCTGGGCTGGAGGGAGTTATTTGGGGCTGCTGCCTGGGTCTCAGTTGTGCTCTTCTCCCCCCCAGTGCATCCACCGTGACTTGGCAGCCAGGAACGTGCTCGTGTCAGACGGACGGGTCGCCAAGATCTGCGACTTCGGCCTCGCCCGGGACATCATGAACGACTCAAACTATGTTGTAAAAGGCAATGTAAGTGATTAAAAACGGGCACAAGGGAAGGGTACAGTGGTAGGGTGGGGCTGGAGCATGAAAGACAAACAGGGTATAGCATAAGCTGGCAGCTTGTCCCAGCCTGCTGGACTCTCTGCTCTTCCAGGCCCGCCTGCCCGTGAAATGGATGGCCCCGGAGAGCATCTTTGACTGCATTTACACAGTGCAGAGTGATGTGTGGTCTTACGGCATCCTGCTCTGGGAGATCTTCTCCCTTGGTAAGAAAAAAGAGAGGTTGCAAACCTACTTTGTTTTCCGTGGCTCACTGCTGCCTTAATGTCTCTGCAACAAAAAAAAAAAAAAAGATTTCCAAGAAAGGGGGAAGGTTGACAGAAATCTGGGTTTATCAGGGCTATAAAACAGTGTTATGCTTCCAGAGAGGCCATTAAAAACAATGGATCCTGGATGATCTGCTCTAACTTAGAACTCCCTGAGTAGCACCTGCTCAAGTGATGCTCCAGGCTTCCTCTTCCCATTCCTCAGGGCTGGAGTGTTAAAGCCTCTGGCCTGAGAGCCACCTCTGCTTCTGTTACTGCCACAGGGAAAAGCCCATATCCTGGCATGATGGTGAACAGCAAGTTCTACAGTATGGTGAAGCAGGGATACCAGATGGCCAGGCCTGACTTCGCTCCCTTGGAAATGTGAGTGGACAAGGGAGTGCTCAGTGCTGTGTCCCTGTGGCACCCAGAGAGCTGCAGGGAAGAGCCTGGGGGTGCAGACCCTCCAGCAGCACCACAAAACTGCTCTGTCCCTGTCTGTCCCTGCAGGTACAGCATCATGCAGGCCTGCTGGAGCCTGGAGCCCACACGGAGACCCACCTTCGACCAGATCAGCTGCTTCATCCAGAAAGAGCTGGAGGTGCATAAGGAGCAGGTGAGGACCTTTGGAGAGGAGAAGGGGGGAGATGTGCCTTCCCCCTATGTGAACATAGCTCCTTTTGTGATACCCCTTACTGTTAGCAGATGAGAGCAGTGTGGGAAGGGCAAAGAGGCATCCAGATTTCCTCTTGCTGAAGGGTTAAGTCACTCCCCACCATGACCAAAGAGGGCTGGACACAGAAACATGGCTTCTTGGCAGAAACCTCTCTGGGCAGTGATACACTGCCAGCACAGCACTTTGCCCCCTTCCCCTGGGCTTGCTGTGCACTCCCTCAGGACTAGCTGCCCACAAAGACACTGGCACATCCCTGCCCTGCCAGCTAGTGACACAGCAGAGGGGAATAGTGTGGAGTGAGCATCCCCAGCTGGTCACTTGTGAGGAAACAGGTGTCATACACCATCAAAGGGACCAAATCACACTTGGGGTGTTGTGTTTTTTTCTTTTTCTTTCAAGGACTACACCAACCTCCCCTCTGCTGCTGAGGAAGACAGTGGCTGTGACACCTCTGGCTGCTGTGAGGAGTCCTGTGAGCAAGAGGAGAGTGGGCAGCCCCTCCTCAAGAGCAACAACTACCAGTTCTGTTAGCTGGGACCATGACCCCGGGGTTGATCCTTGTCCTGGCTCTGCAGAGCTCGTGGTTCTGCTCTGCCCTAGGACCCAGATGCCTTCTGCTTTGGCTCTCTCTGTGCTGTCTGAAGTGTGAGTGTTGCCAACTCCCTCATCACAAGGAGAGCGAAGGGGTGACTCAAAACCACAACTCACCATGGGGGTCCCTAAGGTCTTACCTTGCACATAGCATAGAGCTGGTAGGATGGTAACAGGCTCCATCTCTACAAGGTACAGAGAGCTCCCCCTCACCTGCCTCCCCACTCCCCAGAGGAGGCTGTGGGAGTTTGGGGTTTTGTACTTTTTTAAAAATACCAGCACAGCCAAGTAAATCACTGAAACTTTGAGTTTTCTAAGCACATCTTGAACTAAGTCCTGACACTGGAACTGCTCCACACACCCTCTTTCTTGGTGGTCCTGCTCTCTTCCCTTTGTCAGTCTGACCCTGGATGTTGCAGAGTGAGTGTTTGGTTATAGGTAAAGCTTTTACATAGCATTAGATATGCATTAACCCCTACACTTCCTCGTGAAATCGCTGCAGCTGCTGCTTCTGCAGGGAGTGTTTGGGTGAACCACAGAGCCAACCCCAGGGTTATGTGAACTCTTGCCCCAGTAACAGGACAGAGGGGCAGCTCTTTCTCAGGTAAAATAGATGAGAAACCAGTGCTCTTTCACTTGAGCACTGAACACAACCCCAATCCAGGAAAGAATGGCAGCTTAAACAGGTCTGAAAATGATCAACATAACACATACCCTACAGAACTTCTGAGTTACTGAACATGTAGCAATCACTGCCTTTTTTACAATTACAGACATGCTCTTGTATGTAATTTCCTAAATGTATTTTTAATAGTACAGCTGAGGTGATTTTTATTCATAAGCTAGGGCCTAATGCCCTTCAACTTATTTCTCAGCTAGCTCTTTCTCAGGGTTACTATGGCCCCAGCCACCGAGTCCTGTGTAGCTACCAGAAGTATCCAAAGAACCTTTTTAGCTTCACCTGACTCGGTGGGTAAAGGATCCATATTCCAGGTACAAGCACTGACAGGGCTCAGGCAAACTACAATGACTGCACTGCAAGTGGCCTTTGTCACACTGTGGACAATTCTGTTGTGGAATCCTTCTGACTATAAAACCTGTTTTTATGCTAACATCAAATGATTCATTCCTCCTTACTAAATGAAAAGCTAATGTAAATCTATCTGTCAGCATTATAAAAAATGTTTAACAAAATGAGTCCCTTCCAGGGCTCTAAGGACTGTTCTCAAAGAGGAACGACTCAGAGCATGGGTGATGCACTGGCCCACACACTCACCCTGCAACTCTGCTCCAGCTCATTACTAGTTCTCAAAACCACTCATTCTTGTGTAATGCAAAAACTTATTAAAAGCAAGGTTTTAAAGCACTTTGCTCTGAAGTGGTAAGTCTCTGCAACAAGATGAGACATCTGACAATGGTCCCTGTCTGGCACATGGCAGCAGCCTCTGTGGGAAAGGGCAACACCAAAGGCAGGGTAAAATGCAGGAGAAACTTGATAGTGTTTGTACCCCTTTCCAACTGCAGCCCTCTAGGTCCTGAACACAAAAAACAAAAACAAGTCACTTAGCCAGTTTCACCCCCAAAATTGGAGATAATTTATTAAACTTTATCGCTGACTGAAAAAAGTCACTAATGTCTCTTATCATAAGTTAATGTTCTTAACAGAAAAACCCCAAGCCATGATTACTGCATTTGCTCAGACTTAATACATTTACTTTAACAGTATGGTACTCAAGTGGTTCCCCTTCACAGAAGGGAGGTTTCATCTACACCACAAGCCTCAGAACCTTCCCCCCTGCTCACTCAGGCAAAATAAACTCCCAAGATGGCACCTTAGCAGTCTGGCATCCTGCTTCTCTCCTCTGTGGGTCCCAGCCACCATCCACCCACCTTCACCACCAGCAAGGCCCAAAGGGAGCTGCAGCAGATGACACACACAGATTTGCAGCTGGAGCTTGAGGTGTTCTTCAGGTGTGCTGCAGGAGCAGAGGCTCAGCCCAATTCCTGTCAAGGTGCTGACAAGGCAGCGTGGGCAGCAGGAGACTCCTCTAACCCCCCGAGGGCTGGGAGGACAGGGGCAGGGCAGGTTTGACACCGGACAGTGCAGAGATTGCACATGTGTGTGCAGCTCTCCCAGTGCATCCATGAGGGTGGAATATGGAACCCTGTGTGCTCTGGTGACTCATCATTCCTCCTTGATCCCACAGACAGTCTTGGACAGTACTTCCCCTTTCCACAGCACTCATATTGTCCTCCAAACAGCTCAGCGCCCCCGGGGGCTCACCCTGTCAGTTCTTACCTGACCATGCAGAACACCCTTCACTCACTGTATGTTTTGGCTTCTAAATTATTAGTGCTCATGTAAAGGGACAATTCTAGAACCTTTTTGCAGCTGAAACACCCACAGTCCTGGACCCAGAAGTGCAGCCTCCAGGGAGGCTCCCCAGATACAGCGTGTTAAAGCAGTGTGGGCTCCTTCTCCTCAACTCAAGACTCCTTGCAGCCAATGCATATGAGAGCTCTGCAAAATTTCCAAGCAGGAGTCAGTGTCCTAAGTTAATCTATTCAGAGTGTTTTGGGGGGGAAAATATCTTTGTAGCCATCTGCCTTTCGTGCCTGCTCCCACACCCCCAGCCCTGCCACCAATATGCACAAAGAAGTTAGCAAGCAAGATTCAGAATTAAAAATCCTGTGCGCTTGACCACGCACACTCCCTGCTCCCAGCAACACCTCTCCCTGCTCCAGCTGCAGGGAGGGCAACATCCCACACCCTGGAACAGCAGGTCCATCACATGCCTCGGAGGCAGCTGCACCCTTCAGCACGGAGGGGGTGACAGACCCACACTCACAGCACCCATCACAACACTATGGAAGCACAGAGCTCTTTGGTCAGTAACAGCAGTCAAAGCCACCGGCACCACATCTCCCACCTGTAAAAATAAACTCTCAAGCCAGACACAGCTGCACAAGCTGGCTCAGCCCACCCATCCACACGACCAGAGAGAGAGAAAGCAACAAGCTGTTTTGTTGCTCAGCAGCCTCTATCATCCTCCTGCTTGCCCTCCTCATCCTCTTCCGTCTCCGTTTTGATCTGGGCCACGCCGAGCCGGTAGAGCGCGTCGCGGATCACCACCTCCCCCGGCTGGCAGCTCTGCACCACCTCCTGGATCTGCCGGTTCACGATTTCCCTGCTGGTGAGGAAGTCCATGAGGCGGTTGTAGAGGTAATAATGTGTGGGGTTCTCGAAGGTGATGGGCCTTTGGCGGACGCTGCTCGTTTTGCTGTCTCTGAGGGCGGCGATGATGGCTCTGTAAGGCTCCAGCTCGCGGCACAGGGAGATGCAGCGGTGCCGAGCCGTGGAGTCCTGGGGGTTGCTCTGCTCCGACCCGGCGTGAACGATCCAACGTGCTGATGACTTGGTAATGGGGTGCTGAACGGAGTGCTCAGCCACAGTCATGTCCACGCTGTAGTGCTGGTCGAGCAGCTCGGGGCAGGACACATACTGCAGGAGACACACACAGACATACACACAACAGGTAGAACAAGAAGACAAAACTACTGGTTGGCTGAACTCAACTACCAGTATGACCCAGGACAGAGGGAAAGGCTAAATGATACAGGCTTCCCCTAAATGCCACAAAGGTGGTCTGCACACTCCCTCCTCACTTGTATGCCCTCAGAGATAATTCCCAAGGCACTAGCAACCTTCTTCCTCTCCCACTGCTCAAGAAATAGCAGTAGTTTGAGACAAGTGAGTTGCTGTGTCAAAATAAATGGCATGTATCACAGCTGATAATCTGAACTGTTAGAATGCATTCCCAGCACAGCTCCTCCTATTAACTGAACACAATGACCCCAGCAACATGCACTGTGTTCTGCTGTGCTCAGAAGGGATGCACTGGCAAAGCTTAAGTCCGGAGACACTTATAAGGTCAAATTCATCCCTGGCAGCATTCAAGAACATGTTAGAGAGGGCTCTGAGCAACCTGGTCTAGTGGAAGGTGTCCATGGGAGAGGAGTGGTACTGGATGATCTTTAAGGGCCTTTCAATCCAAACCATTCTATGACTGTATGAAATTATTCTGAGGCACAGTGCAGGTTACACGGCAGAGAGCAAAGGTAACACATAACTAACCGCTGGAGGATCCATGGGGTCAGAGAAGCAGCCCTGGTTCTTCCCCCACATTTGAGAAGTCAGGCCAGGATAGCAGAGGTCTGCACACAGTGCCACTGAAGAGGCTGTATCAACAACATACACTGGAGGCCAGTGACGTGAGGAAACCAACAAGTCCACGTGATCCCGGGCACTTTCTCCCTTTACTATGTACTTTGAGCCACACACAACCTGGAGAGAAAAGGATTAACCATCAGCACAATAAAACTGAAAACTTACAAAAAAAACCCCATTAAGTTTCCTTTCAGATATTTCAGACTATACAGTAACCAGACAGTTACTTTCTCTAAAGATATTCTATTTCATCCTTATACACATTCATTTGATCTCATTCAGGAAGAGATGGTTTTAAACTCCACCTCAGTAGCAACATTAAGGCCAGGCTTCAGATTGTGAAACCTCCTGCAGGACTGCTCATACTCCAAGTCCTGAGGCAGTATGTTTCATTCCCAAGGCTCACAGAAGCCCATTCCATTGTTTCTATTTATTCCAGTTCCCCATTAGTAAGTCAAATAGGTAAGAAAAAAACATTGCTGACTCCAGCTTTCCTCACCTGATGTGGGCACACTTTGTAGATTTTCCCTCCTGTGTGATGAACAGAGGGTGGTGTGATCCTTGTCCCATTCTGTATAAACTCATATAGAGCCAGGAGGGAGTAGCAGAGCTGGTCCTAGAAAAGACAGGCCCCAGAGAAAGTCTGTATGTGGCTAAAATTAACAGGCTCCTCCAGAGAGGGAGAAGGCTGCAAGCAAGGTCTCCCAAATCCTAATTTGCACTTCATCCAATAATTTCCTAATCCCACACTCAGCACCATAAGGATGGCAAGCAATTACACACCACTGAGCCAGTGACAAGGTAATTACAGGCTTCCTTTCTTCCAGCCCACAAAGGTTCAATTTACTTCACCATGTGTAAATTATCCTATAATCTGCTGGCACCCACCCCTGCCCTCAGTGCAGTCAGATGAGAAGTTAATTTTCTAGGATGGCAGGAGTGGATGAGGGAAAGACAGTGAAGAATAACTCCACTACTGCAGACTTGCATGTGGGCAAACAAGCCATTACCTTTGTATTTGAAGCCTCCCAGGGGACGCCACACTGTGTCAGAAAGCTCTGCAGCTCTTCCTCACTGTAAGTGTTTATCAGCTCAGGCCTGAAGACTTCTTCCTGAAGGAGCCTCACCAAGGCACTCCCATTACCTGCAAGGCAGGGAACAAGTCTCAGCACTCATTCTCAGGAAGGGAAGTCACCAAAATAATTTCTTATGAAGACTACAGAAGCAGAGATTGTACAACCCACTGCTGGCAACAGAAAGCTGTGAACAGTCCTACTTCCAAAGCACAGCACAGCCCACACTTGTCTCGAGCCCTTCACTGGTGAGGTCACCAGACTGAGCCCAGCAGAGCTGCAGACTCCATAAGCATTTGTCTATCCTGTCATTTGCAACCTTTAAGTGACTGACATGAGGATAAACAAGTGACAGAAGAGCACAGACAAATGTGACTGCAGCCTTCAGATGGAGCAGCTCCAGGCTTACCCTTCACATCTCTTCCCCGGTTCTTTCTCTCAAGCCACTTCCACAAAAGTCCACATAGCCCTTTTGCAGCTAAACTCTCCAGAACAGCTGCAGCCTTGTCTGCAAAGCCAACTCATACACTCGTTAAGCTTGCAAAGCCAGTTTTCCTTCTTATACCCAATACCTACATTTTTAAGGGAACCAGGTGCTAACTAAACTTAGCTCTCATACATCTGAGCTTATTCCTTTCACAGTTTCTTGTCATATGCAGTCAATGTGCAGCAGATATACTGACTGTTGACAACACTGATTAGGACTAGCACATTCCTCTCCTACTCTTTTCTCAAATTCTATAAAAACTTACTTACCCTTTACTGAGACTGTAACATTGAGATACCAAGTACTACCTGTAACTTTCACAATCCAAGTATCATGAAACAAACACTGACTGGCATTCAAGATGTGCATGTATCCCTCTGCAACCAGACCCTATTTCATTTGGGGTGCAGTGCTGCACTCATATCTCCAATGCATCAGACCACACCAGTGAACTCAAGAGTCACAGGACAAGCCAAAGCTCAAGCAGCAAAGTAGCCTGAGAACTCACCCCAGCACTCTTGCCTTCTCTCAGCAGACAC
Organism: Scytalopus superciliaris; assembly: GCA_013400415.1. Classification (NCBI taxonomy): domain Eukaryota; kingdom Metazoa; phylum Chordata; class Aves; order Passeriformes; family Rhinocryptidae; genus Scytalopus; species Scytalopus superciliaris. The sequence goes on along the minus strand of VXBX01006416.1, from coordinate 52,789 downwards.
AACTTTTAGAGACATGTGCAATCATCAATTCTCAACTCTAAACGTCACCAAAAGGCTGAAGTCACCGAGCACTCCCTTAATAAGCATAACCTGAGCCATCACCTGGCACTGGCTGTGCATCCAGGTTCTTGTCCTTCTCCGTATTGATCACCATCACTCCTCTCATTAGTGGAGGGAAGAAAGGAGCAACAATAGAGGCATCAAACTTTGTGATGGGGATGCTAGAAGGAAAAGCCACCTGCTCAATCACCTCCGTCTCCATGGTGGACCAGAAGTCTTCTACATTCACTTCACTTGATGGCAAGTATTCTGGCCAAGTAAACTACAGAGAGCAAGAAACACAGTGGTCAAATACAAATAACCACAGCTCATTTGACAGTTTTGTGACAGCCTCACTCAAGGCATGAAGACAACCCAGGAGAATGCTCAGCCCAAATGTAACAAGATGATTTCAGTCTCCTAAAGTTTCCTACGAGTTGCTTTTCATTGGAAAAGCCAGACATGCTGCATACTCCTACTAGGGCTTTTTTTCCTCATTAGAGAAGACAGCACCTCAAGGAAACTGTTAGTGGGGGGGGAAAAATAATGCCTTCATGTTAAAAAAAGAAGGCCAAGTTCAACCACTTTCATCCAAGGTCCCTACTGTCCAAGGGGACAAAAGCTGTGGTCTAGGGAGAGACAATCTTATTTTCCTCAAACTACACATCAACACCTCCAAGAGGAAGCTCAGGCATCACCACTCCAGCCACATCCTCTTGTCAGGCACCAGCAGAACACGACTCACAAAGGTCTCATGTATTTATTGTATCACGAAGGTCAGAGTCAGCAAAAGTCACTATGATCTGCTTTGAACATGAACAGGATGTGAAGCGTGGGAAAAGCCTACCTCTATGTTTTTCAGTGCCAGGACATTTTCCACATTCCTCTGGGCTATTTCCACCTTGGGGGTTATGCCACAGATTCCACAGATCATATCATTGTAATCCCGGACTGTAAGGCATTCAAAGGCCCAGTAGCCATTGCACAGCAGTTCCTGGAGCTGAACCTGCTCATCAGGCCTCAGGTTTTTTTCTGAAAAGAAAACATGCCACTGTTACAGCTTTCACTTCCTAAAGTCAGTGGAGAGGTAGTAGGACTCCTGTGCAGAAGAATAAAACCAAACTTGTCCTCCAGAGAATTGTTACAAAGAACTGGTCACAGAGGCACTGCTGGATTTAGGAAGTGATTTCATAGAAGCATACTACACTAGAATAGGTGAGGTTTCCCTTTTTATAACCTAACAATCATCATCAGACCACAGTTTCGTGTGTTATGGTAAAAAACAAGAAGGAAAACCCACCAGTTTGCTCCTGAACAGAGTCAAGAATATTGCTAACAGCCACTCTGGGATCCTCTCCAAGTTTAATGTGGTTTCGGATTGCAAACAGAAGATCCAAGCTCACTAGCAACTTGTTCCCCACATTGAAAAGGCCTGCAGTTAAAACAAGACAGTTATTGCCTGTAGGGTTCCAGATCTTCCTCACAAAGAAATATATTCCTTACTGATACACAACACAGTCATACGAGGATAATGGAAACATGGATAGTGCTTCTGTACTTCTGGAGAGTTCCCTGCTAAAAGATTAGCTCCCTTCAGAGACTTGCCTCTTGAATTAAGAAAGCTACAGGGAACTGCAGTCAATCCATCTCCTCACTAGCCAGTGCTGAGAAACTCTCCAAGGATGTCTCTGACTATGATGTCAGGGATTGCCTTGCAGAACTCAACATTCACCCTTCACACAGTGAATCAATGCACCTTCTTCCTCATCAGAGCATTCGTATGTGTTTTTCCTCACAAATATAGATTTACTTGCAGAAGAATAGTGCAAGTCAAAAATAACTCAAGTTTAGTACACTGAGGATGGGAACAAGCTCTTTTGTGCAAAGACAATGCCCTGATACAGTCCCAAGGCTTCAGACTGGAGTCACACTGTAGGGTGGTAGGCTCCCATCCTTCCTACCTGTGTAAATATCAGTGAAGCTATGGAGGGCCAGACACTGCAGGTTCAAGCACACTTTGACCTGAGCTGTAACCACCTGTAATCGATTAGCTGTCAGCAGCCAGCACTCCTGAGGACCAGCAAGGGAACTGTAACAGACAACAAAAGATCACTCTGAGTCAAGCCTATGGGTTTTTCAGTCCAGTCCTGTTACTTAAAGCACTCGAGTAGAGTTCATTAGTATGTCAGTCTAAGCCAGTTCACATCATTCCATGCCAGAAAAAAAAAGGTTACTTTTTAAAACAGATTCCCCTGGAGGAGTCAAGTCACTGCTCATATTCTTTTAACAGCACTACAGCATCCCTCCAGGTCCATATGCTGAGCACATAGTATTTGAGAGGTGCAGAAAATCTACAACCCCAGCTGCCCTGGGAGAAGTGTCTGACCCATTGCTGTGGGACCACAAATGGTGACCATTTCATTCTACCCAACAGCCTGTCCCTGCACACACAGAGCTTCAGAAAGGTCTGCTCCTCTACACTGCAGCTGCTGAGGGGGAAGTTCAGACAGAAGGCCAGTGGCAGAAATATAGCTGTCCACCTGAGAAAATAGGAATCAAAGTCAAAGCCAGCTCCCTCCCACTGGCAAGGCTTCAATTAGAGCCTGAGCAGGCACAATCTGAGAGTTCCACATGCAGGGCACTGCAAAGCAGCCCAACACAGACAAGGATTTACAATGCACAGGCTGGTAAGTCACAGGGTGAAGGACAGGGTGCAAGATAGATCTGTTCTGAAAAAACTACTGAGCATAAAAAGTATCTCTGCTGGAAGCAGCTCAATTAGGTCTAGCCTGACCAAAGCAAACATGCATCATTTGTACCAAGACAGTGTGAAAGAAAGACCACAACCTTAAACTCCCTGACATTTTGCTGTGGGAAACATCTGGCAGACTCAGTGAGGAGATGCCCTTTAGGCTTTTATACAAACCTAGTTAAGGTAATCTAGCCAATGCACTGGGAGTTTGTCAGAGTCCTTCAGGTTTCAATTTGGATATTTGTTACAAAAAAGGATTCACTTGAGCACACACTAAGTCATGAAAGGAATGAAAACATCACAAGCAAAAAGATCCACATAGGAAATATTCAGATCAGGAAGAGAGAGAGAAAAGGGAAATTACATAATGCAGTGTAATAATCTGTAAACCCACAAGTTTTCCTCTGTCAGTCTCAAAACATCAGATGGGAAAACAAAGATGGGGTGACTAATGAAAATACTCTGTTTCAGTTTAAAAAGAAGTTACATCCAGACTTAGCAGTCACTCTTTGATCCTGCTAAACCCTTTCCATGCACACGCAGCTTGGGCAGTGTCACTTTCACCTGCTTCACTACAGGGGCTAAAGCAAATATTATTTCAGGCACACTGGGTTGAAAGAGTCACAGATCCAAAACAGAATCTTACTTCTGCCCCCCCTTGAACAAGGGGCTGTTACAGAGGAGGCACTGTGCAGCTGGAGACTCGTAGTAGTTTGACCAGGAGGTCTGCTCGATGGTGACTGTCTCCTCGCTGACGTTGGACAGGATGAGCCGGGAGCTGTTGAGCTCGTGGATGAGCGTGAAGATCTCGGCCAGCTCCGACTCGTTCTCGGGGATCTGCATCACCTTGCGCAGCAGCTGCAGGGTGGACTGACGCTGGATCTCCTTTTGGGATGGGGTTAGGGGCTCGCTGGTGTTCAGCACATCAGACTGCCCTGGACTGACCTCCTAAAAAGCAAGTGGAACAAATATCCAACTAGGCAAAAGCGGGAATTAAAGTAAGAAGCCCGAAGAGGTTATAAAAGGTAGTAGGAACCCAGTAACCTTTGCACCCAGTAAACTTGACTTCTACTCTACTAGCTCAGTCATTGACTCTACACAGGAGCTTCAAGCTCAAGGTACTTCAACAAAAGTACTTTATTACAGCCCAGCCTTTCAGGGACTCCTACACTGCTACACCATCACAGACTTGCCATTAAACTGGAGTGTTAGTGCAGGGATGGGGGACAGGGTGAGGATAACCACCAACAGGTACATAAACACTTCCATAACCCGGCAATCATCACTGCCATTCTCCACAGGTTATCAGGCACAGCCTCCTGTACAACATGTTCAACTTGCCACAGCAGCCTGCACGCCTCTCTAGAAGCTGGAGGAGACACACTAAATGAGAACTGGGAACTGTGATATACAGAACACACTTACCAATTACAACTGATCAATACAGCCCTTTGCTCTCCCACCCACATATGCTATCAAGACAAAATACAAGAGCACAGGAGAACCAAACTGCAGGTGTGCAAGGAGAACAGCAAGAACACAAACAGGCTGATCTGTTTATTCACTGAAACCCCCCCTGCCAACATTTCAGCCTGCTTTTCTGGCCAGTCTAGCAATGAGATAAACAATCACTCCAAAGCCCAGAGACAACCTGGAAATGTGTGGCAGGAATGCTAAACACGTCTAGAACCAGAAAATAAGAAAAAAAACTAAATGAGGAAGAGACAAGCCACATGCCTCTCAAAATGCAAGCTGAGCTAAGCACACTGCTTTCCTTACACAGCTGCCTGTGTGCCAGTTTCACACAGGCCATCTCAGATTGTTTGTTTTTAAAGAAAAACCAAAACCACTAAACAAAGTTATGTTCTGCAAGATAAAAAAGGCAAGTGGAAGAGTCATATTACCACACAGACTAAAATTCTGTTTATATGCTGAGTGGATATTTCAGTTAGGAACAGGACAGCTCTTTTTTTTTTTTCATTTATTTCTTAAAACATGACAATTCTTTATGAGAAAAGCTAACCTTTGAAACTTCAAAGGCAAAAAAATCAAACAGAGCTCAGAATTAATTATTTACACCCGTGTAGAACAACAGACAACTGGAAAACATATTCCTGCATCAGAAAAAAAAAAAAACAACCTACATCCAGAAATAAATTCATGCAGGAAGTTGCACTACGAACCCTTGAAAATAGGAAGCTCTAATACAAGATGTACTAACTTAACTGACACTAGCCCAAACCAGTCACAAAGGAGAGCAGTTTCTTGATGAAGTCTGACGTTCAACAAAGCTGACACAACAAGTGTGACCAGGGGTGATTTCCCCACCATGTACCAACACACCAGAAGCATTTTTAAGCTAAGGAGACACCCAGTGGTAGCACTGAGTGTGCTCAGGCTCGTTCTCAGCCTGAAGCACCACAGCAACAGGAGCTGGACAGTCCAAAACATCATCACAGGTATTTTAAGTAGGACATTATTCTGTTGGAAAAGATTACCATAACAAAAAAATGCCCAAACCACGTTCCCATGGGCACCTGCAAACTAAAGTACTTCCCTGCCCAGTCCACAATAGAAATTTGATAAAACAAACCAGCCTGAACCTTACCTGGGGTTTTGCTGTTTTCTCAGTCCTGTCTTTGGCAAGGCTGTATCCACAGCTTGGACAGATGCGTGGCTTGTGCCTGTTTGTATACACATAACTGCAAGAGGGGTTCTTGCATTTTCCTCTGCCACGTGATGTTGCCAATCCCAAATCCTGAATGGCACAAAAAAGATGTTTGCTGACCTTGACTTTTAACAGCTGGACTTGAGGATCTTAAAGGTCCTTTCCAACCCAAATGACTCTATGCCACAAAGAATTTAGAAAGAGTCTAGAAAAGATTATCATACATTTTTTCCCCACTTTATAGCACCTTGTTTCAAGGTAAAACAGCAAGCCCTGTCTCTTTGCATAAAGTACTTTAACTGGCACTTAAACATTTTGGGGCCAGTTCCAGAGACCACAAGCACATTAAACTCACTCAGAAACCCCTGATCCTCCCTGCTGAACTAAAGGAGGGGATGGGGATTATGCTAGGACACGAATTAAAATCCAACTCTTAACAAACATGACTGCAAAACAGAGCACAGTCACCCGGGTTTAGGTCCAGAGATGATACACAAACTACAGATAGTTTCATGTTAAAAATGAGATATATTTCTGCAAGTCAGTACAACAAAAGTCACAGAACATTCTCATCCCAGAGAGGACACTCCCCTGCATGGCACAAGTCACACCATTTGAAAAATTCTCACCAAAGTTACGGTGCAGCTGTACTTGTAGGAAGGGAATATGTCTGGTTTGACCTCCACTACTTTCACCTGAGATGCTCTGTTGGTCACAGCATTGTGGAGCTAGAAATTGAAAGCAGAAAAAACACCCATGGAACACCTACTGTTGAATACATACATACATCCTGTAATTGATATCTATAAGGATTTCTGCTCCCAAAAAATTAAATAATGTTCATTTAACATCAGACAAGACAATGTTTTGCAAGCCAAGGCATTACAATTCACACAGATTTATTCCAGCATCTTGGCATACCCAGTCATATTTCACAGGTGAAGAGTTCAGTATTCAATACTGCATGTCAGATTATCAAAGCACCAGCAGATCCTCAGGACGTCTTCTGGAAGTAGCAGGAGGCTCTCAAAGCAGCCAACAGCAGCATTGTCCAATGGCATCTCTCAGCTCAGTTCCCACACTCAGCCACCAAGCAATCATGCTGCTTCCCAGCCATACCATAAAAGCTGCCACTCACAGATCTCATCATCATAAGGCTGCTACATTTTTATGTTCTATTTCTCAGTCAAGTCATACCACTCACCTGGGAGAAAAAACCCTCCCCCACCAAAATATCCAGGAAAATTATTTGCATTTGAAGAACAATCCATAGGTACCTTGTGTTCCTCAGCACTTGGTGGTTGCAGAACTGACTGGCCCAACTGTTTCAGTGTACTGGGCTTCAAGCCTGATGTTCTCACAGGGGAATGTTTGTCTAGAAGGAGGAAAGGGATGCAGCAGGTTAAATGTGACAAAACAGGCACTGTTTCATTCTGACATCTTTGGTAAATGCCACCACAGTCATGTGAGATCTTTCCTCTGAACGTGAAATGACCCGAGCAGGTGTTTCATGGCCCATTTACTGCACTCTCAGGCAGAAAGAAAGTGTTTTTTCTCTAGCATAGGTCACCACCTCCATTCAGACCTATCTTATTATTTGACAGAGACCAGTTCAGTGTGGTGAGCAAAGACAAGAGCTCCCAAAGCACACCAGAGAATGCTGCTTTTACCAGTACTGGCAAAGGTCTGCCTGCTGCCTGGCTGCTCAGTGCTGGCCTCTCTCCCCACGCTGGCTGGTGCAGGCAGAATGGCTCTCATGGGTCTGGCTGCAGCCAGCAAGGAGGGCTTGGGTCTTGGCTTACTCTTTGCTTCTTGTCCTTTGTGTGTAGCAGCCAGTGAATCAATTCTGAAAGACAAGAGCTACAAGTGGAAAAAAATTCCATTGATTCCCCCTTAGCTTCAGTTTTCTTCTTTTCCCTGAACTGTGCTTTATTAGTAACCTAATCACAGCTATTGCAACAGAAGGAGAGATAGTGCTAAGGATATAGCTGCCCTGTGACTACAATTTAACTGTCACTTGAAAAAAAATCTTAGCTCTGATGGACAAAGTCTCAAAGGAGCAACCCTAAATGGCACAAAACACACAGCAAACAGCACAGGTCTTACAGGAAGCACTTGCCAACTGCCTTCAGTTTCTTAGACCAGTCCCATCAGCACAAAATAGACATGATAATGCCCCCACAACATGAAAAACTGACTCACCCCACCAGCCTTCTCACAGCTGGACTCAGCCCCTCAGAGGACAGTGGCATCCCCAGCCCTGTGCTCTCTTTTTCCGCTGGCTCCGAGGAAGCGTCTCCTTGCCGCTGGCTCTCCTGGCCCAGCACCACGCCAACAGCACCCCCCCTGTCCTCAGCCAGCACGTTGTTTGGAAGAAAATGAGCGTCTGAGATGATCACCTCCTCCCACTCCATCTCTGGCATCTGCCCTCCATCAGGCACGGTGCTCAGCAGCTGGCTGACAGCCTCGGAGCTCTCCAAGGTGGACTTGGAGGAACTCTGGCCAGCAGCTGTGGGTTCTGTGAGGGCTGGCTGCTGACCCCTTCTAGTGGCTGGAGTTTTAAGAGAGGTGCCTGAATTCGGCTCAGATCTGGGTTTTGGATGCTTTTCCTGGAAACAAAGAGATAGTCACATTTCAGAGCTTTAGGCTTTCACGGATAAGTAAGTTCCCTGCACATATGCCACGTTTCCCATGGCCTATTTAATGCTGGATCAAAACAGCAGAATCCTAAGTGTTTAAGCTGTGAATTGTATGAGAGCAGACAGACAGCACCTCCTACAACAGCAGAGGCCCTGGTAACACTTTCTCTGGCCTCCTGGCCTTTCATGTATTATTTTTAGGCACTGTTTACTTTGGAGAATCAATCTTTCTTAAACTCCCTCAAATATCGCCATTAGCATCAACATCACAAAGTCACCCACCACCTCCTCTGCCAAGGGCCCACCTCCTACACTTCCCCTTCATGGCTTCAGCTCTCTGATGCTGTCTGTTCTTCCACATGATTGAGAAATCAAAAGGGAGCCAGATAGACAATTTGCATCTCTTGGATATGTGCATTCAGAAGAGCAAGTATTTGAGCAAGTCAAAGACAGGAGATTACTTAGGAAGGTTTTTTTAAGAAAAATATTACTTCCAAGACTAAGGCCACAGAAGTCATTGTACTGAGGCCAACAAAAGTACAATGAACACTGAATTAGTAATATGGACCAACATATTAGAAATGTAATCCAGAATTTTTGGCATGACAAACATGTTAATTCTAAACTCACTACAGAGCTCATATTCAGAAGGATAATCCAGGTTTTTAAAAAAGATATCTTATAACCTTTCTAAGGAACTGGAAGGTATGTATATATTTAGTTTCAGTTCTACTGATACTATTACCAGTTAAAAAGAAACTTCCGGTGCATGTTCTTCCAAAGGTATGACACCATAAAAACAAGTGGACCTGTCTGTGCAAATGTCTTCCCAGCAGAGAATAAGACTGAATGACAGACAGAAAGCTCCCTCTAAAATGTTTCAGTACAAATCAGTGTAGGATTGAACAGGAGCACACATGCCGTGTTCAGGCAGAATCCAGAAACACTTTTTGCAGTCAGCCATCTCTCTACTTCAGCAGGTTTACCAAACAGAAGTGAAGACAGCACCATCACTATTTGTTATCCTACCACATAGGAAGCCCAGCCACCAGCTCAGACAACAGAGTCTGTAAGCTGCCTAAAAGAATTCTTGCACCTGAATGTTTAATGGATCCAGACACAAAACAAAGGAGGTTCAGAACAAATTCACCCAAGGCCATTGAATTTCAATGCCAACTTTCACACTAAGAACATCCTTTAAATTGTGCCTGAGGAGCCTTGTTGCAGGCAGAAATTTATTTAATGAAAGCACATCTGTTCAGAGCTGACTAATTACCACAACAGTGTCAAGGTGTAATCAGCAAGTGGGTTTTGCTGTACAGTTAATAGAGATGCCAATAACTTAAGCAGAGTAGGTATCATGTGAAAAAAGGCTTTTCTGCTCAGACAAGCTTCTCAACTCCACCAACACCTGGGAATTTCCTTCCAGCCAAAGGCTAGAACATCATGGATGATCAGACACACGGCCATGAGACAACAATACTCAACAGCACTTCAGCTTCCACTAGATCAACCTTATTAACAAACTCCCAAAGGATCACTTGCCTGAGAACTGCTCCTCCTTTCTGTTGAAAAAAACAATGTTGAAAGGCCATAGAAAACCTAAACTTGTAGAACTTCAAATGCAGAGAAAAAGTTACTACAAAACACATAAATCAACCAAATTCCTGAGCTTAGCTGGGGCTATTGAAGAAAGAACAGGCAATGCCTTCCAGTCACAGGAACTGCGCAGGCAGAAGGCCAGAAGAATGTGTATCCTCTCCATGAGAGAGTTACTAAATGAAGCCCCATCTGTTCTAACTGATGCCATTACTAGCAGCATCTTTACCCAAGGTGTGATGATTTCTGATCTGTCTCACCCTGCCCAAATGTCCTCTGCAATGGTGACTTGCACCAGCACATGCACTGGAACACAAGGGCAGGGAACAATTCTGGCATATCTAACCTCCTGCCCTTGACCTACAGGTCCAGAAATATCCTAGGCACTCACAAAACCAGCACTTTTTGTCTGAAAGTGAAAAGGAAAGACCAATTTACCTTTGGGATCCATTTCCCTCCCAGGAAGTTCCCACATGTCGGGCATTTTGGTGGCTTGTGCCTGGTGACATAAGTGAAGGAACAGCCAGGATTGGTGCAATTTCCATGTCCCCTGCGAGTATAGGTGGTTGTCTGAAACAAGAATTGCCAAGAGTTTCTCCACAGACCTGAAAACCACAAAGCTGTGCTCATCGCTCCCTTCTTCCTCGTAAGCACTTTACAAATGTTACTCAGCAAATCAGCAGCTTTGCACTGTTATTGCTGTCACTGAACAGCCACCACACAGCTGGATCAGGGTGAGTCAGCACCGTAACTACTCCAAGTCTAAACTCTCAGTCTACACAAGAGCCTTTGGTACTACCAGAATTTATATCAGCCCACAGAGCAGAGATGAGCAATGCACACAACCTCCTGGAGAAGCTAACCTTGCATAGACAGTGATACAACAGTTCTCTTTGAACAGGGAGAAGTCATAAGATGATATAAAATGATTCAAACAGCAGTCCACAGTGAGATTAACACTCATGACAGCAGGGCAACAAGACTTGAAGACAAGCACTCATGATTGCAGGGGCAGTTTTTGTCAGCAATTGTTGTATGCAGTGGTCAAATACTCCCTGGTGCTTCACTCTAACTTGCTTTGAGCTACTGAAACACAGCAGCACCACCAGTCACTATTTATAAAAACAACTAAAGCAGAACCTGTCATCTTTGTCAGGACAACTGCATCAACACATGGGGGTTTTTCTCAGCACAGCACTTCTCAACACTCCCAAGGGAGCTGTTGTACTGTAACTCCCAAACTAGGTGCAGAGTTTTCTAGAAATCCAAGTGCTGCTGTCAAAGGAATGAGCCAATTTAAGCCTGATACTTCTCAGGAACAAAAACCTGAGGTACTTCCATTCTCCCCAAGACACCTGGAAGAGTATCATGCTATGCACCACTATAAATATTTGCAGTGTTCTGCCAGCTGGAAGCATAAAGAAACTGGAAAACAGGATTTGATGCTAGCTTATACAACACAAGAGCTGCAGTTCTGACTGTACAATGAAGTCCCAAAACGACTACAGAAACACAGGTAGCAGCTGGAGTGGTTAGATTAGAGAAATGCTGCTATACTTCCTCGTGCAACAGGCCACACAATCTTTTACATGGCTTCAAAACCTGAGGTCACTGCTCCTCTCTTGCCACGTGGCCAAAGTGACAGCCACCCACGAGACTGAGGAGTTCTTGTTTTCCTGTCACAAGAGCAGAATCCTGCCCTTAAAGGGATGGACAGTAGCTGGGATGAAGACAAACGTGCACAGGAGTAGAGCACGTAGATGGCTACACAGAAACTGCTGTTGGCCAGATGTTTTGTGATAGCTTTATCTACTCCATCTGTTTGCAATTCCCTGAGGAAAAGGGCAGCAAAAACCAGCCTCCTATAAGACACTCTATTAAGTCAGAGACCCCCATTAGCCTATACAAGACATGAAACCAGGGACAAAGAAATAATCAACTGATATGGTGACTCCAAATTGGATTATCCGTAAGAACTGAACCAGGATCAAATCCCTCCCATTCCAACATCTGTAAGACAAAACTGTGGCAACAAATCCAAACCTTAAAACACCATAACAAGGCTCTGAACTCCTTACCAATTTAATGGATGCTGGGTTCTCCACAACAGAATGAGCTGGCAAAGGTAACATGATGAACTGTGTTGCAGGTCTGGAGGAGCTACTCTCTTCAGTATCCTAAAATGAAGTCAAAGGGAAAATGCATGCAAAAACCAACACACACTGTGACCCATATATCCCTCCCTCTCATGAACATCACCAAGGAACACATGTCCTAAGGACTGATGAGATCAGAAAGCAGGACAGAGCAGTGACCATTTCAGAAGCAACAGCCTCACCAGGTCTACTCTAGAAATTACCAAACACTTCACAGCAAATCCAACTCTTCACAGACTAAGGTTTTCTAAAATTTATCCCTAACACCTCAGCTTAAAAGGACTCTCTTCTACCTCTCTGCAACCAAGAAAACAGCTATCTGGAACATAAAAGTAGCACTTTTTTTCTCCCCAAAAATCTTCTGGAACATAAAGGCAGCACTGTTTTTCTCCCTGAAATCTTGTAGTCCAACTGCAGAACCCAATTACTAGCACTGCAACACCCCAAGTATTGTTCTAAGAAACAACTAAAAAAACTCAAGCAGTCATTTCAAGACACAAGCAACACGAGCACATGGCCAGTTCACTCTGCAAGCAGAGACAGTGTGGCCACCAAGTTATTTTGTGTCACTGATTACGAAAGTTGGTTTTCCTCAGCACTGAGCATCAGCACGCCAGGAAACACGGGATCTTTTGCACCCATGGAGGATCTTACATAAAATGTGACAAAGAGCCCTCAGACATTCCAGGTGAGGCTCTGGCAGGAGCCTGAGGGTCACCAGGCAAACTTACCCTCCCAGTCACCACGGTCACCACAGACACCCCGTCGGGCACCTGGGGACGGGCCACAGCGATGCTCCCATCGGAGATGTCCGTGGAGCTGCCAACAAGAGTCTCCTCAATAACCACCCGGGCCGCCTGATACGGCGGCCCCTCTATTTCCAAAGAAGCCTCATCCAAGAGGATATCTCCAGTGGCTTTCTCTGTCACGGGGCCAACATAGTGGGAGAGAACCTCTGAGGCAACAGCTTCCTCAGCAGCCTCGGGCTGGCCAAAGGCTGCAGGCTCCTCTGCCAGCCCCTCGATGGCAATGCGCTGCTCCGAGGCGCCCGAGTCCACGGAGAGCACGTTCTGCACAGGGTCACGGGGCACACTGGAGATGCTCCTGGGAGCTGTTAACCCCTCAGGGGCTGCCGGGCTCTGTGCCACGCACAGCTCCACTGCCTGCCTGCTCCTGTCCTCCTGCAGAGTGGATTTGGGGATAATTATGTAATCAGAGCGAGGGAGAATCTTGCGGAAGCCTGGAATGTCTGGAATGACTGCTGTCCGAGAGGAGGCCTTGGAGTTCTGTTGGGGAAAAAACAGAGGGGGGAATAAATGAGTACGAGATTCAGCTCTCAATACTGCCTATTTTAGTGCCTAAAGTTCACACGGTTTCCTGAAGGAGTTTGCTGGGAATTTCTCCACATGACAAGAGCCTGCAGAATCCCTCCCAGCCCTGGTTTGACCACCCACTTCATCATCACTCACTCTGATGACATACCACAAACACAACACACCACGAGTGGGTACTGCACACATCCTTCCTGAATTTCCAAACATTCTCCTTCCACTGAACTGGAGGAAAAGGCAAGAGGCAGTGGCCTCACACAGCTTCTTTCCAGGCAGGAATACAAATTGGAACCTGCAGTTAAAATGACTCTCCCACACACGGTGCTGTGTAAGCAGTTAAGTGCTTCTTTCTCCAGCTGCCACAAACACAACTTACCGGGTCCAATCCCTCTTTCTCCAGCTTGGCTTTCTCCAAGTAGTAGCTTTTCTCAGCCACACTGAGCAGCCTCCAGCTCTCACTGATCTTTTTGTTGATTTCAGATTGAGGGAGGTGGGGGAGCTCTTGCTGAACTTTCAAGTAAATGTCATAATAGTAGAGAAGGTAAGCAGACCTGAAATGCAACCAGAAGTTGAAACAGTAAGGCCACTCCGCACAAACTCCTCAGGGAAAAACAAACCCACGAGGTTTATGTTTGCCTCAAGCTCACGTGACAAGTATGTTTCGTTCGGTTCTGCTCGTAAATGCGTTTTTTAACCAAGTGAAAAGCAGGATTCTGAGGAGAACCTCTGAAGGAAAGAAGAGGCTAAGGCAAACTGTTCCGGGGTGCACAAACTCCAGACAGAGCAACAGTGGCACCTGCAGGGAACATCAGAGCAGGCCCAAAGCATCAACCTGATGTCGCACATACCACCTTTTACACCGGGAAGTGCTCCAAGTGCACTGCGAAGTCAGAAACGGGGATGTGCCCTACACAGGAGGCTACACGAAGGCAGAAAGGACCTTACCGGGGCTTCTTGGCTTTCTCCCCGTGATCACCAGCACTTTTATGTTTCTTCTTCTTCCTGGGCGGCCCCGGGGACGCGTAAGTGTAAGTGTCCTCGATCTCCTCCACCACCACCGTCACCTCGGAGCCATCATAGGGAGCCTCCATGGCTGAAACAGAACGTGTCCTTGCCCGGTTACACGCAGCGTTCTCACCAGCACAGGCTCCGGCAGAACCGGCAGCGCCCGGTTTCGGCTCCAGGCCGAGCCGGGACAGCCGCGCCTCAGCCCCTGGCCCGCTTTCGGCAGGGAACACGCCGAGCCGCGCTGCGCCCGCGCTCCCAAGGCCGCAGTTCCGCCGGGGGCTCTCGGCGGCCCGCAGGGAGCCGCGTACACCGGGCAAGGCG
>VXBX01006416.1:0-36009 GCA_013400415.1 Scytalopus superciliaris | reverse complement strand
CGGGGCCTCCGCGCCGCCGCCGCTGCCGGAAGTGCCCGCCGGGACGGCGGCCGGGAGGGGCCAACAGCCCTCCCGCGCGTGCGCGCCCAAGGGGCGGGGCGGCCGCGCGCGGCGTTTCCCGCCGTTTTGCCGTGAGGGCGCTGAGGGAGGGCGGGCGGAGCGCGGCGTAATTAGCGCTTAATCAGCGCTTAATTAGCGAACGGCTCGGCTGCCGGTAGCGGTAGCTCGGTCTGCGGGAGTAGTACAGCTCTCTTGGGTTTGTCGGGGGCGCCGGGCGGGCGTTTCTGGCTCGCAGCAGGTCCGGGCCTGGCTGCTCTGTGGCAGTGGGCCTGTCGACACCCCGAGTGCGGACATAAAGCTTGGCAACTTTGTGGTGTATCCTTAAGAGAGGGAGGCACACGGGTGGAGAAAGAATGCAAACAATGTGGGAGAGAGAGCTGGGGATAGGCTGCGAGTTACAGCACTTACAAGTTACCAATGAGAAGTTTTGTTACTGGGGAAATATAAGGGAAAGCGCCTATCGATAAATAAATTACAAGAAACCACTATAACTGTATATAAAAGTGTGTGCATTGCTAGTTTGCTGTAAATAGACTGCTTTGCTGCTTTTTTGACCACCTCGACAACCATAGTTCCCCTCACGATGCACTGCTCCAGGTTCTGGTGATGTATTCCCAGCACTCACAGGATCACTCAGGCTGGAAAAAGCCTCTGGGGTCATTGAGTCCAACCTGTGACCAAAAACCACCCTGCCAACCCAGCCATGGCACTGAGTGGCCACGTCCAGTGTCTCCTCACCCACCTCCAGTGATGGTGACCCTGCCGCCTCCCTGGGCAGCCTGNCTTTGTGGTGTATCCTTAAGAGAGGGAGGCACACGGGTGGAGAAAGAATGCAAACAATGTGGGAGAGAGAGCTGGGGATAGGCTGCGAGTTACAGCACTTACAAGTTACCAATGAGAAGTTTTGTTACTGGGGAAATATAAGGGAAAGCGCCTATCGATAAATAAATGACAAGAAACCACTATAACTGTATATAAAAGTGTGTGCATTGCTAGTTTGCTGTAAATAGACTGCTTTGCTGCTTTTTTGACCACCTCGACAACCATAGTTCCCCTCACGATGCACTGCTCCAGGTTCTGGTGATGTATTCCCAGCACTCACAGGATCACTCAGGCTGGAAAAAGCCTCTGGGGTCATTGAGTCCAACCTGTGACCAAAAACCACCCTGCCAACCCAGCCATGGCACTGAGTGGCCACGTCCAGTGTCTCCTCACCCACCTCCAGGGATGGTGACCCTGCCGCCTCCCTGGGCAGCCTGTTCAGTGTTTAATTGCCCTTTCTCTGCAGAAAGCCTTCCTAATGTCCCCCCTGACCTTCCCCTGGTGCAGCTTAAGGCCGTGTCCTCTTGTCCTGTTGCTGGTTCCCTGGGAGCAGAGCTCCCCACCTGGCTACAACCTTTGCTCAGGGAGTTGTGGAGAGTGGTAAAGTCACCCTTGAAACCTCCTCTTCTCCAGGCTGAGCCCCCCCAGCTGCTCCTCATCAGACCTGTGCTCCAAACCCTTCACCAGCTCCATTCCCTTCTCTGGACCTGCTCCAGCCTCTGTCATTCCTGAATTGAGTGGCCCAGAAGTCAGTCCACTGGAGGCCACAATACACTCAGCTCAGCTTCCCAGTCCCGGTGATGAGGCAGCCAGAAATCCAGCTGGAAATCCAGGGGTGCTCAGGGGTGGAAGACCAGCTCTGTGCCACCACCCTGTCACGAAAGCCACCAGAGATCTTCCTGTCAGGAAAAGGGGCCTCACCCTGGGTGCTGCAGGCACTCCAAGTGCTCACAGGGCCTTTGTGTTCCAGCATTTCATATCGGCATTTCCCTCAGAGTTTTTGAAGGCTGAAAGTTTCCATGCACAAACTTACAGTGTTTTGCTCCCCAGGGAGCAAACAGCCCCGTGGGCTCTCTACCCTTAACCCTCTTCCTCTGAACCTTTCAGGATCAGGGTATTGTGCTGCCATGGCTTGAACACGTTTTTCAAATTACCCACTTTGGCTTTTTTTCCTGTCCTCGTGTCTATTTCTGAGCTTTACATCACGGCTTCTAAGTTTAGAGAAATGCAAACCACATCTATTCCGTGCCTTCTCCGATCACGGAGGAGCAGAACAAGGGCTCCTCTTGCTGAGTTAAGTCATTAATAAAGCAGAGATACGACAGGCAGTGTGAAATCTGCAAGTGGTTATTTATTCTCCTGAAGTCCTGTAGCCATTTATGTGCTCTGTCAGTGTTTATGTGTGCTAATTGGTGGCAAGCATTCTGTTCTGCATCAAGCACTGCACAGCTCCATCCAACCCCTGTACTTTTCTGAAGCTCCATGCCTTTATTCGTATCAATACACAACCACTAGAATTCTGTTGGAATTAATACTTAGCCAAATATTTGGGTCAAAATGGCTTGTTGGCTTTACAAGACTGATGAACAACTGCAAATAATAAGAGAAAAGTCATTGAAGGAAAGCGGCCCTTGCACGGAGGAGTTTCTGTAGACGTGCATGTTGTCAATGGTGTTAGAAAATCAAACTCTTTCCTAAATTGGGCATTCTGACGCTTCCATGGACATATTTAAGGCTTTATCTCAGAAAAAAAATTATATTAACAGCATGTAAATTATTTTAGCTATGCTGTAGGAGCAGGGGAACCTGCTGTGTAGGGGTGTCTATTGTAAGCCCGAGGAGGGTTACAAAGGAGCCCCGCTGTGTCAGGAGGCGAAAGGTGCTCTCCCCCCAGGACACTTTATGCATCATTACCTCAGGAAATGAAAGGTAATGGTGGAGATTACACAGGGATCTCCTCTTCATTCCCCTGATAAAATAACAGGGGCCTCTTTAAAGGAGTTCAAAAGACAGGCAGGCACACGGGGCTGCAGCAGATACGATCCTTTACTTCTGAAGAGTTGACTTCAGAGCCTGCTTAAATAGATGAGAAACTGTAACAGATTATTATTAGTAGTAGTAGTTTCATCCAGCTCCCTCGTCTGCAAAGCTTTCCAAGGCTCCATCCCTGCTCATGTTCAATCAACACAGCGTTGTGTGAGTGCTGTGGGTCTGAGGCGTTGCTTCAGAGAGCAATTTGACACTATCTCCGTGTCAGCCTTCAAACAGCACCCCTTTCCAGGAGGTTTCATGACCCCATCCCGTGAAACAAAAGCAATGTGAGATGGAGACAGCGCAGCAGCGAGGAGGGAAACACTGCCAAGGGTTTTGGTGGGTCATGTTCAGCATGGAGGTGGAAGGATTAAATCCCAGTGGGACCTGCTCTGGTGAGGGAGGTGTGCAGGTGGGCTTGTTGTCACCTATAGTCACCAGGGAGAGTTTCCATGAATCCTTCCAAATCAATTTAAACCTCCCACAGCGTTGCTTGGACACTGCACTGGTGACTGTGGGGTCTTGCTTTCCTTTGAGAGTAAAGTCACCCTGCCACTCGTGGGCTTTGTGCTGGCAGTAACCACAGCAGCGTGAAGGAGCAGCAGCCAGAGGACTGGAGACAGAGAAGCAGCATTTGTCTGTCTGTCAAAGGGTGTAAAGGAGCCCCTTTCCCTCAGAAATGTTGGAATAAAGATGTTACTATTTTTAAAACACCAGTAGGGGGAAAGCAGAAAGGGCTTTGTTATAGTTCTGATGAATTCTGGTCTGTTTGAGAACTGCTTGCAAGAACAAACATCTGGGATCTCAGATATGTTAACATTTTCAATGTTTCTTGTTATATACACAGGTTTTGGAGGGGTGGGAGTTACGAAGCAAAACTTGGGCTCTTACATGTGGCTGACTTTACTGAAGAGGTAACTCACAGCACAAAATCAACAAGAAAAGGGACCAAAAGTGATACACTTCATTTAGGCAGCAAAAAGTCTCTTCTTGCTTTATCCAAAACAAAGCATATGTTAAACCAATAGAGTTAGTGCACCAACCTCTCATTTAATCTTCTAGGATCATAAAAATTTCGATTACTCTGTGAGGCTGTTCTAGCCATACACAGCACTTGGGATTTCTGTGTTTATAAAACACAGCCCATCTCTCTTTGAAATTACTTTGGCTCCTGAATTGCTATCCAAGCAATCTGTTCCTCAGCAGTCAAACAAGCACATGTTTTACAGTCAGTGAAATATGTTACTTTTAAAAAGGTTACAGAAAACATTTTCTAGACATTTATTCTTTTTTTTTTCTTAAATAATAAAAGAGGAGCAATGATTCATATTACTTCTCTATTCTAGTTATTTCAATAAAATTGTTAACAAGGTTTAGAGGTGGCCTTCATATTTTAAACTGAAATTTGATCTTTACACGGTTTTCTACTAAACGAGTCATAAAAGTATTATATGTTAGGTATTGAAAAAAATGAAAGCTATGAGAAGAGGCACAGTTAAAAAGCCTGTCTGTAGAGACTTTATGAAGGAGAAGAGAAACCTAGTGATACATTTGTGTAAAATAATGAACAGTAGAGAACAGGCCAGGCAAGCCTTCTCATTTCTTCTTTATTGCTGATAAAGGAAAGGGGAGAGCTTTTGAAACTGGAAATTCTAATTTCGTTCAGATTTGGAAAGTGAAATGGAAACATAACCATTCAAAGCTCACAGGAAGAAATACCTCCAGCTTTACTGCCAGCTGATCACAGAGCAGCATAGGATATCAGCAAGTATCCAAAACCCACTAGAATTTCCCACGGATAATGCACCCATCTAGAAAACTGTGTCAGGACAAAAAAAAATTAGGAGCTAAACAATTTCTGTTTAAAGAATAAACTCACCACTCTCTAAAGGACTAGGAAAAGTTCCCTGAGGCACTGTATCACTGTGAGAGTCTGTTAGGGAGGGTTGAATACAGTGCTGGTGGCTATTAAAGGCGAAGTCTTGATGAAGTCTCTACTTTATAGTGTCCTGAATATATTTTCTTTAACTAAACATTTCTGTCCTACTCACTACTTTTCCCAGAAACATCAGGAATAATGTGGCATTGTGCCTAGTTTAGCTGAAGGTCTCCCCAGTGAGCCAGAAAAATGCCTCAAGAAACAGACTCCGAGCTTTCTCCCACTGTCTGTAAGTTGTGCTCACTATTTGCTGGCACAAACCCCAGTGGAGCCCTGAGGTGCTGCGTGGTCTGTCTGTGGCACACTCGTGATGTTTTCCTGAAATCACTGCTTCTCATTCCCTGTTTGAATGAGGAAAAAACTGAAGTGCAAAGAGATTTAAAGGAATACCTGAAGATGGATATCTTCACAAACCCAGTGAAGTCACTGACTGTTCTACACAGATGAAATCTGATCCCATCTCAGTCAGCTTGGGGCTGGAGAGGGCAGGGAAGCAGCCCCAGGTTAACATCTAGGGAACACCCATGCAACTCTGAAATTTGTAAAGATTTTCTCCACCTTCAGTTTTCTGAACACCTGCATCTCTAAGAGTTCAGAACAATCATGCATGACTTCTGGGGTGCCCTAAAACATTCTCAACCCAAGACCAGTGAAGTGGTTCCAGATAAATATTCCTGTGGAACTGTACCTTTCAGCACAGCTGCCCCACAAGTGTCCCCCAAACAGCAGGACTGCAGGGTGGCCCCACACCATAACTTGATTTTTTTTTTAGGAATGCAGAGCCGGCAGGGAAAGGGAATCTTCACATCAAGGTCTTGGCCCATATTCTCTGCCTGAAACTATCTCAAGTCTCTGCCTACAGTGCAGACAGGAGACCCACACGGCTGTACATCAGCCAGCATGGGGGATTTGGTGTCTGGTAGCTGCAGCAACAAGCTCCTCTGAGAGAGCTGAGTAGGATTCCTTGGGAAGACTGAGCCTCACCATCTCTCAGCAGTGCTGGTCCTCACCCCTGCTTGATTAAAGCTTCCTCAGAAAGGCTGACAGAAGTTATGGATACACTTTTCACTCCAGTGTGGGCATACAGCAAAGGGCAGCACGGTGCCAGGAGGCAGAGCAAGAGCCAACAGCTTCTCTCCTGGCCCAGCACAGCTGGTCTCCTCAATAAACTAGGCAGGAGACAGCAGAGTCTTCTTAAAGCTGAGGTGGGAATGCAAAATGAGCTTCCTCAGGACCTGAGATCCAGGATAAATTCCATTAATTTCTGGTCCCAAAGCAGCGAGACTGTTTTTTCAATCTTGTCTCCTACAAGATAATTAAATACATTTTTTTTAAGAGATAACCACCAGAACAAGCCACTCCTTGCACTCACATCTTCCCCTGCGGATATAACGAGCAACAGGAGAGATGTGAATCACTCAGTGCTACCTTGGAAAGAGCTCAGATACTGCTACAGCTATTCTGGGATATACAGAATACATATGAGTCCCTCCAGAGTTGCGTTGATTCTCCTGCTCTGCAGTGTGTGTGAAAACAAGGAGGCTCAGGTGTGCTGTCCCAGGTCATGCCTGAGGTACGTCTGGCACGCTGACAGTGTTGCACCACTGCTGGACCTTAAGCATGGCTGTGAGAGCAATCCTGCAGCTTCCCCTGCAGTGGGAGCTGCTGGCTTACACCACACTGCTGCTCTGGGACAAGTGCTGAAATGCTGCCCCAGCAAGGAGGCACTTTGCTTGAAAACAAAAACCAGCTCCGCCTGGTTGAGTATAAAAGGTGCAATCGTGGTCTCGGATGTTAAGCTGGTTTCAAACAGAGCACCTGAGTGGAGAATCAAGTGCCCCGACAGTTCCTGTTTTTCAGTGACATTCAGAAGAACTGCATCTCCTGGTGTTTTGAGCAGGATAATGCCATTACCGAGCACAATGCTGCTAATCTCGTCTCCACTCCATCCACTGAAGGGGAAAACATCAAAGCTTTAACATTTGCACCTCCTACCTGCTATCTATCTACTGTCTCTCTCCCTCCATGTTCCCTAGTCCATTTTGAGCTGAAATCCTTGCCTTATCACATTCAGCAGTTGTCTGCTGATTCCAAGAATTAAAAGAACTTGGAGCTGTGTGACAGCACTTCTAAATGTCTGCAAGTCTCTGGCAAGCAAAACTCGGTGCCAGGGTCTCTTTTCACATAATACCTGAGTGACTTGGCATATTCATCACTGTGGAGGGTCCCTGAACAGACCCATAGCAGCACAGTTTGTGTGGAGAGACACAGCCAAGCTGCCTCCAGAGCTCCACTGTCTTAGAGAGGTTTTTGTGGACTGTAAGGTAGGATGACAACCAGGAATGAAGTCACATTCCCATGCTTCCTTCTAACAAGTGCTGGCTGGTTTCCCCAGTCCCCTTTGATAACATACTGCTGGAAAGTCCCAGCCAAAATCATTTCCTTGTTGGTAGGGGCTGCACCTGTTTGTTAATTGCCAAAGGCACTTAACTCATATTTATTAGCACAATGACCCAGAAATAGGAGGGGTGAGCTCTGTATAGCATTGTGCTAACCATGAAACTCAAGAAGTCCTGGATGTTACAAAAGCACTGCAGATATCCAGTTTATTAACCCAGCAGGCTGAGCTACCCCAATTGCCTACAGTACAACAGAGATAAAGATTTCAAAATCAAAATAGAGTAATAAAAGAGGGCACAACCATGCAACTTTGGATTGAAAACATCAAATCTGCACTGCATTGCAGCCACTGCAACAACAATGTTATATTAAAGTCTGCTTAGGAACCTCATTTTTAATTTCTTTTCACAGATGACCAGTTATCTGATTGCAGAACTGAAGAATTTTTGCAACAGAACTGTTTTTTGAGTGGGCACAGAGAAAGGTGTGCATGTGAGGAAGGAGATTATTCATTTCTTTCTTCTAAGACCATGCAGGGTACCAGAAATATCAGAAGACAGGAGGGCATGACCAGATCTGATGAGAACACTCTAACAAAGGGGAAATATGTGCTGAGAAACAGAAAGCAGCTGCTCATTCATGTGTGGAATGACCTCATAAGGATCCAAGGGGGAATCCGTGACTTGAAACAGAACTTGGGGAGACAAAACAGTAATGAGTGCACTGGTGGGAACAAGAGTCTGCCCCAGCCCTTCCATCTGACAGGACAGCCTTGTGGCTGGTGCCACTGGATCCAAGAGTGGGGGTCCAGCCACAGCCTGAAGGGTTCCTCAGCCTGATTGTAAATGAGAGAGGGGGTAAGGAAGTGACTTCTGCACTCACAGCAGGGATGGAGAGGGCAGAAAGGTGCCAGGCAGCACAAGAAATAGCCCTGAGGTTAACTCAGAGAGAGACAATTTGTCAGGCACCAGGTTCCTGGGCAAAGGCAAGTTTGGACATGATGATTGTGGTCTCCTGGCACTTGAGGCCCTGTGTCCTAGAGAACAGGGTGACAGGCATGGTCATGCTGTGAACACACCCAGAGCTGCACATGCAAGGACAGCACCCACAAGGTGACAAACTCCACAGGACTGGTGCAACCTGTAGGGAAACTTTTGCCTCATAATTGTTTTCACCTGTGAGTGTTTGAACAACGCTGCAAAGTGCTGCTGCTTTAACCCCTGCAGAAACAGCCCTTGGGGAGTCAGGACATGGAAACAGCTCCACTGACAGTGAAACAAAGGCCCTGGTCTCCTGCCATAGTGTAGAGGCAGTCACTGTGTTTGGAAAAGAGCAGTTCCAGTTGTGCATTCCAGTACACAGAGGGATTGCTCAGAGAACCTAACATTTCTGCAGAACTTTGTTACCTCCTTCAGCCCTTTTGTTCCCTGCAAAACTTTCTTCCAAACACACTTTCCTTGCCTTTGTTCAAAGTACTTGCAGGGCTTTTTCCCCACTTAAAAGTTTAATCAGCTTGTTTTTCTTCTCCTCTTCTACTCAGTACACACTGGGAATGACGAACTTGGGTATCTCACTGCACTCTGGGCAGGACTTGATGATGGGTTTCTTGAGCTGCTTGGCACATCTCCATTGCCAGATGCAGAACAAGCAGTACCTATGGCTGCCCTTGGAAAGGATCCCAAATGTCCTCTCCGAGGCTGATGGTTTCTCACACATCATCTCCAGGTAGAGGCTTCACACCTTGTACTGTCTGGCCTTCTCCATGCCATCCTCAAAAGTCTCCATGCACATCATCTCATGAGCCTTCCTCTGTTCTTGGTCGAAAGGCTGAAGCACTTACAGCCCATGTATCTCACACATGTCCCCGTGGAGGTACAGGCAGTGCTCTCCAAAGACACACAGCTGCTCCCCCAGCCACTGGATCTTCCAGTCCACTGCAAATGGCTTCCAAGCAGGAATGGGGCTTCACTTCCAGCTTATTGTGCTTGCTGCAGGACACCACATCACTGGGGGCACTGGGCTTCTGTCCTCGAGCACCAGCACCCTCAGCAGCAGGGCTGCTCTTGTGGGGCCTCCAGGGGCTGGAGGGGGCTTTGGAGGGAGGCAGGGATGGCACGGAGAGATTAGCTCATGTCGTTTTCATGACATAATTAGAAAACCAGGATTCCAAACAAACTATTGGGTGTTAACAACCCAACTTTCACTGATACTACATGAAGCCAATTGGAAGTTCACACAACAGACACCAGTGCCAGGCAGACCTTACAAAAACCGAAGAACCCTTGCTCTTTAATGAGACATCTTTGCCATTGTTGTTATTGCACTCCTTGAAGCTACAGACAGTTTCACTCGGATCTTGCCATGCTAGTTTTGCTGTCTTAGCTTTACTTAATTGGTTACTGCAGCGTTGCCTTGGAGAGTTGAGATCTGCCTTTGAAACCCCTAGATTCTTATATCTAACCTAGGAAAGAGAAATGGGATTTCACACAGCAAAGTTGTCAGTAACAAAACTGGGCCAAAAAAGCTGAACCCCCACAGAAATGCATTAGCTGGGGTCCACTGAGACAACCATCTGCTGAGCTCAGCCTTGGAGATTGGCTCCCAGCAATTGAAGCCCTAAATTATTATTCTAATAATCATGTCTAAATTCTTGTCTGAAATCAACTGCTACTGCAGAAGCAAGTCAAGCTGTACTCGGGCCTCATCACATGGGTTTGCTGTCCCTGTAGGTACACTCACCAAGCCCTCAGGTTTGAATGTCCCCTCCCCGGTTTTCACATGCAAATCTCTTGCTGATTCCCCTTTTGAAGGTTTTTGTTTCTGGTGCTCAAATCTTGGCTGACAGGAGTGCAGCCATGCTGTGTGCTGATTGCAGCTGGCAGGTGGATTAGAGCCCATTCAGATGGCTGTGAAATGCCTCTGCGAGACAGCAATGGCAGAACAATGGATTATTTCACCATGAAGAGCCCAGAAACTGATGCAGACAGTCACGTTGAGGAGAAAAGCTGAGGAGCATGCAGACATAAAGCAATTTTTGCTTCCGCAAGCCCCAAGAGATCTTCCCAGCTCCAAGTTTTGGGGATCTGCTGCCAGCTCCCTTCCTCCTCACCTAAGCTGGTTCATCTCTCCGAGGTACAGGATGTTCTCAGATTTTTCCAAAATATGTGGGAGCTACAGTTGCCAAGTAACAAAACCTCATCACTCTTTTCCTGAAATGCATAATTCCTCGTTCTTCTGTTTCATGGAATGGACAGATGAAGCTGTCATTTAGGACACTTGTCTGGGATCAGGATCGTTTAGACTCCAGTCTTGCCCCTGGATAGATCTTTTGGATACAGAGTTCAGGGTGACGAAGGGATCTGACTGCCCTTTTGTCTGTTGTCTTCAAAAACTGGGGATGCATTTCATGATTCACTGAACTGACTCAGTGACCAGTGTAATGAAATTTCATTAAGAATACAGCGACGCTGCAGCCAGGGACAGGCAGCCTGACATTTTTTCAAGAGGTGTCCTTCCCCCTCACATACTAAAAAGCACTCATATGGTTGATCTCAAGCAAGGTCAGAACAAAGCTGATAGATCCCACTCCTTCACAGGAATTATGAGCAAAATTCAGCTCATTGTGGTATTTGTGGAACTAAAGGAGGCCCACAGAAAGACAAATAAGATGATGAGGGATGACAAAGCTGCCTTAGGAGATGTGACTTGAGTCAGGAGAGGAGAAGGCTGGAAAAGGAGGACAGCATCAAGATTTACAAAATGAAGAAGGCCTTAGGTAAGCTCTGATTCAGGTGCTGTTCAGGAAGTTCCATAGCACTGGAACCAGAGGGCATTTGCTGAATCTAACAGGGGATTGGTTTTAGCGGGTAAAAGAAAGTGCCTTTTTACACTGTGGGGAGCAAACTTCTGGAACTGGTTGCCACAGAAGGCTGTGGAAGCAAACACAATTGTCAGAGTCAAGGAACAATTAGACAAAATCACAAACAAAAAATCTAGACCTGGACACTAAATGGCCTGGGCAGGGATGTCCCCCCTAACATCTCTAATCCAACAGCTGTGGCTTCTACTAGGAGTAGAGGGGAATGGATTGCTTAAGTGGCCAAGCAAGTGTGCTGTCCCTAAGTAGCATCTTTTATTGCCTCAATCTACAACAGAATACTGGATGTGATAGACCCAGGTTCATTTCTTACTTGTCTCTAGTTCAATAGAGACTGTTCTTCCCACACCATGGCAGAGCTCATTCCCTTTTTGACATGACTCATTCTGGTCCCAATAGAGCCAACAATCTACCCCAGGTTCCATAAAGAACTATATTAACCTTCAAATTTCGTTCAGGGGCTCGTCTCCTGAATATCTTGGAATTTCCTTCTGTGTCCTACTTTCCTTCTGCCTTCCATGCAGCAGCAAGAAGCACCTTGTGGCTGAACTGCTTGTGAATCTTGAAGACAAAGTGTCTGAAAGTTTGTGACACATTAGCAGGTGACACAGTGACAATTCCATGCTTGTGCACTTCAATAAGCTAATTATAAACAAGAGGGATTCTGTCCTAATGTTCCCAGTCTTTGCTGCCACACTGGAGAGGACTGGACTAATGAAGATCTCCTCCTGTGAGCTCCATGAGGCATCCACACTATTCCTTCTGCACTCATTACACTGAGCAGAACATAGACCAGAAAAAAAAGCATTCTTTGCTGGCGATAAATCATGAGTGACACTAAGGTATTGCTATTAGCAGCAGAAAAATGCCTTCCTCCCCCAACCTCATCCAGCCCCATGTACATACAAACACTTCAGCAAAGGGTGCTGGGGTGTCTGGGTGGAAAATTAAATAGAGGTTGTGTTGTCTGAAGATAAATTGGTACCTCCCTTGGTGTGAGTGACTTTGTCTTTTTCTGATTTGTCTTTTAACTTACAAAACACTGAGGCTAGAGATAAGGATGTGCTTTAAAACCCTTGCCTTCGTCCCCTCCCAGGCCCTCCTGAACAAATCCCATCTCTGAAATGAGCTCAGAGAGAAGATAAATGTTCTGGCAGTAATATGAAATATTATTTTTGGCACTCAAAGAATCTCAGGCTAGATAAGGGAAAACTGAAAGGAATACAAAGCTCTGTTTTTTTCAAACGCAAGGGACCGAATTCTGCTCACCCATATGAACGCAGAATCCTTTCTTTTCTTCTGGATTATTGCAGTAATTCCAGATGTTCACCGGAGTAGCTGGTCCTGGGGCCTTATTTAAAACCCAGCACATTCAGAGACCCTGGTGAAATCACACAATAGCAGAGCTGAAACACAAAGGCATGCAAAGACAGCGCCAGCTCCCCGGCTCCTGCCCAAAGGCTGATTTGGTTTCGAACCATGTTAGCTGTAACAATTATAAGATTAACACCTGATATCAAGGGAAAGGCTGAGCTGCCTCTGACCTCCTTCAGCAGAACAGCCCCTCTGGCATATTAGCATATGTTAGAGGAATGACTTCTTTCCTGGCCTAGTATGTCTTTCCCTACAGAGCCTTTGTGCAAAGCTCAGAGCAGTGTTTCTGCCGATACATCTGTGGGTATATTGAATAAAACATGTGCCATTTGACATTGTTTGCCTGAGCTGCCACGGATAACGGGAGAGGGGACCTGTTACTGCAGGGCAGAGAAGAGTCACAAGAGGCTGGATCTGGCCTTTATAGGAGCAGGATGAAGCACAGGCGAACACAGGAGTGTGCCATGTCTTTGATTCTGACTGAGCCCTGAATGAAGGACCCAGCTCACCCTGTATTGATCTAAGTGCCAGCTCTATTTATTGCTTTAAGACAAGAAAAAGTAAAAAGCCTTTTTTTTTCTGTACATGCATTACGTTGTTACAGACAAGTATACTTTGGAAATCAAACGGGGAGGGCTTTTCAGAGCAAACGAAGTGTTTTTAGAGGCAGCATTTCTAGTGCTCAGCAAGGCTGCCGTGCCCAAAGCACAGCCCATGCTCTGCAAATTTCCACGGGCTTTGTCAAGCCTGGAAGTTTGTTAAGAGACTCTTGGAGTCTTGAGAGCTCTCAGAGCAGCCCGTGGTAGGGAACAAGAGTTATTGAAGCTGCTGGTTTTAAACTATGAAGTTGTCACATCTCAGCAGTTCTTGTATTTGAGGGGCATGTGAGGAATGGCTGCATGGAATAGCTCGAGGCATCCCCCCACCTGTGGTGTCTACTCAAAGCTGATAATTTGCTGGGGGTCATTTGACAATTAAGAACTGTTCAGTGGTACATTTTATAATACAAGGCGTGTAGGATGTGACCAGAAGGAGTGTGCTAGCATGAGAAATAGGATGTTTCTAAGGGAATTAAGAATCTCCCTCCTAAAAGCTGTGAAATATCTCCAGTGTTCAGTGAAGCAGCATTTTGAGAATGATGTCAGCGAGAATCAAAAAGAGCCCTAGAGGAAATTCAGGAACAAAACTGTCTTCCACACCAGCTTTAATGAAACACTTGTTAATTTTCATTTTTGTTGCCGTGCTCCTAACTGTAATGCAATAACTTGTCAGCTGTTGTGCCAGTGACAGGAGCCATTCATCCCACGTTGGTGCCACCAGGGCCAGCTCTGCAGAGAGGAGCCCAGCCTGGCGGGCATTCCCTCATGCACCGTTGGCAAGGAGCAGGCAGTGGGAAGATGACTCTGAGATTATCTGTAACTACCAAAGGATCTGCCCTTGACACCCACAGAGCAGGGTCGTACCCTGTCCTGACCTCTAAATAGTTCAAAAACTTAAAATGCTGCTGGTCTTTGGTTTCACGGACCTGATGGTGGCACTAGGGCCATCTGTAGCAGAGTGTTAATATTTGGGGAACCTTCCTCTCCAACAGATCTCTGTTTCATGGAAACAAATTAATTCTTGTCTTTGATGCAGTCACAACAGTCAATATCATACTGTTTATTTGCTCTGATCACCCTTTGGCATGAAGCTTTTCTTCCTTGCTCTCCACATTCTCTTGTTCTGTTTGGCACTGGACACTAGTGACACTTTCCCTGAATAGAGGCATCGTGGTTTTCCACGGGGACATGTATACACAACTGAGAGCTGGTTTCCTTGCCAGCAGTGGGTGTGGAAGGCTGTAACTTTTTCCAATGGCAAGGAAAAAACAGCGAGTTCACAGGCACAAATCTATCAGTGAAGCTGCACAAATATGTTAAACAGAGCAAACAAGAACTTTGCTGTTACGCTTCAAGTAAATAGTTTCTCCTTCTCTGTTTGCTCCAGCATAAAAATCCCTCTGCCCTGTAAATGCCACTGCCAGTATTTATTTGTAAAGAGCTTAGATCTGTTTATTTATTTATCCATATTTAGTTTAAAAGTCTGGGCTCAAAATTAAACAGTCATTCATAATGTCACTATCTGCGTTGCTCCGCAGTCAGATACCGTGTGTGGTGTCACAGGACAAAACCTTTGGCAAGGGCTCTAGAAGAGCAATTTAGCTCCTCATCCATCTTGGCTGGCAGCATGATTGGCTTCCCAGCTTGCACTGCTAAACTTGTTACTTTACCCTGACATATAGTATTGAGTGTTAAATCATTTTCTGAAGTGTTTATTGGTAATAGTTGAATTCTTTCCACCCATTTAAGCTGCTTTTGAAACATAAACATTTCCCTGTATCTTGGATCTTGATGGAAAGGTAGGGAAAGCTTCTCAGGAGGATGGATTGTAGAAATGACCAGCTCATTATGTAGGGACACAACTTGCCAGTGCTGTGGAGGATGAAACAGCAAACTCCCACTGCCACTCCACAGCACTCACATGAGGAAGGTGTGCCTGTCAGGAAGCAAATCACCCTTTTACTGGAACATCATTGACTTCCTGACAGTATCTTTGTAGATCCTGAAGCTCCTTGAAAAGAATGACAGGCTATGATGTGCAGGATCAGGTGCTCAGGAGGTTATTAGGAATCAGCATATCCATACCTCCAAGTGTGGAGTGGGGTCTGCAGCCCCCGCCTGGCACTGATGTCTCCTCAGGAAGGAGCCAGAAACCATTCTCTTGTACCTATTTAGGAAAATGGAGCCGAGGATCTGAGAGCAGAAATAAACAGAGAGATTAAAATCCAGCGTGGCAGCTGGAACCTGAGCTGAAGAACAAGGGCCAGAGGCAGGTCAAGCTGGGGAGGAGGCAAGACAGCCAGATTTTCAAATAAGCCCTTTGGCAATTGATCTCTTGAGGACCCAAACGTGCCAGCCCCAGCAGCCTGATCCAGGCTGGTGTGCTCAGTACTGCAGGTTCTCTTACCTCTTGTTCTTGCTCCAGTGAAGACCCACAAATCAAAATTTTTCTTTTCTTTTTATTTTTAATGAGGAGGTCTGTTGAGTCTCTTTCCTGCATCTGGGAGTTACTTTCCAATCTGATGAACACTGACTTTCAGAGATGACACCAATGACTGGCTGCCGAGATCACAGTAGCAATCAAGGCTCCTTTGATGGCAGAGCTAAAAATACGCTCCCCAGCTGACACAGCCTTCAGGAGGAGAACATATAGTTTGGTTTGAAAGAAAACCTTTGTCTCTATGTCTTCTTCTGCCAGAGGACACCACATCTGTGACAACCATGCAAGCAGAGTACATCTGTCTTCTGAACTGCAGTACCCGTGCACAGACCCATATACCCTCCAGGCTCAGCAAGAGGAAAGCTTTAAACCCTCCGAGTGCCTTGGAGGGTGGTGTCATTGCTGGTTTTGCCTCTCTGGCTATGTTGGCACCTGTCAAGTTATTAACATGCTCTGGAGCACGTTGCCTTTGCCAATCCTTCAGGTTGTTTCAGTTCTCTTGATCATCTGCTCCACCTCTTTCCTTTCCTATCTGCTTCTCTGCGGGCTCTCCTCTTGGCTAAATCCAGGGCACTGGCTCACAAGCCCTGGCTAATGAGATATTCCCAAAGCCCTGCTTTGGCACAGTGGTAAGTAGTGCCACTGCCACCTCCTGGGCTTTCTGAGGACTAGAGCTCATCCCGTGGGTTGCAAATGCAGATTCGTGCAAATGCTGGGCAAGAGATCATGGGTTGCCCAGCTTCGACCTGTGCCAGCCCTCCCCCCGGAGGCACTAGCTAAAGATGGGTCATTAAAGGCTTTGGGGTAGGAGATGTGCAGATGAACAATCACACACAATGACAGTTCCACATTTGTAATGTGTAATGTGTCGGGAGTAAAAGGTTGAGCAACCCACTTTGGCAAGTGGAAATAGGGAAAAGGACACATTTTCCTGGCTAAATGAAAGCCTTCTCTGTGTGTTAGTTTTTAATGCCTCTGTGTGCATAACTTGAACACAGAGAAAGGAAAAATTCATTTGTTTGGTCAGACAGAAATACACCAGATTTATTGTTTTGAAAGATACAGGGGGTATTTCTATGTGGCTGTGGTAGCTATAATTGGCAGCACAATATTCTGTCAAGAAAAGGCATTCACCCAAGAATGTCTCTGGGCTCAGTCCTGGAGGTGGATGTCCCATCCCTAAACCTCTGTGGGCAGTGATCCATTGCCAGGAGCCTGTTTGATGCTCCCATTCAGGGTGTTGGCCCTGAGGATGTACGACCTCCCTCTAACTGAGCCTTCAGTGTGGATGCTCTCTGGTTTGTCCTGGCAACGGAAGAACATAAGGAAGCCATTCCTGTAGTTCTTGTTCATCCATCCATAGAGCAGGGGGTTTACAAACGTAGAGCACATGGCCCCGACGTGGAAGACAGTGTACAGCAGTTTGTACTCATGGAAGATAAGAACCAGGTCAAGATCAATGGCAAGCTGGAATATGTGGAAGGGGAGCCAACAGACGGCGAATACCACAACTACCATCACTAGCATTTTGGTGGTCTTCCTCCTCCGGCACTGGTTTTCATTCCTAGAAGTGGGACTGACGTGGTTTTTCAGCTTGAACCAGATCCTGGTGTAGGCATAACAAATAATTGCAAGAGGAAGAACATACTGCAGGAGGAGCATGGACAGGCTGTAGATGGTGGCATCTCTGTTGTTACCAGAGGGCCATTTTTCTGAGCAGACAGCCATTTTGAGGTTGATGGAGGGGATTTCCTCGTATCGGTACTCTCTGAAGATGGCCAGGGGTCCTGCTAGGACAGCTGCTGCCAGCCACATGACAGCTATGATGGTGAAGCTGAGCCTCTTGGAAATCCTGCTGTCCAGATGGAAAACAATACACCGATACCTATCCAGGGCAATCACAGTTAGGGTGAGAGTGGACACGTGGACACTCAGAGCTTGAGCATAAGGGACCAGGTGACAAAGAACAGCTCCAAACTTCCACTCGTCCAGCAGGGTGTACACTAAGGTGAAGGGCAGACAGAGGGTGTCCACCATCAGGTCTGCCAGGGCCAGGTTAGCTATGAAGAAGTTGGTGACAGTCCTCATGGTCTTGTACTTCACTATGATGTAGATGACCAGGGAGTTGCCGATGAACCCCAGCAGAATGATGAGGGAATAGGCAGCAATCAGGACAACCTGGACCCCCAGGATCTTGGTGCTGTCCATCATAACACTGCGGGACCCAGAGAGGTCCTGGGTAGGAGTGACAAAATCCTTGGCATGCCAGCCCTGTGGCAGCTTCTCATCTAATGCTGTCTTCTCCAAGGTGAAAGTGCTGTTGGCTCCTTCAAATGGTCCCATGCCTGGCCTGAGAGTTTTCATCAGGAGGAGAAGGAGGTCTGGAACACAGACACAGGAGAAGTGAGAGCACAGGAGACAGCAGAGCATCTGCAAAAACTGAGACTCAAAGGGCATGTCCCACAGGGTATTTCGGGCTGAAGAGCAGCAGCAGTGGCATCCTCCCTCCTTCTCCCTTCACACTGAATGCCCCTTCAGTTCCCTTACACCTCCTCCTAGTGCCTGTGATCAGCTGAATGCCAGTTCCCCAAGGAAAAGTCAGTGAAAAATGCAACTTTTCACACAAGTTTCTGAGATTCTGTTTGTTTGAATTGGACAGGGAAAAAAAACCCTTAACCAGCCAGAGCCAAACTGGAAGGTTATGAAAAGATGGCCTGTATGGAGCCCCTTCACACACTGCCTTTCCTCTTCTTCAGGCTGAGCCTTGTCAAACAGGGAAGTTGCTACAAAAAAGCCAAAAATTTGGATCCTCTTGGGGCTGACAGAAAAACTCAATGATGGTGTCACTCATCTTTGATGAGATTTACTTGCCTACAAAAATGCCCTGAGTTCTATCTCCTTAAGAACCAGGAAAGGAGAAAAACAACAAGGCACTCTCAAACTCAAGGAGTTCTTCTCCATAACTCCCCATAGCAATTTATTTCCAGCTTGTGCACCAGGTTTTTTCTGTTTGTTATTTCTCACCTCTCCAGGTGAAAATATCTGTCCCCCTGTCTCTGCATGAGTCTCTGCCACTGCTCCTGATAGTGATGCTACCACCCAATCAACCCAGTATGGCCTGCTCTCCACCCCTGGTAGTATGGGCAGCATAGCTAACACCATTTCATGAGCCACTCTCTGTGACCAAATATGTCACATATTCTTTCCCTGACCCTCATTATCAGACTTTCAAGGTCCTGTGAACCAACCAGACATACCAGTTTTCTTCCTTCCCCTGCCAGTCTCAAGGTTCCCGGGCACCAGGCAATTATTCCCTTCCTTGCTGACCTTGAAGGTCACAGGCACCCGGCCAGGCAGGTGTTGTTGATGTCCCTGTCACAGAACAGACAAGTGTGACAGCACACAGTGCACAGTTGCAAGTCCTAAGTAGGGAACTACTGGACAGTGAGAGCCATGAACCCTCTGGCCAAGGACACCTCCACTGTCCTCTGATTCCTCCGTGGATTCAGAGAGTGACTCATAGTCTTTTATAGGATTTTTGAGTCTACGTTATGATTGTTATATTGAGACAACAAAGCATGTATTAGGATCTGACCCGATCTGAAGAGGGTCCAGGTGATTATAAATTATAAGTTGTGTTATAAATTTCTGTATTACTTAGGTGATTAGAAACCATAAGTTGTTTATAAATTCTGTGTTTCGCTACTTGCAGACTGTCCTATGTTGATATTGCTTGCAGAAATCCTGTGCTGTTCCAATCACGAATTCTGCGCTATACTAGTCATAATAGCCTGATAAGGAAGTAAAGCTTTATTTCTAACCATGATTTAGTGCCATTGTTCTGCCAAGGATCCCTGAAAGAACCTGTCCCCTCATTGCTGGTGACACCCAGGCTTTGCAGAGGAGGGAGCTCCTGCTGGGACGTGCATGTGCAAGGCACAAACCACTGAAGCTGTGAACAAGCCTCCAGTGGAGCTGCTGCTGAGCATCCAGGCACAGACAGGCCCGAGAGCCAGAGCCCTGGCGTCCCTCAGCCTCCTGCCACACGGTGCCCAAACCCCTGCCTGAGGTGGCTTTGGGAGCAGGGAGCCTGAGGAGCCAGAACTGACTCAGCCTGGAACCCCTGGCTGGCGTTCGGTGCCATTGGAACGGCAGAGCGTTGTCACGGCTGGGGTTTCATTGAATCCAAACCCAGCAGGAGAACAGCCAGCTTTGTTACTGGCTCCTCCTCAGCCTCTGTGGCTCAGAACTGCTGCTGGGGTATGTGGAGAGGGGTGGAAATGGCCCCTCACATATCCCCTCTCCCCAGCACTGTGCGTGGGGCCCCCGTTCTCACTGCAGACTTGAACAAAAGTGAGCAAAAGTCACCACCCTGCCCAAAGAGGGAGGTTTGCAGAGCATCACGTTTTCTCTGACCTGCAGAGAGGGGGGGAAATGCCCTTCCAACTAAGAGAGGGAGGCAGAGAGCTTAAATGAAGTTGGATTTATAGGCAGAGTGCTCGGTTCCTTCTCAGCCTCCTTGACGAAGGAACTGGTCCGGGTTTGTACCAGGAGAGACAGGAGCACTGCTGACTGGGTGCTGATGGGCTTCCCATAAGCCAAAGTTTTAAGGACAGCCTGTCCTTGGGAAGGGAGAACACTTTGTGTGCAGAGCACCTGCTTTTCAGCTGGTTCCTTAAACAAATAGCCTAAAATAATGGTGGTGAGGCGGTGGAGGTGGCAGCAATTACATTGCAATCAAAAATAAATGGCTGCTTGTTCAGTCGTTGCTCCTCAGAGCATGGGTTGTGATTCCCCCTCAGGAGCTGCTTCCAGGAATCTGCCCAGCCTGCTGCAAAGCTGAGACCTTGCAGAGACCCAGCAGAAGAGCTGCCTGCAGTAAAACCACCCCTGCTTGCACCCTTTCTCCTGCCCCCCTGTGTCTGACTCTGCCTAACATCTCACTCTGCAGACCGATTTATGCCCGTGGTTCCTGTAAATGAGGTTGTTGGGCTCAGATACCATGATAGTGGAGACCACTGGAAAGGTAGGAAGCAGGGAGGGGGGAATAGGTGGATATGCTGGGGTGAGAGTTTGCTTAGGGGTGATCTCAGACCTCCACAACATCACTGCCACAGCCCTGGAGAGGTAACCCCAACAACCAAAGAGAGGTCCCAACTTCTACAACGGGATAGAGGCATTCAGAGCCATGCCATGCAGTGGATGCAGTGGACAGGGGAGCCAGGGAGCAGACAGGGCCCTGGGAAGGAGGCACAGCCACAGCCCCTTGGTCAGAGCCCAACCCCAGCAGGAGCAGCCCTCAGCCCCCTGTGCTGCTGCTGGGCCACAGCAAACCCTACTGCCAGGAGAGCAAGGTCAGTGAAGGAAACAGAGCAAGTGCTGGGCACACTTTCAGTGGCTTTCAGTGCTTTCCCTGCCTGCCCTCTGTCTGGGTTTTATACCTTCCGGATTGTCCAGCATTACTTTATTACTTGTTATCCCCTCTTCTGTGGCTTGCCCATCCCATTTGTCTTCAGTACCCACATCCTGGCACAACACCAGTGGACACTCCCTTCCCTCTTTCCCCATCTCACCCACCACTGCCAGTTCCCATGCTCACATCTCAGCCTATTTCCTTTCACTGGAGACTGGCAGCTACCCACCATCTGAGAGGAGCCAGGAACATGATGATTATTGGAGCTGTTTCGCTTCCTAACAAAATGGCCTTAATGGAGTTACTATTTGATCTGGTTTGTTTTGTTTTGTTTTTTTCCAGAGGAGAACTATTAGAAATCAATTAAGACATTTTAATTAAGAGACAAAATGGTCATAATAAATGTTGCCACTTCAGGGGCTGCCTGGAGGTCACTGGGATGCTGCTAGGAGTGGACTGAGGTCTGTTCCAGCAAGTAATGGAAGTCCTGGCATATGTGTAGGCTGCTGTCAGGCACAGGCTCCCCTGCCTAACAGGCCTGCCAAGCTAGATGGAAAAATCCTTGGAGCTGAGAGCCAATTGCTTTTGGGACAACAAAGCAGCAGGACAGACCAGCAGGAGGCAGAAATACTCCCCTAAGCCCTTTCCTCTGTGCTGAGCTGCCATGAAGGTATGCAGGATCACAGCACTGCCTGTATCAGGGTAACCCTAATCCTCACCCTCTCCTCCTGCTGAGGTTCAGCCTGAGACAGGGCTGGGACCCAGGGATGGCTCCCAGTGAGGCAGAGAGCTGTTCTCTGTGCCAGCAGGGAAGCACAGAGGAGCCATTCATTCAGCACATTGCTGTTAATGACTGAGAGGGACAGTGACCAATGTGACAGGTCCAAACTCCAGTCCTGCAGAGGGCCTAGGCTAGGTGTCCTGGGACTCCTGCACCTCTGATTCCTGGGGACATCCCAGCTCCCTCCATGTCCCTGCTGCAGCCCGAGGCAAACAGCCAGCCCAGGGCACATCTGTCAGGGCACATCCAGGCCTGAGAGAGTTCAGAAAGCAGGGCAGGAGGGGTGGGCAGAGGGCTGGAGAAAACAGAAAACAATTCTGTTAATTAGAATTTCTCTTTTTGTCCAAACAGCAAGACAGATTGGTTTGATTTGAAAGGAGGGAGTGAAGGGACTCGGGCCAGCCTCTGCTCCCTGGCTAGTGACAGCTACAATCTCCTTCTACAGCAGTGCTGGAGTGTGAGGGCTGAGGCTGCTGGATACTTCTATCACTTGGCTCACTGGTTTATTCCATGCTGTGTCCTTCCTCCAAATCAGCTCAACTCCACGAAATCCCCTAATCTCCAGCATCCCAGTCAGGAGTGCTGACTCATCTCATTCCCAGACCCATACTCAGTCAGGTGTCTGTGGCAAGGAGGTCTGACACCATCCCTCACCACCAGAACCCGGTGGCCACCCTGGGGCAACCCACCTTCTACCACCTTCATATTCCCCTCCAGCACTCGAGAGGCAGCAGAGATCAGCCCTGCACCCCCCAGCACTTGAGGGAGGAGAACACAATAAACTGAGATAGGGAGGTTAACCAGCCTGGCAGAGACCACACAGCACGTGCACGGCAGGGCTGGGAACAGAGCCCAAGTTTTCCAACTCCAGCCTCCTGCATTCACCACCAGAGAAGACTCTGCATCTCTCAGCATAAAACCTGAACGTAGTTTTCAGGAACTGCATGAAAATGCAGAATGTGACTGATGGAGGGGAGCAGGTTTAGCCTTCTCTATGTAATGAGCAGTTTTCAGGACAAACAGCAGCCCTGGGATGATTTCCTGAAGCCAAAGAACAGATAGAAATTTTCCCAGGTTGTTCCATCTCCAGTGAAGGCGTGATTGTCCTGTTATGACACTACAGGAGAAGGGAAGATCTTCTAACCTGCCCATCATCTGCCAAAGCTTTGTAAATTATCTATCCAGCTCATGTTCACTGGGGCAGAAAGCTCATAGCATCAGACACTCATTGCCACCCAGAACTGCTCCTGTGGGACCCCAGCACAGAACTGGCACTGGGAAACCGAGTGCAAAGAGGAGGAGATAGACCAGGGATTTCTTATGGTTCCTCATGCTAAATATTTTCTCATCCCTGCCTAGGCTGGAGCCACGGGAGACCGTGAAGAGGACAAGGCAAGAAGGATGCTTTGTGACACAGCTCAGGGCAGGATGAGTAAGAAGGTGGTGAGAAGAGATCTGTTTGGCAGGGATACATGCTTTCTCAGGGAGGAACAGTGCAGGGCCCTCTGTCCTGCAGGACGTGCCATGGGAGCAGAGCGAGGCTGGCTGGGAGACATGGCTCACTGCAAGGGGCTGCTGAAAGGAAGAGACAGCTTGGTGGAGGGATCCTCATTAACCTAGGGAGCCTGTTACCTCCTGATACTTAGATGAGACAAGGAAGCACAGGAGAATAACATCTCATTAACACAGAGAAAACCCAGCATCCTGCTTTGGGTCAGACCAGAAACTCTGTAGGTGAAATGCAGCTGCACCAGGACTATAAGAGGATTTCTCTGTTCCACAATTAACATGCAATGAATGCAAAGAGAAAGCAAGCACCGATTTTCCTCGTTCAGTCCCCTATCTCCCTTTGCATCTCCCTCTCTGAGGGCACTGATCTGTGGCAGCACAGAGTGCCAGCAGCGTGTGCAGTCCCAGCACAGAGGAGCCAACAGGAGGTTTGTACCAAGCCACGAGGAGGCAAATTGCAGGAGAGATCAGGATTTCTGAGGCAGCCACGCACTCTGCCCCACACCTGCAGCACACTGCTCTGGAGCTGCACATGCCTGGGTCCTGCAGCCCCTCGGAGCAGCCTGCTCTCCTGACTGCTCCCACTCAGCATCCTGCTTCCCACATCCTCTGCTTCTTCTCAGGGACCTTTTGAAACTCTCCTGCCAGTATTTCTTGTTCACTTTTTCTATTCAAGCTCTCAGGGCTGTCAGTCCCCAAATCCAGTTTCCCAAAGATGCTCGGACCTTTTTTGCCTGAACGATGTGGCATGGCCAAGACCTGGCCCCATCTCAGCCCTCAGATGAGCCCTCCCTGACCTACCTGCAAAGGCCAGAGCATCCTCCTCCTTCAGGCACCGAGCCACTCACCTCCAGTTACCGTCTCATCGCCGGCCAGGACGAAGCACTTGGTCCTCTCCACTCTCTGCAAGTCAACCTGTGGCAAAGGGGTGAAAGGCACTTTTCTGCAACTGTCCTCGGAGAAGCGTGGAAGTCAGGCGAGGATCTGGGCTGCCAGAGGGTGCTTCATCACCGGGATTAGCTTTGGAAGCCCACCCTGAGCATCTGCAGAGCCCCCTCTCGCAGGGTGACTGACAGCCCCCGACTCACAAAGCTGGATGCTGCGTTCGCTCCTGAATGAGAGAAAGGCACAGAGCGTGTGTTTAACAAACAGGAATGGAAAGGGGGAGGGAGCCTGCTGCTGCTGTTTATACAGTGTTCAGCCACTGAGGGGCTTCTCGCATCAAGCAGAGAGAAGCTTTTCCACCACATCCAGTTTCCTCTCCAGGGACAAGTGGTGGGAGCTGGAGATCTGCAGGCTCCTCGTCCGTGACACTGACCTGGGCAAGTGTTCATCTGCCCTCACCCCATAACTGTCCCATCTCCTCAGGCTTTAAATCTGCTGGGACTGGCACGGGCATGTTCAGAGGTGGATCTCCACTGCAGCAAGAGGTGTGCAGGTCCTGCAGCTCAGCAGAGCCTTCATGGACTCCCCCACATCCTCCTCGGCCTCAGTGTTTGCACAGTACCCCGCACAGAGCCATCTGCTGTTGTGGGACAGGCCTTTGGGTGCTCCTGCCATGCAAATAAAAGTAATGCTGAAAAGTTTTAGTCACTTGGCAATGGCTTGGTCAGCTCCAGAGCCAGATTCAATGTGGACATGGAGCTTGGGTGAGCTTCAGTTTTAGGGTGCTGCCCACACACCTGGAGCAAGAAAGAGGGAGAGGCACAAAAGCAGCACCTTCATGTCCAAATCTGCAAAATCCATGCTCGCTGGAGCCCAGGAAAGCACCCTAAGGGCAACCCATGGAAGCAGATAAGCACAGCTCCCTACCTGTCCAAAGGTTTTGCCTTCAGAGAGAAGTCATGTGTGTTCCCAGCATAGAACTTCCACCTCAGGCAACGTGTGAGTTTGCAGCTCACCTGGGCTAGGAGATGTTCCCAAAGGCTGGGGAGGAGGACAATTCTCCTTGGCTTCAAGTATCTACAGATAGGCTTTTACCAGAAAAGTTTTGCTTTTTACCCCCACAGTGGACTTTGGTTTCCTTGTCTTTGTGAGAATGGAAACAACGAGGCTTTTCAATGAACACTTTTTGCCACAAAAGTCACAATATGCCAGGAAAAAGAATACACTCCAATGGCTCTGCAGAAAAAGGCAAATGAGAACATTCCTGAAATCACATAGAAGGTGACACTTGAACCCAAGACTTGGACAAGGGTCCTCATGAGTCCCATCCTTCCCCCTCCTCTCTCCATCTCCCCTTCAGAAAGGAAAGGACTCGTCGTGAAATCCACCAGCTGTGCTAACTGGATTATTGTGGGAATTTTTTGCCTTCTGCCCCTTCATTTACCCTAAGGCTGTTGATTTAGCTGCTCGGGAAAGCCGAGAGTGGAGGGAAGCAGGACAGGACAAAGCCACTTGGAAGGAGCTGTTGTTGTCTCCCACTGGTCTGCAGAGAAAGGCAAAGGGCAGCTAGTGGGAAGTGAGTGGTGCATGCTATTCCCTCTGTTCCTGGTGGATGGATACTCCTCCTCTCCTGGGTCCTTATCAGTGGAGGGTTGATTTCTGCTCAAGTGAGATATTTTTTCGTCCTTTCTCTTCTTTGTAGGGTTTTGTTTTGCCCATTCCCCGGATTCCTTTGCTACAGCTCCCCACTCTTCTCTTCCCAGAGCTGGAATAAGATGCCTGGGCAGAAGGCAGTGATTGACAGGAGTGAAATTTGTGAAGCTGTGAACCTTCATCAGGACCATGGGGTGAATTCCAGTCATTTTTGGCACGTGGTGTTTGCTGGATGACAGCAAATGCAAACTTAAATCATGGATTAGTCAGTGCAAGTCCCCAAGACATCCTCTCCCACGATCTCAGGGGTCCAGTGGAAAGATCAGCACCAAAACCTGCTGTGCTTCTAAATATCAGCTCATCTCTTCAGCCACACAGAGCAGTGCAGTGAGGTACAGTCGAGCTCTCAGCACACCCGGGCTGTCACCCCAACTGGCAGCCACCAAGCCAGGGTTTGTCCCAGCTCCCTCCACTCTCCCCAGCCCTCTCCCTGGGAGCAGAGCTCTCCTCACAGCACCACACACAAGGTCTGCCTGCCAGTCTGCCTCATCTCACCCAGCTATAACATAATCACTGCTGGCAGTGAGTGCAGCACAGCCCTGATGCTGCCTGGCCCCGGCTCCTCCACGGGGAAGGGCCATGGGGGGCTGTGGTGCCAGAGCCCCCACCCTCCTGGTGGCTCGAGAGA
This sequence comes from Scytalopus superciliaris, assembly GCA_013400415.1. Lineage (NCBI taxonomy): Eukaryota > Metazoa > Chordata > Aves > Passeriformes > Rhinocryptidae > Scytalopus > Scytalopus superciliaris. The sequence goes on along the minus strand of VXBX01006416.1, from coordinate 9,538 downwards.
AGCAGTCATGGCACAAGCTGTGGCAACCTGAACACCGAGCTGCCAAACTACCTCCCAACACAGCTGACAGATCCCAAAGCAGCTGAGGGTCTTTCCAACCCCAACCTGCAACTACACCCTGAAGGAGGAGGATGGAAACACAAAGCTGGTGCCTTGCATTGTCCTGGGGTATGGAAGGCTGCGCAGCCCCGAGCAGAGGTGCCAGAGCCCACTGCATGCACTGCTGTAACCTCAAGCCCTGGAGTATTTGCACACACAGGTTGGATACACACAAATGCCTCGTGTCCTTTCAAACACGATGGGGTCGTTCAAAGGATCTCACAGCTCTAAAACCTTTCCCAGTGGCTGGGCTTTGATTAGGCAAAAGCGAGTCTGCTCACCCCTGCTTCTGAGAGTACAACAATGAAGTCTGTGCTCCAGGAGCAAAAATTATGTCAAAAGGCTGAGAAATGGGGCAGAGGAGAGGGCTGCCTGTAGGCCCATGATCTGTTCTGCCTCAGTGAGCAGGCAGGTCCTCAGTCTGATCACCTTGCAGCTGTAAACCATCCACTGTAGCTCAGCTTCTGTCAGGAAAGGAAGGTGGATTATCTGTTCACTCCCTGGGAGGAATCTCTAAGAAAACTGTTACCAAGGCTTCCAGTTGCTCTGGTTCATCCTGCTTCATCTGGAGCAGCAACACTGACATACTTTAAAAAGCAGTTTTTCATTTTTTTTTAAAACATCTGTATAATTCCACCTGCATGTAACCAAAATATTTCCACTGCTCCTTCCTGCGATGTCAAGCCTGTGTTTTCCTGAGCAGCCTCCAAGGCATCAGCAAGTTGTGGTAACACAAAAGCCCCGTTTCCATTTGAGCCCCGGACTTCACGGATACAGTGGATTTGGGAGTCTGTTGCATTTGGGAACTAAATTAGCCACAAAGAGACTCAGGGGTGGGAGGGCGGATAGAAAGCTGTCTTCACCCTCTCTGAATTTAAAAGCAGCTTCTCATTTCGTAACAGCTTTTTGTCCCTGTGTGAACATTTCTGGAATTAGTGAAGGAGCAGAGACAGCATCGGGGCTAAGGTTTTGCTAAAATACCTGAGCGATGTGACACCACAATGAGAGGCACTGGAGAAGCAGGAGGAGAGACCAACTGTGAGGGTTGTCCTGGGACTGCCACAGCTCTGCTTTCTTTCAGGGCAGGCAGAAATCAGGGATGCTGAGTGTGTCTGCAGGATGAGGGTCAGTGAGCCAGGAAGGAGAAAATCATACGGAAAAATATTAAGAGGGTTTTTTCCTGCTGAAGAGGACACACATCACCACACTTCAGCTCCTGCCCCACTGGAGGCAAACCCACAGGACTCATTTGATTAAGCTGATTAATGCCAAGGAAGGTTTACTCCTTCCATCCTCTTCCCAGCCTGGATCTCCCTCTGACATGCAAAATCCCCTTGATCATCCTCACATCAGGGCAGAAGGGCTCCAGGCAGCTCGGCAGGGTTGCTCTGGGCAGGCATCAGCGCCGCTGAGCCCAGAGCTGGCCCCTGGATTTAGCTGCTGTTTCTGCAAGTCACTGCACTCAAAGCTTTGCTAATTTATTAGAGGGTTGTTGCTTGTTGTTTGTGTACCGAGCCAGGTAGAAAACAGCTTCTGCAGAAGAGGATAATTGTGGGCAGATAAGCTCTTCAGAGCCAGGATTGCAAAAATACGATACGTTGCAGACCAGCAGTTGTCTGGGTAAACTAGAAACAGGGAGGATTTTTTGGGTCTGACCATGTCTCCCCATCTACACAGAGTCCCTGTCTGCCTTTGGGCAAATCTCTTGATGTGTCTCAATTCTCTGTACATAAAAAAGGTAATAAAAATGCTTAACTCCGGCAAACTTACACCTGGATCAGTGGGCTACAAGCACTACCAGGGACGTGGTGCTTGGATGTGCAGCCGTGGCAGCTGCTTTCCCATTTTGCCCCTGTGATATTTCATTCTAAGTTGTCCATCTCATTCAGGCAGAGTGTTCTGCAACAGGGTCTTCCTCTCCCAGGCTGGATACTCCTATTTCATAGTCCCACAAAGAAGTTACAAATCTGTGCCCAGTCTGTCACTCCTGAGCTAACAAACAGCACTGTAAGTGCTGGATTATGGGATGGGAGCAGCAGAGCTGGATGGGCTGGTGGCAATCCCAACCTAAACCCTACTGAAGTGTCAACACTGAAGGCAATGCAAGTTGCTGGGAAATTCAGGGTATGGCATGTCTCCTGTGGGCTTGGTGCCTCCAACAGGGAACTGGGTTTCCAGGAGCTGAGATCCAGTGCTCAGCACCACCACAGTGGCTGCAGGATTGTGTGTGCTGCTTCACTACCTCGCTCCACCTTTCCTAGTCCCATGGGGACCCACACCAGCTGTCAGCAGGGAGCAGTGCACCCCAGCCATGCTCAGCTCTGTGGGGCTGGGCCAGCAGCAGTGTCCGAGCACACCAGCACTGCTGGCGGCTCCTCACACCGAGACAGGAGGGTCAGATCCACTCCTGATACAAACCCAGGGATTTGGCTGGGAATCTGTTTGGCTCTGTGTTCCCCAGGAACATGACTCACACACCACTGTCTGACTCCAAGAGCTAGGTATGACACCGAGTGCCCCACGGGAAGGTGCAGCATGCCCAGGGTACGAGCAGAGCACGCACAAGCCGAGCAGAGACGGTGCTGGAAAGCACAAAGCCTTATAAAGGCAGGGCTCGGGGTTTGTCCTTCTCTCAGCTCCTGCAGGCGATGAAAAGGACGACTCGCAGCCCTAATTAACTGGAACATGCTAATACCACTGAGCTTCCCTGGCCAGCAAATTTGGCACGAGGAGTATGGGACACTTTCCAAACAACTGCTCGGGGGAGCACGTGCCTGCACTTCATTATTCGGTGAACAGTTTCCCCTCTGCTTTCGCTGAAGAGCTCAGGCCAGACACAGGAGGGAGGTGAGTCTGGAGCCTACAAATCCACTTTGAAAGCCATTTTGTGCCGGAGGGAAATGAGACTTGTTTCTCCTCGGGCATTTAAGGTATTCAAGGTACCAGGGGGAATAGGGCTTTGCATGGCTGTTACCTCTGGGAGTGCTCGTGGCTTCCAAATGCTGCAGCTTACGGTGCTCAGCCTCCCGTGGGGAAAACCACATTCCTTCAGGGTGACATTCACTCAGGGCAGAAGATGAGCAGCCTCCCATAACACTCATTTCAGGACCAGAGGATGTGCATTGTCATTTTGCAGGGTGAAGCAGGGGAGCCAGCCCAGGCAGCCAGAGAAAGGGGAAAGGTGGCAGGGGCCCTGACACGGTGTCCAGGATGGGTTATTCCCTCTTTTGACAGCTATCCTGGGCAAGGCCATGCCCTGGCTTATCCCCCTGAAAAAAGGAGAGGGAAGGAGCCTTCCCAGCTCCTATTACAAATAAATCAGTTTGTGAGTTTTGGATGGGGAGCAAAGGGCAGGGCTCTGAAAAAGATCAGTTCATCCCCATAGTAATATCACTCTCAGCATTTACTGTACTGTCAAAACTGGAGGCAGGATCTGCAGCCTCCTGAAGGCCACCACTTGCCCCTGGCCTTGCCTTCAGCCTGGCTGCCCTGCCCCAGGGCTGTTCAGGGTAGCTCTGGCACAGGGTTTGGGTGGCAGTGACCTGCCCAACACAGCCCTGCCACAGCCTCACCAGTACAGACACCAGGAATGGCTCAGAAGGTTTGCCCAGTATTCCCAGGACCAGGCTGGTTTGACCACCCATCCTTCTCCATCACCAGCAGTCTCCTTCATGCCCATGCACTCCTCCTCTTGGGCTGGCCTGTCCCTCACCCTTGGCATCTCCTGTGGCCATGGGCTGTGTGGGCAGGCATGGCACCATGTGCATACTGAGGGCACATCTCTCCCCCCTCCCTTCCCATTGCATCCTTTGCAAACTTTCGTTGTTATGGTGACAGCTACAGAAGGAAAATCTTTCCAAGGATCTTTCTGAGTTTTTAACAAAGGTACAGCCAATTTAATTATTTTCTCTAATGGAGATGGTTATCTTGCTCAATGGCAACTGAATTTCTTTCATTTTGTTTCTGGTGACCACTTTGATATTGCTCAGGGTCTGGCTTTTACTGTGTGGTTGTAATAAATTTGAAGAGGGAGAGGTAGAGCCAGGAGCAAAGAGCTGTTTTTGAATCCTGCTGGGGGTCACGGGAGGTGCCTCCAGGCTGAGGCTGTCAAGGTGCAGGCAGTGTGGAGTCTGAGTCTCTCCAAAATAAATGAGATTGTGGAGCACATCTGCATCTTTCTCAGGTAGCAAAGTGCAAAGTAAATAGCAAGGGGGGACATTGATGACCAATAACCTGTGCTGGGCATGAAATGCCACATTGAGAGATACCTGTGGAATCTTCTGCAGAAACATCCCTTGGCTTTTGAAGGCTGCACAACGGTAAATGAATTCTCTCCACCTCCACTAAATGGACTGAAGACTTTTATATGTGACATCCTGCAGGGAACTGGGTTCTGCAGCTGTCCTTAATGCAAGTAATGAATATAGCAAACAGCCTCAGACCAGCCAGGATAGAGCAATGTGGGGATGTGATGTGACCACAAGCCTGGATTTCATGGCTACTGTATTCTGACTGTGGAATATGGATGCTCATTGACAGGACTCAGCACCCTGAGCAGCCCATTTTTGTAAGATGAGTTCACCTTTCCTACAGAGCTGAGGTCAGAAATATAAGAAAACATAAAAACCAAATCCCCCACATAGTTCAGGCTCTGCAGAGGCACCTCAGCACATCTGTGAACGTTCAGCAGCCTCATCACGAACGAGGCATCCGAGTGCAGGAGAAGAATGTTCCAGGGCATCCTGCACCCGCCGAGTTGGCTGGAGACCGACTCACGGCCCACGGAAGGCTGAGAGGACAAAGCTCTTCTGGCCAAGCCCGTGCTGTGTGTGAAGTATCACAGCAGTTTCATGCACAGCTCAGAGTAAACAGGCAAACAAGCGGCAGCCAGAAATGTTAATATTTGCAGAAATCTCCTGGTTTTGGCGCCTGGGTGTGGGGTGCTGAAGGATGCTGGTGGAATGCAAACGGCGTGGATTCCTGGCTGTGCAGAGGGCCAGCATGGGGAATCTCACGGGTCAGGCTGCCTGACAGCCCTGCTCGTGGTGGTTCACACCAAGAGTCCTGGGGAGGGAAACTGGGCTGAGAAGTTCAGCAGCAAAAGAAACTGGTCCCTGGGGATGGAGTTACTTGAGCAATCCCTGGAAAACAGAAAAAAAAGAAGTCAGGAATAGGGAGTGGTCATCCTGCTGTGCCTGCTCCATAACTTGTTTCCTACATGCCAGCACCAGTGGGCTGTGGGTGCCCCCTCCCTCAGAGACATGCACATCTAAGGGCTCAGAAGAGCCTGTCCCCTGGTGCCAGCTCCCTCCCTCCATGTGGCAGGGGACAGATTTGTCCATGCTGACCCCCAACTCTTCTCCTGGACACAGGAGGGACAAAATGACACAAACCTTTTAAACTCCTGCCCTTACTTCACCTGGGTCCTTTCATTGCACGTTTGGGATGGCTTGAACTTGCTCAACACCTCTTGCCATCTCCACCAGTCTCCATGCCAGTTCATGGAGCTATTTGGGACTGGCCAGACTCCTTCAGAGGCTCCAGAGCCTTCAAGACTCTGGTTTTAGTAAAACAGCCGTGTCATTTGGCTTGGAAGAAAGTATTGACAAATAATGGCCTACCCTTTGGTCACCTTCCTTCTGCAGCTATTTATCCAGAGATACCATATCTCGGAGCATTGCTTCATTTCCTGCTTGCTTTTCTAACCAAGGCCTTTAAATCATGTTCCTGCAGCTGAGGTCACGGAGGGGTGTGTAATATCCATTAACAGTGATGCTGCTGTTACCTTGAGTCACCTCATCCCTTCTTATTTCACTCTTTTCTTTCTGTTTACAGTAATCCCTTTCCATTTCTTACCCCCTCCTGGTCTCAGTGCAGGAGAACTGGCAGGAACCCTCAGAAACAAAGCTTTCTGGGGTGCAGCCTGATTTTGGGGACATGGGCAGTCTGGGGATTTCTCCTGGTCTGGCAGCACCCCAGTTCCTCCTGGCCAGGGATGCCACGGGCAGTGGGAAGGGCTGGCTTCAGGCTGCCCCATCCTCACACTCATAAAGTCCTTCCCCATCCTCACCACCACAGAGTCCTTCCCCTGGGGCTTGTCCAGGTGAGCACATGGAAAAGATCAGTCCCAATTCACCCCTCTGCCCCTCCCCTGCCCCTGGCAGAGCCACAGGGGAGAGCACAACCCAGAGGAATCAAAGTCCTCAATGTGTATTTGTGCTCAAACCAAAGTGAAACAGGGAAATCAAAATGCAAAGCTTCTCATCCCATGTGGAGCTTCCCTGCCTGCATTTGGAGAGCCAACACAAGGCACTGACACTGTGCATCAGCAGTTGCTTCTCCTTCTCCTCATGTTATCACTGAGAGCCCAGTGAAGCCCTCTGGCAGCTGGACCCACCACACTTCCCACTTTACCCCCTCCTTCTGCCAGGCCAAACGATACCTCTGACACCCATCTCCAAGAACACATGTTTACTGCATGGAGCGGAGAATGCTGAAGGGTTTTGGACCCAATCCATGTGTTTTCAGCCAAACCCTTCCCAATCCATGTTATCCTTCATCTCCCCAGTGCATAATCAAACTCTCCAAACACAGCGTTCTCAGGTCCCAGCCCAGAGCTTGGAGCCTCCCGAGAGGGATATGCTAAAAAAAGAAAGAAAAACATTGCATTGCCAACTGAAGCGAGTGCTGAAAGGAGAGACATGCCAGGAGCACTTAAACAGGAATCCGAGACCGGGGGACGCTCGGGCGTGTGTTTTCAATCCACAGATGGGAGATGTGTTCACTGGGAAATGACTGACACTCACTGCTAGTTTTACACCTCGTAGCTGATGTCCCAGAAAGTGAAATGGCCATGACGAGGACACCCCATCTGTATTAGAACTTTGCTCTTGGATTGATGGGTTAGTGCAGTGCATGGTAAAACGGTGCCACTCCTCCTTTGGCTCCGAAATCTGCGTTTGCAGCTCAAACCTACAAAGATGGAAATAAGCAATTTTACAGGGGCAATAGGTCTTGTTAGCAGCAAGAGGAGTTATTTGGGAAAGCCAAGACGTCAGTGGGTCCAGGACTCTGTTGGATGCTGCAGAATGTCCTGCAGCACCTGGACCCAAGCCGGCAGCTCCATGCCCTGGTGCAGAACATTGCTTGCACGAGAGCAGCATCCCACAGTCCTGTGCCAGCCCCCGAGGGAGGGTATCTGCTGGCACAGGTGCCATGCCAAGGGGATGCTCCTGCTGTTCACACTGCACAGAGGAGCCAGGGCTAGGCTCCAACTGGGGCTAACAGGGGAGCTGACAGGGAAGCTCGACATCAGCTGAGCTATCCCAAATTCTGCTCTTTCAGGGTGAAGCTGCAGTTACCTGGCTACATAAAGACTCATGGGCCTACTGCTGCCCTGGCAAGGCATCACCTCCCTGGGCTTCATAACCACCCCCACAGTGAGGGAAGAGCTCTGAACAGAGTGCAGATGCTGATTCATGGAGACATCTCCCAGCACTGATGACTTGGGGAACATAACACTTCACAGCACATTCCAGATCTCTGCTGAAAAGCAGTTACTGGTGCTTTGACTCCTATGCAGAGCCACACAAATAAAGGACCATGGTTCTGCTACTGGTCAGGGAGCAGCATCCTGGCTCACCCCAGACTGCATGTCCTGTGCTGGTATCTTGTCTGATCATCTGTGTGTCTGTGCACAGTCTGTATCATCTCCTGGAGGAACAGTGGCAAAGCCAGGAGATCGGAGGCTGGACACAGAAGACAAAGCCGTTTCCCTCTCAAAAAGATGCACCTAAGCAGATTATTCAGGTCCCATCCAAAATCCATGAGTTCAAAGCCAGCTGTTTCTCAGGATTGCTGGCACGTGGCAGGAGGATGAGATGTAACACCAACCACTGTCCCACTGTGTTGGGCTGGCACTGGCCCTGCTCCCAGTGAGTTCACGTGGTGAGAGCCAGCCTAGTGGAAGCACAAAACTGTAAATGTGGGGAGTGATGTTTTGCTGCATTAAGTCACAGCTAAATGGAGATTGTTCAGGCATCCCTGGATCTCAGTGTCACCATCCTAGTGATATTCCCAGGGGACTCCGCTGAGTTGTGCAGTAGAAAGGGTAAAAGGGCTGCAGTGGGAGCAGGTTCAGCCTGTTGGAAACAATTTCTGCCCAGCACGTGCTTCTTGTTCTCCAGTGCCCAGTGAGCAGCAGGGACTGAGCACTCCTGTCCCACTGCCACCACGGGTACTGGAGCAGGAGGCTGCAGGCGACCCTCACCTTGCACGGTGAGCTGGAGCAGGTCCTGAGCCCTCAGAATAACTGTGTGGGAGCTGGAAGCCTATTTGGCCATGGCCTGACCTTGTTACTGTCTGTGCATGCCACTTGCTTGGCCACCCAGAGGCCAAGGGGTGCATCTTACTTGCCCATGGCCAGCAACCCCCAGAATTGATTGCTCCTCCTGCACTCAGCAATGCTCAAAGTCCAAACATCACCCCGGGGCTGTGGCCGAGTGTGTGACCCAGAGGGGCTGCCGGGGCCAAGGGAGAGGCCAATGCCTGCAGGCAGGGCTGCTGTGGCCACATGCCAGTGACCAACCACCCACAGTGCAAGAGCAAGCCTGGGAAAATCCCTCAGACAAGCAAATGAAGGTGGCCAGAAATATTTTCTGCACTAATTGCACTGCTCTCATGATGAGAAGACAGAGCACCAGCAGGAGGCGGGCAGTGGATGGACAGCACCTGGCACACTGCCCTTGTGAGGACATGCTCTGACCCTAACAGTGGTTAGGAGACAGGTGGGCTGTGCAACTCTTCCAAGTCCCTGTGCCCCTCACCCTTTCAGTTTTACGTGCTTTTAGTTCCAGTATTGAAAGTTCTTGTGACTTTCCTCACATGTCTGCCAGCGTTTGCCACTTCCTACAACACCCCAGGGCCACCATCAGGTGACCACACAGGGATGAAAGCCGTTCCTTCTTTCTTTATGTCCCTAGCAAGCCCACAGCCCTTGTGGTTTCAAGCTGCGGCTCCAGAGCGTCGGCGAGCAGGGCTGAGAGGGGGAGGGCTTTGCCTGGAGCGCGTTTCTGGTCTGAGGGTTGGATGGGGCAGCGGGGCTGGAGCTGTGGGGTGCGGGGGCAATGAAGGGGCGGTGCGGGGCATGGCATGGCATGCCATCCCATCCATTCCATTCCATTCCATTCCATTCCATTCCATTCCATTCCTTTCCATTCCATTCCATTCCCATCCAGTCCCGTCCCGCACGCTCTTTCCCGCGGCAGGCGCGCGAGGGCGCGCCACCGGGCCCCGCGCGCGCACACGTGACCGCGTCTCACGCGGGGACCCACCCTCCCCTTTGCCCCGCCCCCTCGGCGGAGCCCAGCCAATGAGCGGGCGGGAGCGCTGCCCCTCCGCGCCGTGATTGGCGGAGGCGGACGTCAATCAGAGCAGGGGG
>VXBX01006415.1:111518-130581 GCA_013400415.1 Scytalopus superciliaris | reverse complement strand
CCCTTCCCCCCCAAACCACTCTGAAAAGACATTGAAGCCCAAAGGAACTGAAAACTGATGTGGAAATACACTACTCTGTATGTAAATGACCTATTCAAACTTTTCTATGAATATCTCCCAATATATGTGTAGAGTAGTAAATTTTGGTTTTAGCATGGGGTTTTTTTAAGAAGAAGATTGTTAGAAAACACCTCTCCCATCTCAGTATTTTCACATGTCATAAAATATCTAAGTGCTTCTATTAATCTTGTCAGAGCAGAATCTAGCAAAATTGTATACAGTATCCATTTTCTATTCGGCCTGAAGAGACATGATTATTTGTATTACTTTGTGCACTATGTATGGGATCATAAGAATCAACACAATAATAATGATTAACTTTTAACTGGCAGGATAAAACTGTTCAATAAGGCAAATTTGATGCTAAACAAGATGAAAAAGTACCAGAATCTAATGTGGAATGTATTACAATAATTGTGTTTGATTTTAAAATGTCTTTATCATAAAGCTAACCTTGGAAATCTTTCTGGAGTATTTTCATGCAGGAAATTCTTTGTCTCTTTCAAAATGAAAATGAAGCACAGTTGAAGAATATCAATTCATTTTGAGAGGTACAAAATGCAATGAAAAAGAAAACTTAGAAGTTTATAAAATTGCCATGGTGTATAAATGTATGAAGTATTCTTGTTTTGCATTGAAAGCATTATACTGTTCTTCAAAGTCATACTGTGCACCTTTTTCTGTCCAATCTTTCTCTTCTACCTTTTTTTTTTTTAATTTTTTTTTTAAAGTAAATGGTTCTGGACTACTTTTTCATGATTATGACAATTTGTTTTTTAATACTTACAAATAGATTATGTTAAAGCATAATTTACCTTTAAAAAGGAACACATGAATTTTGCAGTGCTTCCCAATATTATATATAGCATATAACAGTTTTGAAAATTTCAGGATATGTACTACACAAAGGAGTTAATTTTCCTCATCATTAACCCTTTTGGTTGGCATGATGCCAACCAATACTTCAAAGGACTTCTAGTAAGAGAATACTAGGGTGTAACAGCCCCCACATGAAGAAAGCAAAAGTTACTTTAAGAAACAAATTGTATTGCTGTTCTATTTAAACTTTGAGAGATTTTACACAGAGGCCATTAATGGCTTAACATAAATGCATCCTTTCTTTCATGTAGAATCAGTTTAATTATGATGAATAAACTCCACACAGTTAGGGTGTGAAGTCTAGTATGAAATATATCTACTTACACACTCTTTCTGAAGAGCCCCACTTGCTCTTGGCCTTGTCTCATGACTCATTGCACTCGTGCATCCATAACTGACACCTGCTCAGACTGACAGGTTATCTGTGAGCCTACATGAAGTTTCAAGCAGATTATGTGCATTTATTCTTAATTGTACATACAACCTAATTCTAAATAGAAGGTTTTAGAAAAGAAATTTTTCATTGTCAAAGAGGGATATTTAATTCTGTCACTGGAAGGTTCTGAGGCAAAAGTATGACTTTTTATGCCTGAAAAAGCTATGTAAGGTTATTTTTAGTTCCTTTTATGGCTCCCTCTGAGTCTTGTATGGCTTGACTGAAGATAACTAAGGGAGCCAGGATTTTCAAGTGGAAGGATACAAAATTAGTCCCAATACTGTTTTTTAATTCTCTAACATAATTATTATGATTCAACATTTGAATTGTAGTAATCTGTAGAGTCCCCAGCCAGGGATTATGCTGAACACATTTGAAGAAAAGACAGTCTTTCTTCCCCCAGTGGGTAAAAGCATTTTGTTCTCATTTAAGATGACCAATATAAATAATTTTTAATTTAGCAGTGTGTTAATAGTGTTATCACTCAGATTCACATACATCATTTTATAGTATCTAATTGAGAAACACAGCTTGCAGCTAAAGATGGGAAACTACATTTTGTTACTTTTCATTTTCCCTGTGGTTTGTCTTCTTTGCAGTGATGCATTTCGTCACATTTTGGGCAAAACAGTAGAGAACTGGGCTTAAAATTTCACGTTACTTCTCCAGATCAGTCATTCTCCACTCAGCAGTACAGTCACCTTTAAATATCATTCTTAAAACAGGGATAAATTTGCCTTCTGGTGTGGGAGAGGAGTGTGTGTGAAATCAGGGGTTACCTTTTTTCATGTGCCTTGTATATGTAAACAAAGTTTTGGATCACTGTGTATAGTATAAAGAAGAGGAGCGGTCTGTCTAAATGTTTTCTTAATCTTTACTACATGCATTTACCTATTCAGTATGAGATCAAGTAGGCATAGTCACATGGTAAGGGTGGAAATTCAGAAGTAGCTGTTGTGTCACTGTGTAACTGTATGGTGCTGGGGTGTAGACACCAACCCAGCTGCTCTATCATTCCTCTTCCTCAACAGGACAGGATGGTTCATCTACCAACCCTGTGCCTCAGAGGGATTACCTCCTCTCTTTTTTCAACCATGGAACCAGGAAAGAGACTGCCTGCCCCATGAAAAAGAGTTCCACCTGGCCCCTTCATGAACTGCTAACAATGGATCATTTGCAGCTCTGCCTGGGGCACACCCGACTCCTCAGGCTACAGGGTGGGTGTTTGGGAACTTCTGTGAGATAAGAAAGGTTTCCTGTCTTCACATCAGTGACTCAGTGTGATAACACCCCTCCAGAGGTATCAGCACCTCCACACCCAGCCTGAGGGGTCATGTCTGCTAATGGGCCATCAGGGATTCCAAAAATATGCCAGAGTGTAAATCACCCATTGTGAAACTCCCTGCCCTGGGGGAGGTACCGGTCACTCCCACCTGAGCCTAAGCACATATAAACTGGGTTTTTTTGGGACTGGGGATCATCAGATCCAGAGGAGGACCAGAGCCTCAGCAGGACTGCGACTGCCACTCTCAACTGGACCAGGACCATTACCTTCATCAACAGGTTTCTTCTTTCCTGTTACTTTGTACCTAGGAGGGCCAGGTGGTGCTCAGCACAGGGGCTGACAATTACCATTCTGTTTGTGCCCCAGGCTGCTGGGTCACACACTTGTTTTTGTGGGTTAAAGGGACCTTTTGTTTTCTGTACCCTTGTACTGATTGTGATCTTTGGGGTTTTTTTTTTTACTAAATTATAATTCTGATTTATAATCTGTTTGTGAATTGGATTCATTCCTCCTGCTTGTTTATCTTTAAACCAGCACAAGCTACCATCAGGTGCTTAGCTTCTTTCTCCTCACAGTCTAGAGGGCTCAACATCATTTCCTCTGCAGTGCACGGAGATAGGGCATGAGGGGGATGCCATCAGTTCATAACAGATTCTTTCTGCCATGCCTTTCTCCTCATACTTTTCCCATGCTCCAGTGTGGGTCCTCTCTGTGCACTGCAGCCCTTCAAGAGAAGCCTGCTCAGCCTCTCTTTGAGTATTCATTTGGTCCAGTGTGAGGTCCTCCAAGAACTGAAGTGTGAATATCTACTCCAGCATGGGCCTCCTTGGGATGCAGGGAAACAACCTATTTCACTGTGTTCTTCTCCATAGGCTTTAAGGAAATTTCTGCTCTGACAACTGGAGCACCTCACTCCCCTCTTTCTCCTCTGGCTTTGGGTTATGTATCACTCCTCTGTTCTTCATTCACTCTTCTCTTTTTTAATCACTTTTCTGTGTGTCATTTTACCCTTTCTGAGATATGGTTTCCTGCAGTCTTGATAGGGGAAACCGGGGAGGGCAGGGCAGAGGGGACAGACTCCAGGGGTGAACGGGAAGAGAAAAAGATTTTTTTTATTGAACTTATGCCCAGCTTATATAGGATCAGTGGGGAAGGTTCTGGAACGGGGTGGAACTTAGGAAGGGTTTAGGGAAAAACCTGGGAGGGGTTTGCAATACAAGGTAAAAACCTCCAAAACTGGGAATACAAGGGCAGGTATATACCATATATGGAAATGCTACCCTGCTGCATGCAGGGACCAATCAGGGATGGGTTACAAGCCATGACCAATGGAAAATTCCAGCAGGGACACACAGCAAAACAAAGGAAAAACATATAGCATGATGAAATCCTCAAACTGGATACAGACTTAAAACTGCAAACAATTCTTAAACATACCCAGAGTCCATATAAACACAGCAAGCAGCTCTCAGAGCTCAGGCAGTCACAGATCTGTGCTGCTTTCCATAGCTAGTCTCTTTCCTCTCCTCCAGCAGTTTCCCAGAGCTGTCACTAGCATTGTTGATGAGCTCAGCTGTGCCCTGCAGTGGGTCCATTGGACATGGCTGGAACTGGCTCTGCTCCGTACCAGACAGCCCCAGACTCACTTCACAGTAGCCAAAACCTTGCCACTTATACTCAGTGCAGGTAACACACTGGTGATTTCTTCCTCTAAATTATCAATAACAATAACTACCACTACACCAGTGGCTTCTTGAAGTATTATTCTGTTGATGCTAACAGATTTCTCCTTCACCCAGTGATGCTATCAGCTCAGGCATCCGTCTGCTTCATTTTTGTTGTCTGACGTTCTTCATCCTACTTCCCTTTCTCATGGAGACATCTTCAGTGTCTCTGTTTCATAAAGGAAAAAAATGGAGAATATCAGCAAGGATGGGGACAATATAAAAGACTATTTAACTTCCTTGAGCTCTGAATTTCTACTGTCTGCTGTATTGTTTGCAGCAGCAAACTATCTGTGTATATGGGAAAGTATTTCTAAGAAGTGCCAGAGTGTTGCACAGTGGTGTGTGCATGATGAGGGGCAAAAAAGGTGCGAGGAGCTACCCCAGGCACAAAAGCAGAAATTTCCCTGCAGCCCATGGAGGAGACCACAGAATCATTCAAGTTGGAAAACACCTCTAAGATCATCAAGCCCAACCAGTAACCTAAAGCTGCCAGGTGCACCACATGACCCTAAGCACCACATCTATACATTTTTTTTGACGCTTCCCAGGATGATGATTCCACCACATTCCTGTGCAGCCTATTTCAATGCTTGACTGCCCATTCTGTGAAGAAACCTTTTTCCTAATATCCCATATAAACCTCTCCTGGCACAACCTGAAGCCATTTCCTCTAGTCACAGAATCATTAAGGTTAGAAAAGATCACAAAGTCCAACCTTTGAATGATCACCACTTTGTCAACTAGACCATAGGACTAGGTGTCATGGCCAGTTGTTTCTTGAACACCTTCAGGGACTGAGACTCCGCCACCTCTTTGGGCAGTCCATTCCAATGCCTGACTACCCTCTGAGTGAAGAAGTTCTTCCTGATGTCCAACCTGAACCTCCCCTGGTATCCTTTGAAACTATGTACTCTCATCCTATTGCTAGTTGCCTGGGAGAAGAGGTCGACTCCTACCTGGCTACCTTCTTTCATGCAGTTGTAGAGAGCAATAAGGGCTTCCCTGAGCCTTCTTTTCTCCAGGCTAAACAACCCTAGCTCCCTTAGCTACTACATACAACACTTGTGCTCCAGCCCCTTCACCAGCTTTGCTCTTCTCCCCTAAGCAGCCTCCAGTACCTCAATGTTTTCTTTTAGTGAGGGGCCCAAAACCAAATGATGGGATTTGAGGTGTGGCCTCACCACTGCCAAGTACAGGTTGATTACAGTATGGAGGTTCTAACTCTTAAAAATGGCTTTGGACCAGATAGTTCTAATTAGAAGTGTATTCAGAGTTTCCTAGTAGACATTTTTCTTGAAACAGAGTAGCATAAATATCTTCTGTCTTATTTACAAAGTAGTGATTTAATATTATAGCAATATGCTTACTGCTATGCACGACTACCAATTATATCAGTCTTTTTTTTTTTTTCCCCTCCCCTTTTACCTTTACTTCCTTTTCAGCAGTTTCATTTAAAGTCTATTAATTTCATTTTCATATAATGGGTTACTTGACTTTATTTAACTTTTTAAAATATTGTATATCTCTGTCTACTCATTTCCCCTGTCCTCTTACTCTAGTTCAGCTTGTAACACAATAGATTTTACTTCTTCATGCAATTATTGGTCCCCTTCCCCTGCTTTTTACCCCGCTTCTCACCTTCTCAACATGCTGCACTTATACTTTGATCATTTTACTACAAATATCTTGACTGTCTTTCTACTTTTCTACTTTTTTCTTTCTCATGTCTGTTTGCAGTTGTATCACACCTCTTTTTTGCTTGGCCCATCTCATAGTTCCATCTTCTCATTTTCTTTCTTATTTTCTTTTTTTTTTTTTTTAAATCATTCGTGTGTGTAGCCAAGAATTGATGACATGAAAGGATTAAAGCTGAAGTGCATTAGATTTAAGGAGGCTTTTTGGAGCCATCTGTTTTTCTGATAATTAATATGAAACTCTATCCATCAGCTTTCTATTTCATCTCTGAATTTACTCTTTGTGTGGACTGGGTGGAAAGTAATTTAGGCCTCTCTCTTCCTCTTTCATAACAAAAAAGAAGGGAGGGAAGGATAATGCCAAATCGTCCTGAAATCTTCATACTCACTTTCAGTTGAAGGAACACTATTATTAACCCTACAGAACCTAGAGAACCATAATGAAAGCAAAGTAAACCTCTCTCTTCCCAGTATAAGGCCCCTTCTTTTTTACAGTGCTTTTCAATACGAATACATTCAATAAAGTACCACATTAATTTCTCTCTTTTGGTGTTCTTTTGTTCACTTTCAGCATCTGCTACCTGATCCTTTTCCTGTAGATGTAGAATAAAGAGAAATCACTTAGGGAGCAGTTCTGGGGGGTGAACACTTTTTTCTATATTCATGCATGTGCGGTCCTGAGGGGACGTGGGGGGTGGAAAGGAAGGGAGCCACTCTGGTGAGTGAGGTGCAAGCCAAAGAGAGAGAAAGAGAGCTTTATTCAAACTGGTACACAACTTAAATAGGGTCGGGGGGCTGGGTTTTGACCCCAGGAGCACCCTGGGAAGGTTTCTAGGGAAGGGTCTCGGTCGGCCCCCAGCCATACAAGGCCAGGCCCTTCAAACTGGGAACACAAAGGCAAGGGTATACCATATAAGGAAATGCTATCCTGCTGCAGGCAGGGACCAATCAGGGATGGGTTACAGGCCATGTGGGATAGAAAATTCCAGCAGGGACACACAGTGAAACAAAATAAAAAACATATAACATTACAAAATCTTGAAGCAGGACAGAACTCCCAAGCCGCAGGCTGTCCCCAGGCATATTAACAGTCTATGTAACAGCAAAGTGCAACATCCATCACAGGTCTGTGTCCTTGACGGAGCTTCTCCATTGCTGGTAGTCATCTCCTCCGACATGCATGCATGACTTTATGAGGGTCAAACGGAGAGAAATACATAGGGAAGAGCAGAAAGACACAGAAAGGTAACCCTTGTATGAAGCTGGTTCCCTAATACGTAGGTTGCCTCATACTCCATACATTATTTGACAAAAGTTGATTATCTGTAATGTGCCTCAATCCCCTTATACCAACTATGATCAAATATATATTTTCCAAATTGGTCATAGGAATGGAGTTTTACTACTTGAAGTGCTTAATGCTCTGCCTTATGGATTGTGCTTCAGTAGCTATATAAAATTACAGAAGATACTACAAAATGTGTAGAACTAAACAGCCAAAATATAAATACTTCATTTCAATCAATATTTAAACAGACTTCTTATTGGAACTTGCTTATGATTACTTAAAATTTCATTGCCCGCTTGTTTAAATTTCTTGTTGTTATCTGATTTTCATTTGAAATAGAAATTGCTAATAATAGTACTTTAGAACTAGGTGGTTTGAAATATCAAACCAGACTGAAGGGAAATGGCATATCAGACATGATCTAGGGAAGCATCTTAGGAGTTGGATAGAGGGCATTTTCTCCATTGCCTTCATACTTCTGTAGTTGTTTGCTTCCAAGGAATGCAAAAGCTATAAAATACATAAAAAAGCTTTATGGATTCCTGGACATCACATTTATGGGAATGCATAGTCAACAGTGTTTCCTGGCAGCCAGGAGGGCCAACCGTGTCCTGGGGGTCATTAGGCAAAGCACTGCCAGCTGGTCAAGGAAGGGGATTGTCCTGCTTTGCTCTGCACTGGCACAGCCTCACCTTGAATATTGTGTGCAGTTTGGGGCATCCCAGTATAGGACAGATATTAAGCTATTAGAAAGTGACCAAGGGAGAGCAGTGAAGATGTTGAAGGGCCTTCAGGGGAAGCCGTATGAGGAGTGGCTGAGGTCACTTGGTCTGTTCAGCCTGGAGAAGAAGATACTGAGTGAGGGGTGACCTCATTGCAGTCTACAACTTCCTCATAAGGGGAAGAGAAGGGGCAGACAGGATAAAACCCCACACAAGGCTGTGAACTGTCTTATTTTCTGCCATTTATTCTGAACACTTCTATATCACAGTACTAAGTAGGAACAAAACCAGAATAAATTTAAAAAAACAGCATTCTGAATGAATTTTACATCTTTTTGCCTAAATTAAAACAGATTAAGCTGCGTAGCAATAAAAAAGACTTTATTACTTTACTCCTTTTCACATTTTTCAGAAATAAGAAACAATGAAATAATAAGTTACATAACCACTTACAGAAACAAGTGACCAAATTAGCTGGTGGTTAAGCAAATGTGGTAGATCCCACATATAACTGCTTCATAAAAATCCAAGCAATAGCAATAATATTATAATATGATATTAAAAAGCAGGAGGGATTAGTTCTCATAGACTTTTCCTGTGTTCTGGTGCACTTGACTCTTAATTTTCTTGTTCTTTATTGTAGAGTTATTTGTCCTTGAAAGCATTCTCTCTGAATATAAAGAAAGCTGAAGTTCTTACCTAGTCAACAATAGACTTGAAAATTGTCCAAAATCAGTGTTGCTTGCAGCATATTTGAGAACAAATTTCCTTACTAGCACTTTTTTGTCTCTAGTATATTCCTGGGAGTGTTGTAGTAGCAAATTAATTTATAGACCACACAGGAAACCCAAAATGTGGTTGTCTTTACAGATTTCTACACCTAGATTCAAGAATACCTCAATTTGGAATTGTCCTAACAGATATTCCCATTGCCCTGCCTTACCAGCATGGATTAGTTCCTACATACATCTGTCTTAAAAGTCTCTGACATTAGCAAGATGCTCTGCTTCTTACCTGTTCAGTTTGGGTATTGACTAACGGGAAGCGAACACTTAAGTATACACGGAGTTGCAAAGTGACTTAGGTCTGCCTAAGTCGCTTGTACCATAATCCGCTTTATCACAACAACCTTGTTTGTTACTCATCCAGGTCAGTTTATTGCCCAGTATTTGAAACCAGAATAGCTAAGAGTAAGGTTTGTGAACAGGCGGTGGTGTTGCCTAGGGCTGAAGTTCTGGCTGATGCCCAGAGTTACATGTCTGGGTCAAAGTCTCATACAAGTGGGTTTTACGATCCCAGGAAACATTCCAGTGGTTTCAAATTCCATGCCATTGTGGGATTAATTTTTTAGTCCTTGAACTGCAGTGTTAGCATATCACATGGTGAAGTTGAATCATTCACGTGAGTCATTCAGAAATCTTCTAGTCTGGGCACTGACCAACCTCTTTTCTGACTATGTGTTAGAAAATACAGTTCAGAACATTCAAAGTATTTGTACAGTGTTGGGATTGCACAGTGTCATCTTGAAGAACACTATTTAGCCCTTTTTACAGTTTCTGTCCCATTTCTCAGTGCCATCAACCCTGCCTCAGGTATGTCTGCACACTAGAAATAAAAACACATAGGAAATAGATAAAATATTTTGGAAGAAAGGATTATTTCCCAATTTTCCTTCCATAGAACAGTAATTTTTTTATAAACCAGAACTGTTTCTTTTTAGGCACCTGTAATTTGCAGTTAGCAATAAACATTTCCCTGGAGGTTGCAAGGGGAAACAAAATTGTAAGAAAGCTGCCTAACTGCTACCTGTATCACTACCTACTCTTCCACCCACTTCTCTCTTCTTAACAGGCAAATCTCTCCAGGAAGAAAACAGAAAAAAACTGATTGCCCAAAAATGCAGCTCTTGTAACTGTTGGGGTTTAATCCCAGACAGCAACTCAGCACAACACAGCTGGTCACTCACTCCACCTGTGGTGGGATGGGGAAGAAAATTGGAAAAGTGAGAAAACTTGTGGGTTGAGATATGAATAGTTTAATAATTGAAGTAAAATATAACAACAACAATAATTATTATTATAACAACAAAAAATGTAATGAAAAGGAAAATAACAAAACCCAGAGAGAAATAAAAGCCAAGATAAACAAGGGATACACATAGAAAGCAATTGCTCACCACGAACAGATTGATGCCCCAAATTTATTTGAGCAGCAGACCCCCAGCAAGCTTTTCCCCTAGTTTGTATGCTGAGCATGGTGCTATAAGTTATGGAATATTCCTTTGGCCAGCTGTCCTGGCTGTGTCCCCTTCCAGTTTCTTGTGAACCTCCAGCTGCCTGGTGGCAGGGCAGCATGAGAAGCTGTAAAGTCCTTGACTTAGGGCAAGCAATGTTCAACCACAGCTAAATCATCGGTGTCTTATCAACATTGTTCTCACCCTAAATACAAAACACAGTGCAATACCAGCTACTAGGAAGAAATTATTTCAGTAACTCTTATAAGAAAGAGCTATTTCTGGAAATAATTCTTAATTTCTTCCTTTTTTTATACTTAGAAATGCTTACTTTCAACTTCTTTTTTTGTTATTGTTTTGCTTTAAAAAAAAAAATCAGGGTGGTCAAATAAACTGATATCGTAGAGAAAAATATCGGTGTATTCATTCGATTTGATTCAGAAACTTAACTGTGAGAATTTTTTTCTGTTGAAAGTTAATTCAACAGTTTAAATAATGTTCTTGCAGAACAGTGCTTTTAGATGTGTTACTATTTTATCACCAATTCAGTGCCTAACTACCTTTAATATCCTGACATGTCTCCATTGACATTTTGAAATTACTGTTGGTTTTAATGTTTTATTTTGAATATTATCGTATGCAACTTCCCATGTTCCTCCAGAAATGCATAGTGCAATTCCTTTTTGTTACTGCACAGCCATGGTACTTTTCCTCTGTGATGCTTTCTAGTACCATACATTTCCTTGGTACTTTGAAGAGAAAAGTAAACAGACTGAATTCTGGTCTTACTTATTGTGGAAGAAAACTATAAAATATTATCTCCACAGCCAGTTTCTCAATAACATCAGTCAAAATCTTTCTAAAAGTTAGTCTGGAGACAAAGATATACTCAAAATCTTGCTACAGGTCAAAGGGAAAAGGCAGCTTAGATGGAACCACGAATTTCTGTTAGCCTGCTTAGTGTTTTAGAAGCATAGTATTCCGAATAGTCTTATTATCGCAGGAAGAGTCTTATTCATAAATTGTTGTACAAAATAATTTTTCATAGTGATTGTTCCCTGTGTTATGTTTACCCTTTCAGTGTCACTCTGGATCCTAAAGCTGGCCCTCCAGCCTACCTCAAGCAGGATGAAGGTATGGATAACGACAAATTTACAGCACCATGAGGTGTCTCCTGAGAATATGATGTTCCCAAGATTGGGGAAGGGTTTGTTTCTTCCTCTTCAGTGGTGACATTGTCTTGGATTTATTTTCACATTCAATTTTATCTCACTTTCATACTTTCTCAGGTATTCCTTTTTGAAGTGTAGAAGCTGTTCAGCAGCCTCTTCCAGCCTCATTTGACGTGAGAGTCTCTTGGGTTTTGCACAGTTACCATTTTTTTGTGAGACTTTTATTAAATGTGATGTTCCTAAGGCTGCTCTGACAGACTTTCACTGACCATTCTGAAAATGCACAGAATCTTGCAGAACATACTTATTTTGTCAATGGAAATCAATCTTTTCACATCTCTAATACTTGGATATCAGCAGACCTACAGCATACCCTTCCAGGTGTCATACAGCATAAGAAAACCATTCTTCTAGAAAACTTGCATGGAACTTTTTTTACTGTCAGCAGTGTGTTTTATTGCCTTTCTTTTGTCCTTCTATTTTGAGAATTAAACTAACTAACTAACTAGTAATAAAAAGAATTTGATATAGAATATATGGCTTCCTGTAACAATGGCATGGGAATTACTATTGAGTTCAAGCACAGGATTTTGGTTCAGTTCAAACCAGTATTTGTCCAGCGCCAGGAGGTAATGTCGGGTGGAAGCCATTTCTTTCCGGTAATGAGAATGGACCAGCAATAAACCTGATCCTTTTCCCATCAGTCATGTTAAATTATGCTATGGTTTCCAAGAGATATTTCCCAGTTTCTGGGAACTGCTAAGATTGCTCCAAGTCTTTTTCACAGTGACTGTTCTTTATATAGGGTAGGCTATGTGGTGACAGCATGAAGACTGAAAGCTTGTCCTGAGTGCCTGTGCTCATTTTTAAAAGCTATTTAGGCATTCTAGATGCCTGAGAAGTTGATGAAAAATGTAGACTTCAGATTCTTTGTCTTAAAATTCAAAGGAAAAGGTAAATGACTGAATAATTTGTCATGGAGGAAATATGTATTAAAATTAGTAAGCTGTACAGAAAGATGGTTTTCCCCTTATAAAATCTGTTACAGTGGTCCATGTAAAATTACCCATTCCATTCATTCTAAGACAATAGTATGATGATCATAGACTGTCTGGCTTTGTTTATGGATTGCCTTCAGCTGTTATCCAGAGTTTTGACTGATGAATGCCTGGGGGGATGTTTATGGTGTGAATGTTAGTATATCTAAAGATATCTAAAGATATCTTTGCTGATCAGACCTGCAAATACCCTGCAATCTTTGGTAGCAAATGATCTTGCCTGTCATGGTCTCCCAGTACATGTCCTTGCTGCTCCTGCTTCGTTGCAAGATTTAGTTTTCACCAAGAGCAGTCTCTGTAGTTATTTGCTACACTCCATAACACATTGTTTGGCATCTGTTACCTTCCCACATTATTAAAGTAGGTTATTGCATGTTACCCTAGGCTATATAAATATGCCACATTACAAAGAAAAATCTACACTTAGATTGGAACAGTAAAGCTATGTTTGCTATAGAATTACAAAATACAGTCCTAAAGTGTTGAGGGGGGGGAAAAAAAGCATTCACACAGTGGGGCTACTCCAGGGATGAATGCAAGTCTTTCCTTACATTATTATCATCATGTGAATGTAATGAAGGCACTGTTGAGGCACCTCATTAGGACTGATGGTTTTTCTTTCAGTACTAGTGTGAGGATCTTGAAAACTACATTATGAAACAGAAACTAAACCCTTTCACTCACTTTATGGGTTAAAGCAGTCTAATAAGTGGGAACAGCTGTGACTTTAATCACATAAGAAATAAACCCTTCCATTATGCCCTGCTGAATGCAGAAGCAGAATGCAAGAACTAAACACCGAAAGGCAGGAGGCAATCAGTGGGATATTTATTTCCTTTTACTGTTACATGATACACTGATTTCTCTTAATGTTCATTTTTAAAAAAATTATTATTGATTTAGTTACAGACAAGACTCACGAACCAAATTTTAGTATTTTTAAGACACATAAAGGTGAATGTCTTATTCTTCAACTGATTTTAAAAAACTTGTATTTTGTCATTTGTATTTTGTCAGTTACAATGTATGAGCAGAAAAATCACTTGGAACTACAGTATGTTCCACAAATTTTTTAATCTCCAAAACTTTTCCTTCTAAAGTTATGCAAGTGGAGGTGAAATACTTACCTGTAAAAAGAGTAAGTACAGAAGTATTTTATTTTTTACACATATGAAAGACTTTATACTTTTATTTGATTATTTTTACCTAAGTGTGAATTCTAACTTAAGACACATAGCCGTAAGTGATGAAATTGCTCTGAGTAGTGGGAAAAAGAATACAAATCTTTGAAAAAAAAGCATGGCATAATGGAAGCTGAGTTTGTGGGGATGGCAGAAAATGAAAGGAAATAGTATGTTTTAGGAGGAAAGTATATTTTATAATTAACTACAACATTGTATTGCATTTATTTTCTATTGCAGATGTCTAAAATACTTTGCTTCTGTATTTGTGCATACGTCAAGCCTTAAAAATGAAGAAAAGAAGGTATAGAGAGACAGTAGCATTCATCCCAACTAGCTTTAGATTTCTGTATCTGAGCATTATCTTGGGGTTTTGATACAGATATAAATCTTTATAAATCTGTCTTCAGTGCAGTACTAATGTTAAAGTTAGGTTCCTCAAGATTGGACTCATGACCAGAGAGAAGAGATCAGTGCCTGCCCCTCCTCTTCCCTTCATGACAAAGTTGTAGACTGAGATGAGGTCTCCCATCAGTCTCCTCTTCTCCATCAGCTAAAAAAAGTTCATGACATTTTCTAAAGCTCGACAGACTTTTGCCAAACTGGAGAAGGTTTTTGATCCATGATGGGTTTGCAAGACAAACTCCAGTGCCAGGAGAAGCAAATCAATAGAGATTAGGTTATGAAAGCTCTGGAAGGACTAGTTATGACAAGTGTGGGCTGAATAATAGGTATTTCAAGGAACAGAAGCTACTGATATCTGAAAAAATGAGGAGAGGCTATGATAGAGCATATAATGGGAACATAGACAGTGCGATGAGATTCATTAAATGTGGCTTCAAACAGTTGCAGTTTGTATGCCTGCTACTGAGCAAAAATTTTTTCCTGTGTGCTGATGAGCAACAGATACTTTAGGGAATATTTTACCTGACCTACCTTAGAATGAAATTAATTGGTCCCTTCAGTATTATTAACTGTTAAGAGGGCCACGTATGAGTAATTTGAGGATGGATGCCTTTGTCATACATGTTTAATTTTAGCAGCATTTTGGTCCAAGCCATCAGTTTCTTCATTTGCTGAAGAATGAAGAAAGCATTTCCATCACCATAAAAAGACCAAGAAGATATATTTAAAGTAAACTTTACCCATTATAATTTAGCAAGTCTTGTACATCAAAGGACATGACATCCTCAGAAAATGTCCTTCAAAAAGTCTTTATAGAGGAATTACATAAACATCATATATCAGCATGGCTGATGTCCAGCCAATGTACTGTTTTTAAAGGCTTGAGGTGTACAGACTTCATTTTCCTTCGGGTTTCATTTTTTGCTTTCACTAACCTTTACCTATACAGATAACATAAACAGTCATCCTTTTTCAAATTCCTTGGATATTTGGCCTGCTTGAAGATTTGTAACCCCTTACTTTATGTTTATCTTTCCGCATTCTTCTGGGTTTGTGCTTACAGATGAATTACTTACTTCAGTATTTAATGAAATTGCAAACTGTGTCAATCAAAGTGTATAGTTCTCTTGTGTCCTTATTTAGAGTTTTAGGTCAGTCATGTACAGTAGTTCTTTAATTGTCAATTTCCCGTTCGTCTTAGCCCATCTCCATAGTATTTTCAGTTTTTACAGAGAGGAGAGAGTTAAACAGCAGGTATAACACCAAGAAATGTTGTAAAATGTTCTAAAATATTTTAACAAATATTTTCAGTAAGACTTATTGCTTTTAATGATTATGTTGTTGTTCAAGAAATACTTTTTAAGTGTATGAAAATAAGGAAATGTTAAGGATTTCTAGAAATCTAGAAATTTCAGGCTGGGTGGAGAGGGAATTGAGAAAAGATCCGAGGAGAAAGGCTTTGGGGTGCTCGTGGATGAGAAGTTCAACATGACAAAGCAATGTGCGTTTGCAGCCCAGAAAGCTAAGTGTACCCTGGGCTACAACAAAAGAAGCATGGCCAGCAGGTCAAAGGGTGTGATTCTTCCCTTCCACTCAGAGCTTGTAAGACCCCACCTGCGGTACCATGTCCAATTCTAGAGATGCCAGCTCAAGAAAGACATGGACCTGATGGAGCAGGTAAAGAGGAGAGCACTGAATATGATCAGAGTGCTGGAACACTTCTCCTTTGAGGACAGACTGCGAAAGTTGGGACTGTTTAAGCTGAAGAGGAGAAGGCTCTTGGGAGACCCTATAGCAGCTTTCTAATACCTAAAGGGGGCCTATAAGAAAGCTGCAGAGAGACATTTTAGAAGCATGTAGTTTTACATATAGAGATAGGACTAGAGGGAATGGTTTTAAACTAATTTAGATTTGGATTAGCTATTAGGGAGGAGTTCTTTACTAGGAGGGGGTTGTGACACTGGAACAGGTTGTCCAGAGAAGCCACTGATGTCCCATCTCTGGAAGTGTTCAAGGCCAGATTGGATAGGGCTCTGAGCTACATGGTAGAGTGGAAGGTGTCCCTGACCTTGGCAGTGGGATTGGAAGTAGTTGGTCTTTAAGGTCCCTTCCAAACCAAACCATTTGATGATTCTATGCAAAATTTTTATACAGTGTATTGCCTGATCATTTTGTGTGGGTTTTTTTCTGTGTCAAGTGACATTACTTTTTTTTTTTGCTGCATGCTAGATATCCACAGTACATTCAAATCATTTGCAGCTCACTAAGGAAATTTGTCTGATTAGTTAGAACGGCTATTCTTTTTTTTTTTTTTTTTTTTTTTTAAATACAGGTTCTGTAAATACCAGTTTTCTCCTCTTAGTTCTTTTCTGTGACAAAAATTTTGAATGGAAGACACTTATCCATTTCTGTTTCCTCAGTTGATATAGGCTTACATTTGCAGTATAGGTTTATGACACAGTCTGTGCATGAGCATAACATGAAATGGTGCTTGCCTTTCCATAGCATCATCTCTTTCCTCCAGCTTCTTAGAACTAGAAGGCAAGCTCATGGCAAGGCACTGCTGCAGCACCAGGGGTGTATAAGTTCAAACCAATGACTCAGAGAGCAAGAGACAGCAGCAATCCAGTGTAGGTGGATGTCCTCTTTCTTGTAAATGTCTTCAGTAAATTTGAAGCAACATAAGATCTTTGATTAAACACTACAGCTCTGAAGTAAATTGAGTTAGACACATAGAAAAAAAAAGATGGAGATGACAAATACCTCTTTATTAATGAAGATATTTCAAACAGAAAAACCTCTGACTTTC
Source organism: Scytalopus superciliaris (assembly GCA_013400415.1). NCBI lineage: Eukaryota > Metazoa > Chordata > Aves > Passeriformes > Rhinocryptidae > Scytalopus > Scytalopus superciliaris. Next base: position 113,632 of record VXBX01006415.1, on the reverse strand, counting down.
CTACTTTTCAGTCACCAAAAACTGTGGCCCTGAGGGGAAGGTGGGGGAGGGAAAGAAAGGGACACACTCCGGGGAGCGAGGTTGGTGCTGCCTAGGCGAGCACGAGGAAGAGAGAATTATTCAAAACGCTACAACTTAAATAGGGTCGGGCGGCTGGGTCCTGACCCCAGGAGCACCCTGGGAAGGTTTCTGGGAAGGGTCTGGGGCAGACCCAGCCATACAAGGCAAGATTCTTCAAAACTGGAACAGAGAGCCAGGTGATACCATATAAGGGAATGCTACCCTGCTGCAAGCAGGGACCAGTCACAGATGGGTTACATAGAAGTTTCCAGCAGGGACACACAGTGAAATAAAGAGAATGATAAAATCCTCAAACTTCGTACAGATTTCAAACTGCAAAACAGTCCTTAACATAGCAAGAGTCCATACAAACACAGCAAACAGTTCTTGGCACAGATCTGTGCTGCTTTCCACAGCTAATTTCTCTTCTCTCCTCCAACACAAAACTACTATTAATGGTCCACAGAGTTTTCTTTTACAAGCCTCTGTATGAAGAGTATGAAACAGCACAACTATGACAGGATCTTAAGGCTCTTGGCCAGACTCCATGTTCAACTGACAAAACTATCTCTGCTCTCTTCCTTCTTTGTAGACAGTATTGTGAACTATGAAGGATCAGATGAGAGTTTGCTGTATATTGACAATCAACCAGATTTTTTTTCCTGATAAAAAATGGTGCATCAAGTTCAAGAGTATACTTGATGTATACTGATGTGTCAAGTTCAAGAGACTGGTAGGGAATAAGAACTTAATGAATCTGTAGCTATGTGGAGGCTGTTATTCTCCATTCTGGCATATAGAAGTAGTGGAACACTTCAGATGAAAATAATCTTGCAAATTCAGATATCTGCAACACAGATATCTAGAGCTAAACTAGACCCTCTAAGAATACCTTGAGATTAATGCAGAGAAAGAGGTACCCATTGAGGGCAGTTCATGTATTCTAATTTAGAACACTACTTGGGCTGAACACTACTCCTTCTCCGAAAATGCTTTAATTTTCTCCATTAATTATAAAATGACATAATGCCTAGATATATGCATTTAGATATTTTGCTACAACCTAGCTACATTACAACACTAGCTTTAATTAGTAATGAATGCAAACAAACATACAGGTTGAATGTATTTTAACAAAACTATACACAGAATATGAAGATTTCAAAAGCTGTCCAGTGAAAGCAACACTAATAACAAAGAAGGAGAATGATTGGCTGTTAAATTGTCGTCTCCTTTACTGTGCATCAATGAAATTCTTTTGAGTGAAATGAACTATATTATTTTAGATTAACTCCAGAGGTACATATAATAAATTTTGGGGGGGAATTTGTATGGGGTTTTGGGATTTTTTTGGTGTATGCTTTTTAAAGACAGAATGTTCCCAATCTTGAGTTACGGATTTTTCTTCAGGATAAACAATTCCATAGTCCATAAAAGCGGTTCCACTTTACTGTCACTAATGAAGTAATGGATAAAATTACATGTCATCATTAAAACTCCTTGGTTAGAAGCCAATATGTTTAATTTCAGGTAGCATTTAAAGAAGAAGTAACAATTGCTAATTAACACATGCTCAAAAGAAATCGCATACTATGACCATCCAGCTTACATTTCAATCTTTTAACCATAAATGGTAGTATTTTTCAGAATAATTAAACTAAAAGATCAGACTCTCTCTTCAGCCAGAATAACTTTTATTATCTCTGTGGCAGTCTAGAAAGCTAGCTGAAGGTCTAGACTAATCTTATTAATATTAATAATTTATATCCTTGCTTTCTCTTCTAACATTATTTACAATCTTTTTTTTTAAAATTGCTGGTTCTCCTGACACTCTTGAGATAGCCAGTAAATAATCACTCTGTAGTTTAGTGAGCAAATGCTTCTCAGCTTCAGCTGATGGATTTCTTTAATTTTCTTATTACTGGATCAGAATTTTTTACATATATGTAATTTCCTTGGAGCAAGGCAGTGCTATTTTTTCCCATTTTTGTTTTGGCATTTGACATGATGTCAGAGGTCTTCTATAAATAAAAAAATGGCTCGCTATTATCAGG
>VXBX01006415.1:86463-111479 GCA_013400415.1 Scytalopus superciliaris | reverse complement strand
GTTATTGTTCTGATGCTGGATATGCAAAAAAAATAGTTTTTATTTGATTTACAATTCATGTAGAGCAAAGCTGCAAAATTCCTGTGTAGAGGAATTGATAGGCTTGCCTGTGAAAAATGGCATGCATCTATCAACATCTGTCTGTCTGTTAGCTAGTTTAACAGTGTGTGTGTAACTGTGTATGTTTAAGACGTCTTCCTGTGTGAATTTCTGTAGACACCCTCTCCTTTTCCATGGCTAGATTTGACTCATCCTACATAGTATCATCTGAATAATGGACTGAAAAGAAAATGCCATCCAAAGCAACTAATACTCTCAAAAGCTGTTCCTGAACATTCAGTTTGAACATAATTTCAATTCCTTTATACATGTGAACAGGACATGCTATCTAGTGAATTGGTGCATTGTTTAAGTACAATGTCAGAATTCATATCATCTGACTCACTGCAATTTTAGTTGGATGGTGATTCTTGGCATCGCATGAAAAAATTTCTAGGTTTGCTTGGAAAATTAAGATTCCTAAATGCCTGATGTTTTGTAGAAATGTCAGGATTTTTCTTTTGTAAAATAGCCTTGTAGCTGGAATTAAAGAAAATGTTTGTTAAGCTCCAGACATATGGCACAGATTAGAAAACTACTATGACAGAGCTCCAATTGGTAGGTTAATATACTAACGTGATAGATTAATCAATGTAAACCACATAGCTCAGTAGAAACTGCTGTTCCAAATTGCCAATTTCATCTTCATCCTGCAGAGAAAATGCCAACCTTTTTCTCTGCAGTAAAATCTTCTTGTTATAACAACGAAGCAACTCCAGAGTTACTGTTATTGTGAAACATCTGGTAACTACAAGATGTAGCTCCTGTGAGATAATCACATCCCTGTAAAATTAGAACTTACTGAACTTTGTTGTATTTCATGTTTTGTAATACCCCTAAGTGTGGTTGGCTCATAATTCCATAATCACTTTCCCTCTGTGCCAGAAATGAAACCACAGATGCTACACTTTGCTATAATGGCCAACGCTTAACATAAATAAATGATTGGAATAACAGTATTGTTCATATATAAAATATATATACCATAATAAATACCATGGGATTGAAAGTTGCTGGGAACACACTAAAATAGGTACAGAAGGCCTCATTATGGACATCATTAAATATAGATCAGGACATAGAAAAGTAATTGTGAGATTTGAAGTGTCTCCTTTTTCTTTTTTTTTCTTTTTTTTTTTCCTGTTAGAACATTTTCTTCACAAAACAGTAATGTAGTCTGGAAGAATTTTGAAGAAAGACTTTTTCTTAAACAACTTAGAAAATAATGTGATGGACTGAATGCTATTAATATCTTAAACATTGTCAAAATCATAGGAAGACTTTTGTCAGATTGCAAGGAAGTAACGGCCTGTCTGCGACCACTGAAGCACACCCCTCCCAATGCCTACTGACTGGAATTTGGACTGTGACTTGGAACTGGAGACAGGACTATTTTCTAATAATATCAAGTCTGAGAAGATATAAAACAAGGTTCAGAGAAGAATGTCTCTGTGTTAAGAATCAGCCCCAGCTGAGCTCAGTGGGTGGTGGGGTAGAAGGCTTTTGGGTGTGTGATGGCAAAATCTCTCCACACCAAACCAAAGGAGTAACCCCTCATGCCCCCCCAAAAAAACACATACGCACTGGACAGCTGTGAGAGGCAGCTGAGAGGAGGTCATAAACCATCAAAGGACCCCCAAAGCACCCCCTGACTCATTCCTGAGGCCTTACACCACCAGAGGACTGCACATGATCCAAGTGAGGTAACAAATCCAGAGTCTGTCAGAAGAGACATCAAAGCTTCCTCCTCACCCCAGGGGAGGTGCCTGGTATCTCCTGAATGCATATTAATCCATTGGATTCTTAGTTTTGGGGGACCTTCACCACCAAGAAGACCAGAAGGACCAGGTTGATGGAATGCCACCAAGTTACATGGAGCGGTGATGCATTTTCTGTTTTAATCTCTCTTTGTCTCTTTCTTTCTTCCTCCCCTCCTTTTCCTGTTTCTTTCTGTCTCACTTTCTCTGCCTTACATTTACCATTAAATAAAACCCATACTATTGACTTTGGCATCTGGTCTTGTTTGTACCTTAGTTTAGGCAGAGGTATTCCTAATAATCTTAATAACCATATAATAACAAAGAAAAATGACACTTAAAAGAACAACAACAACAACAAACAAACAAAAAAACCCATGGTATTTTGATAACACAGCTAAAAGGAACATGAATCTTTAGGTAAGTAGAGCAGAGATTAACTAAATAAAATTAAAATTAGAAAAACAAAACAAGAGGGAACAGCTCATCAGAGTGAAACAATGCCCAAAATAATAGCAATAGCCACTGTTGGTCTCTGAACATCACGTATCTTCTCATCTGATCTAAACAACTGCTGGAAAAATTATTGAGTCATAGACTATATGGAATAGTACTGGTGTTACAAACATATATAATAACTAACTTATTAGAAAAAAATGCACTTTTAGATAACAATCATTTTATACAAATGATAAAGAAGTTGGAATAAATTCTGTTTTTAAAAACACAATGACCTCAAATGAAGAATAACTGACACTTTTAGATATTATTGTACAGGAATGACTGGCAACCCTATGGCTGAGCAGAGGTATTCTTGGCAGGTAATGTTAAATATTTTAAGAACAGTTTCCCCTGGGGTAGTTCTGCACCATCACTTACCGCTTCTAACACATATTTCAAGAAATACAGAATATATCAAAAGGACTTACATTTTAGTCTTACAAAAACATCATACTGAATGATATGAGAATAGAATCAAATAATGTTTAAGCAATGTTGACAAAAAAATCTCACATTGTCATATTAAAAAACAGCTAATAGAGGTCACTTGTGCTTCTCTCATCGCCTGTGCTGCTTTTCTGTGTTCTGCAACTCACAGAGACATTTCCACCTCTTCTAATGCTATAAATGTGACTTTGTATCATTTAACAATCATTTCATATTCACTGACAGAGATAATTTATGATGACTCAGGTCTTCTAGTACAATGCTATTCATTCTCTATATTACAGCCGATCAAACATTACCAACAGTGATCTGGTTGTGTATTTGTATTACAAAAAATAAAGTGGTTTATTGCTTGGTAAGGATTTTTGGAAATTTTGTATCATTGTTCTAGATTTCAAACTGTATGGCAGTACATAGTTTACATGGGTATAAGTACTAAATTCCATGGTAACAGTGCATTGAATCAGCTCTTACCCTGGGGATATTGGGACCCATCTTTGCTGCAACTTTACTGAGCATTTCTTAGGCAAAAACTTTCTAAGTTTTTTTCTTCATACACTGAACAAAGGCATCAGTTGTACATATGCCAGCAACAAGCCTGACACTGCAGCATACATGAAGGGAAAATACATTTTGGGAACAAAATAAACTGAGCCAGTACTCCTCAGAGCAGGGAATATTGCCACCAGCTAAAAGGCTTTAGAGATGCAATTGCAATGTATGATTTGAACCTCTAGGNAAAAAAAGAAGAAAAAATAAAGAAAAAAGAAAAAAGAAAGAACTTCCCTCCCAACAAAACCAAAACCAAACAAAACCCAGCAACAACACTCCCCCCTCAACTTTCTCTGTTGGTTTGGTAGGACATTTCTAAGGCCCACTGCATTTGTAGTGCACAGTAGTGGCACATTCTGCACACAGAAAAATGAGATGTATTATTTCTACCTACCTTTAATTCCTAACCCTTTTAAACAAGCTCCTTTTTGTAGTCATGTGAAGAGAAGACTACCATCAGCATGAATTTTAGAAGGCACTTTCTCTGTGCCTATAAAGCCTATTACTGAATGGTACTGAATGCAACAGAGGATAACCTCATAAAGAACTTTATACTTTCTTTAGCAATACACATTTTTTTGCTTTTTAGTTTGTCTGGCAATGTGTGAGAATGATATATATATATATGGAAGAAATGGAGATTCATCTGGTGAGCTTAATGGGCAATATGTTACTTTTAGCAATAGTACTTCTATACCATATGGCACACTTAAGTGCTGGAGTCTCTTCAGGTGAAGGTTTATGATGGTTCCATGAATCAGAAGTGTCAGAAACTCTCAACTGTTTGTTGATCTGGAGTAAATATAATCAATTATACTGTTTTATTTTTTTGTTAATGTACTGAAACATTAACAAGATATAACTTTACACTGCACAAGTCTGGGGTAAACATCTTCAGAAAATGCAATGGACAAGCAAATATATTTCCAGTGGGGAGGCATATGGCAGCATGGTGAACACACAGTGTGGTGAGCACAAAGCAGTATCCTCTGCTTCTTCTGAGTTTCTATCTCTTGGTAGAACTAACTCAGCCACAGAAAGTGAGCTGCTCTTCAAGTATACAATCACTCAAGATTTCCAGCTGTGTGATATGTGAAGAGATATTCGTAGAAGTGGAAAGTGATGGCAAGCAAACCTGTTGGAAGTGTGACCAGGTTCATCAACTGCTCTCCTTGGTGGTTAAGGTGCAGGATAAGGTGGGCAGACTGAGGAGTATTCAAAAGTCAGAGAGAAATTGGAGCAATACCCTGCCATCTCTGATGCACAGAAGCCTTACCCTCTAATTAACCCTCTGAGATACACTTACAAATAGGTACAAGGCCCTGGGTACAATAGATGAATAATGAGGAACCTTAGCAAACAGTCTTTTGAAGATCAGAGAGACCAACCCCTCAAAACAAAACCTACAATAAGAGCAGTAAACAAGAACAAGTTATAGTCACTGGTGATTCGTTCCTGAATACTGTCCTAAATGTATAAATTTAAATATGATTATTCACATTCTGTATTTCAGATTGTATGCCATAACCATTTGCACGCTAAAAAGGTTGTTGATATCCTTAGATTATGTAATGACCTTTGTCAAACTGCTTTTCAGTATAATTTCTGAGGCAATTTTAATACCCACTTTGACAGCCTTTGATGAGTTGTTCATTACAGTATTCTTTTTTACCTCATTTTCCATAAGAAGAGAGTGACCTAGTTAATTGCCCGTAGCCAAGTGATAAATATCATAATAAAGGCATATCTGCAAAGATTGTAATGGTCTATTATAAGCACAACAATGTGAATTACATGCATTCTAATAAGTTCCCTAATATTTACATAATATGTTTAAAGCCTTACCTTATCAGTAAGTAATATGAAGTGTAAGAATGCTGAAAACTCTTATCCTGTACATATGCGTTCTGTTTCAGCCATTTTAACCACTTAACTAATATAACACCTCACTGATAAGTTAGGCAAGGAAGAGCGATGTGAGATTAAAAGCAAAACAGACAGGGCAGTTACCTCATGGACTGACCTCTAACACCCAAGCAAGAAGAGCAGGACAGGGCTCGAGGTGATAACCAGGGTCAGCTGAGAATCCCATCATCATTAGGCAATGTGATGGTCATGAGGCAGGTCGGGCCCAACAATGCACTAGGGCTGGTAGAGCATATCTACAGGATAAGGAGTCAGTTCAGGGCCCTGAGCTTAAAGAGTCAGTGGGGAAAAGCCTTAGGTGGGATTTCTCATGGCTCTTCTCCCAGTAGGGTGGTTTGGTTGTACTGTATCTGAGACGATGTTGAACAAGAGTAATGCAAGTCCTAGTGAGGGGAAGCTCTTGCAAAACAGGATTACAGATAAAGACTTACAGCCTGGGCAGGGGCAATCACAGCATGATGGCACATTCATGGATTCTTGGATGAAGGGGCAGATGTCTCCTCAGCAAGTTCACTGATGATATAAAGCTGGGGGAATGGTTGATACCCCAGAGGGCTGTGGAGCCCTTCAGAAGGACCTCAACAGGTTGGAGAGATGGGCATGGAAGCACTGTCTGAAATACAACAAAGGAAGAAAGAGCCCTGCACCTGGGGAAGAATAAGTCCAGGCACTACTACAGGCTGGAGAACAACCTGCAGGCAAACAGGTCTGTGGAGAAGAATGTGAAGATTCTGGTGGACCACAAGCTGTCCATCAGCCAGCAGTGTGCCCTTGTGGACAAGAAGCCCAATGGTATCCTGGGTTGCATTAGGAAAAGCACTGCCAGCAGGTCAAAGGAGGTGATCCTGCTCCTCTACTCAGACCTAGTGAGGCCACTTCTGGAGTGCTGTGTCCAGTTCTGGGCTCCTCAGTATAAGAAAGACGTGGAGTTCCTGAAATGAGTCCAGCAGAGGGCTACAATGATGATTCAGGGGCTGGAGTCTCTCTGTTACAAGGAGAGGCTGAGAGAGTTAGGCCTGTTCAGCCTCATCAATGTCTGAAGTGTCATCGTCATCTGAAGAGAAGATGTCAAGAGGATGGACCCAGACTCTTCTTGGTGGTGCCAAGCAATAGGACAAGAGGCAACAGGCAGAAACTGATGCATAGAAAGTTCCACCTGAATATGAGGAAGAACTTTTTCACTGCGTGGGTGACTGCAAACTAGAAGAGATCGCCCAGAGAGGCCATGGAGTCTCCCTCACCAGAGATAATCAAGAACTGCCTGTACACAGTCATGTGCAATGTGCTGTAAGATGACCCTGCTTGAGGAGGGAGGTTGGACCAGAAGACCCACTGTGGACACTTCCAATCTTCCATTCTTACCCATTTTGTGATTCTGTGACCTAATCAAAATGAGATCTGATTGTACTCTGATATTGACACACAAAATAATAATTTTACAAATTATCATATCTGAAATTTTTAACTTTTAAATGTCATTATTTCTTTACCGCTGATTACATTAATGGTACAAACAGATAACATTTTTGTCTAAGGTCATGATGAGTGGATCAAACTAAAGCACATTGCAGGGTATGCTGCAGGGTATGTTTTTTTTGGTTTTGTTTGTTTGTTTGTTTTTTAATTAAGGACCTAGGAGAGAAGAGGGGAAGAGATGAAAGGGGTCTTGGCAAGTACATAGTTTAGGAACACTTTCAGTTTATATGTACATCAAATTGAAGGTACCACTGATTAATAACTAAATTCAGTCTAGGCTTATACACAATAGTGATTGATGAGTTTGGCTTTAGTTTTTTGCCATCTGTTTTTGTTTCTCTTTCTCCCCTCTCAATTTCTTTCTGCTTTTTTGTTGGCCTTTGTTTCCTTCATCTATTCCAGATGTTCCTCCATTTTCAGGGGTTTCTTCATTCTCCTCAAGCACTGGAAACACTCTTTCAGATGGTGACCACTTAGTCATCCTCATTTGTTTTAAATATGTTATTAAAAAGTCATTTGAGATGGTACACTATGTATGGAAAATTATGTAAGATTACTATATTGTCCACAGAATAAGCAGATTAATATCTTTACACAGTCTTTTCCCTATGAGGAGAACTGTGCATTACTCTGACATTGAACATTCTTCTGGGTTTTATTACAGAAATATCTCTGATATTTGGAACTTCTGTCTTCAGAACACTGATAAACCTGTTGTGGAGGAGACAATGCTATAATTATTGTGACGTATGTAATACATTTCATTGCAATAACAATTTTATGATGAATATTTATCTTTTTCTGTGTGTATGTAATGAATAAGAGATTATGTCATAATAAGCTCTTGATATAACACATACTTAGATATACATATAATACACCTATATAAGGTTTAGATTGTAATGGTACAAATCACAATATTCCCAGATTAAAGTCCTGTTGAACACAGATAAATGTACGTATTTATGTTTAATTTATACCCTTAATTTCTGAGAGTGACATATCAATATTTTCATATCAATTCCCACTTATTACCATGTCAGTTCAAGAAAAAACTGTGTCAGAAAATATACTACTACAGTCATTCTAGTTAAAATTGCAAAATCGAAGTTATTCCTTCAGGATAATCAAACATATTCATAGATCAATTTTATTCAAAGATTCCACTAAAATGTTAACCTGACTTCTTTTCTATGAGTCTTATGCCCCTAGTAAGATATAGCTAAGTTTTCCCTTGTATAAATGAATATTTAAAGAAGGATATGGCAGATTATAGAAGCTCTCTATGCTGAAAACCAGTACAAGTGATGTCACATGGGATCTCTCTACTTCCCTACTTCACAATGACAATGTTCTTTTATTTTTTAGAAGTATCTATGTTTTTCTAGGACTGTAGTCCTGCCTTAACTGAAAGGATTTTTTTTTTTTTTCACCGCTGTTGTAACATGGATGTAAGACAACTGAAATCATATTCCTTTCTGAAGACAGTTACATTCAGGGCTACAAAGCACCTTACCCTGGAACATGAAGCTATGACAGTAACACAGTTGTTTAACACATTCACAAATAGAAGGATAGAAAATTCATTTGAGTGTTGACTTGTTGGTAGGCAGATTGTTTTGATTTGGTTTTGTTCCTTTAGTAAAGCATACTAACAAAGCTGCATATAACTGCTTGTTTTTAATGAAAAAAAAAATGTTTCAGCAGCAGAACATATGTACCAATCAGCTGTCATATTAGAAAATCATAATATCACTATGGTATTCATTGTTTTATGCTCACATGCTGTTATGTTCCTAATCCTACTTCAATATTACAAAAGGCCAAAATATTAACCGACCTGGACAGAAACAATGCCAGATCTCCACAAGTGACTTGTGTGTCTAAAATGCAAAACAATGTGATGGAATGTTCTGTGAGCAATGATTTATATAGAGATGATGCTTTTGATATTGCAAAGTCCTTCAAGTATCAGTGTCAGATAAGTTGAGCAGCATTCTCATTTCACGAAGGCACAGAAAAAGTTTAATATTATAAAGAAGGTGACTGGTAACAATTTACTATACATCATTCCTAGCACATTTCACAATTTTAACCTTGAGATATGACATTTGATGCACTGTCAGATGCCACAGTGAGGAAAAGTATTCCTCACAGTAAGCCCCAGGCTATTTATTGGTAATTGGTTTCATGAACATTTACAAAGTGATGAAATCATTTTTTCCCATTTATGTTTGAAATGTCTGTCTCAAAAAACATATTGACCTACTAGGCAGAATACTGTCATATCAAGTGTTCCATTTATTTTTGGAAAATAATCATCAAAATCTAAACCTCTATGCTCAAAATCTTATCTGTGGGCATAGAAGAAGTATATCTTATACGTAACTACAGCCAAAATATTATTGTTACTATTACTGAAATCTTAAGGATCTCTTAATAGTTAGTTCAGATCTAATTGCCATAGAAAAAGAAAGCACGTCACTGCAGTTAAAATTGTTATATATGGACAATGTCATGCTCTCCATTTCGGTGCCTTGCAGCGTTATGAGATTGGTGGTTAACTTTGTGGCAGTGGCTATTGTGAAGTCATCAGGGCCTAGAGCTTCTGCCAAGAGAAACATGATGGTTGTATCAATGGTTTCTTCTTCCTCACTTCAGGGTCCATTTGGTGTCTTTTAAAAATGTTTGTTAACACATTTTACAACTTTCTCTTCATTGGTCTGCATCTCAACATTACATATGAATTTATTATATATGGTGCCTTGGTCTTTGTTCTCCTTGTTACACTTAAGGCCAGTTTTGTCCAGCTCTAAGTTTGCATTTCTGTAACTGACCACGGATGAGTTGTTTATATCTCCAGTGCCAACCAGGTGGCAACCTCATGCCTTTTCCTTGCATGCATGTATGAGGATAACTCTCATTCTCCTTTGTGCTGCTTCCTGCATACTTGCTTTCAAAGACCTCTGCTGTCCTCCTAGGCCTGTACTTCTCTACGTTACACCATTATCTTGGAATCATTAATATCTCATTCTTCACAGAATAATTGATTGTTACTACTATGTATACAAAACTATGGTTGTACCTACAAAGATTAAAATTATCTTTTATTTTTATAATACTTTTATAACCTTAGAAATTTTTTTCTTTCTTAATATTACAATGACAAAGACATTGAACAGATAGTCTCTGTTAATTTGTCATTCCTTTGAATGATGCTCTTCACTTTGAATACTTACTCTTCATCTGCAAAAACGACCATAATTTCCACTAATATGTGAAGCTGAATATATGGTTAGTTGTATAAGCTTTTCTCACGGAAATAAACACCTGTCTGTGCTACTACTTACAAACAGATCTATTTGTTTACTTTCTAAATAATTAAAGTGCCTGTGTCTGTGCATGGTGCTGTTGAAGGTACTTTTATTTCTCATTAGCAGGCAAACTGTAACTTCAAACAGAGCAGAATACTTGAAGTTATCATTCCATTGTCTTTTTAAAACTATGCATAGGCTCAAAACATGTAGTAACTTCATTCAAACTTAACTATCAAAAATCAAAAGATGTCAAAGGTTATAAGATAAAAGGATGAAAGATACTAGAAAATAACACTGCTTTTTCTGACCTGGGCCACACGATCTTGCTATGAAAGCTAAATCAAACACATGTGAGGCACAGATTGAATTATAAGGAAATGTAGTTCTGTTACCCAGAAAGGTTTCAAGACACATCTATTCTGGGACATATAATATAAAGCAAGTTGTCTCCTTAGGAGTTTTAGAAATGAAATGTGCTCTAAAACCTCTGTAATCAAAAATAAAATGCTATGAAGGAGTTATGCAATTTAAAAAAAAATTAATCTATAACTGTACTGTTTTGTTGCCTTAGGCTATCTTGAACTGTTCATAAATTATTTCTTTTTAATTGGTTGGAGTTGTTGATGTCGTTTTCTAAATGACAGGATCTAGGAACAAAGTGCTTTTGATTCACTTTTTGGCTTCATAATAATGGGCAGACTTAAGTAAGAATGACTGATACTCGTATTCAGCAATGTCTGCTTTCATTTTTATTCCTTGAAGGCAGATAAATCTAATATTTAGGATGTTGTATTCCTCTTTTGGTTTCTGTTTGCTCTGGGGACCAGAATGGGAGGTTGCAGTTTCCTGTTCTCTATTATCTGCCATTAAAGTCCTTCTGTTACAGTATTTGCAGGTAGAAATGAAATCTGTCAGATGTTTGTTTGTTAGGGTTTCCTTGCTCTCCTCCCCACCCCACTCCTCTCCCTGCTCTCCTTCCCCACCTTACAGCTTGGTATTTTACAAAATATTTGCAAAGCTTCTTGTGCCTTGCAGCTGCTTGCATGGCCTGTAAAAGTCAATAAAGTATATAAGAAATCAAATCACAGATAATTCAATTAAAATAATCATTGCATTTGAGAGGAAATTCTGAAGACATCTCTCTCTTGCTTTTGTTGAGAAAAACTCCCTAGACTATCTTCAGAAATATTAAAGTGAAATGTGTAGATTTGGTTCAGTCACTCTAGAAGAAGAAACCTATGAGTCCATTTGCTTTAAAGCTTTCAGGGACTATAAAGCTAAGTTAGACCTATAACTTGTATACTTCTAAAATTTTATCCAGTTTTGTTTTATTCATGTGATTAAACTATTTGTACCATTATAAGCAGTGACTATGAAATATGAAGTTAGGATTCCATCACCAGAATTTGAGAGCTGAAACCCAAGGTCTGCATTTTATTTCACATAGAACTTCTTCAGCAGTTGAGAGGGAAATATCTTGAGCATAAAGGCATACAATTCCAGGATAAGACACATGGTTTGTTGAAACCTAGATATTTTACATGATTTTTCCATCTAGAAGCCCACTGATCTGCTACACAGCTTTTAAAGTTCAACAGCTTATTTCTTTAGCAAAACTTGGGTGTCTTCAGCAAGCAGAATCATAGTAATCAGATCAGTGTTAGAAAATAAGTTGGAGATCTTAGGACAAGGACACATAGTTTCTATTGACAGGAGCATCCATGCTAGCTTTTCCCACAGTTCAATAGACTGTGCAAGCAAGTCACTGAAAACGGTGTCTATATTATAGCAAGGCAGAATATTTGACATGCTTTACAAATGAAAATGATCTTGGGAGTGCTCTTGTGAGCAGATGTAAGCATAAATACTATACTTAATGTTTGCTTGTTTGTTTTCCTTGAAAGATGATGTTGTTTCATAAATCATGTGTTTGATCATACTTAGCTGGACCTCTGTGAGCACAGGAAAGATATGAACAAAGTGTAAAAACTGTGAATGTGAAAATTTGAAAGTGCTGCACTTCAGTGGCTGAAAGAGTTTCATTAGTGTAAACTAAAGAGATGCCTTCGTTTTCTTCCTAGCATATTGCGTTTTTAATTGAATACTAGTTAAATTAGAGGGTTTACCTTACAGTAGAAAGTTATTTTCTTTTTAAGAAATAGTTGTACTCAGTTGCAGAAAACACAACACTATACTCCAGTCCTAAATTGAAGACTCTTTCTTAAAAGCACAGGTATTATTACTCTGATGTCTGCTATTTACAGAGCTCAAGAAATTGGCTCTGATCAAGTAATCTTGCACCAAAATGTGATTTCTGAATGAAACAAGTGGCAAAAGAGTTTTGTAAAACTAGTTTGTTGTACTTCAAAATGGAGGTTTTCTTACCCGTTCCAGTTTTTAGTAATTATTATATGAATATATACAGTGTGTATATACATATCAAAATACACATAGTTTAATTATGACATTGTGAAATATTTAGAGGTGAATTTGAGTCCCTTTTATTGAACTTGCAAATCTATACAAATCTTTTATCTCAAAACAATTTGAAATCTATCTATTTCAAATAGATACAAATCTTTAGAGAAAGGTTCTCTGAATGTCTTCCAACAGAACTTAAATTAACAAGATGTTTCCATAGTTGTCATAAATACAAAACTCAATTACTTTGAAACCTGACATTTTTTTCAGATTACATTTCAGTCTTCATATCAGAGAATTGAAGCAAAAGGTGGTTTTCTTCAACAGTATTAGTCCAGGAAGTTGGGTGGGTTTTATTTTTNGTTTGTTTTCTTTGGTTTTTGTTTGTTTTTTTCAGAACAGAATTTAAGTTCTACTTCTTGTAATTCAAAAGGGAACATTATGAGTTAAAGGTAAGTAGAAACCATACCTTTGAAACAGTTAACAACCTTAAGCCAGCCTTGATTTGAAGGGAGTACTTTAACAAAAAGCATTATTATTTTTTAAGATTTGTTTTAAATCACAGGCACATAGAATTTGTGTTCCTGTTTAACAAAAGAGCCATAGAAATAGTGCCAAGACTTTTTTCCTCCATATTTTTTCTTTTTTTCTTGGATGTATTTCCTTTAAATTCAAACTGGACGACACTGACCTTAGTGATTCTTAAATTCAAGGCTAAGACATCATTTCCTATCACCTTTTCCTAAGAACCAGTTTCACTGTATCAGCTTGCAGTTGCATTTGTGGTTCTCCAGAACCTTCTTATTTAGTTACCTTCATTGTTGTCAGTAGATTTTTTCAATGTCTGTAGAAAACCATACAGCCAAATTTTTCTCTCTACAGAACTGACAGACTCACAGTGTTATTTCAAATCTGCTTTTTTAAAAAAACCCTGTATCTACACTGCTAAACATGTTCATGCCAGAGACACATTTGTATGTATGGACAAGGGAAACAAAGCCCTGTGCTCTACTGAAAGATCTGCTGACTGATGCATGGAACAATTTTCCTGGACTGTTCTTTCTAAAATAAACTGTGATACTATAGCTCAAAGAACTCTTCATAAAATTATATTTCATGATACATATGTATTGGGTTTGTGTTGCAAGGGGTGGGGGCGAGGGAGAGGGGGAAGTGCTACAAGAGTGACTTTTGTGAGAGGCTGATAGAAGCTTCTACCATGCCTGACAGAGGCAAATCCAGCTGGCTCCAAGATGGACCTGCCGCTGGACAAGGCCAAGCCTATCAGCAACAGTGGCAGCGATAGCAGATTTAAGAAGGAGAAAGAGCTACAAGAGCAATTGCAGCTGGAGAGAGGACTGAGAATATGTGAGAGAAACAACTCTGCAGACATGGAGACCAGTGAAGAAGGTGATCCAGACACAGAAGCAGAGATTCCCCTGCAGCCTGTGATGAAGACCATGGTGAAGCAGGCTGTGCCCTCGCCACAAATGATTGAGCTTTACAGAATCCATATTGTTTTGGACAGTGTTATAAGAAAACAAATCAAACTCAAAGAAACTTTACAGGCAAACACACACACAAATTATGCCTTAGGATGTGTGGGTCCACACCAAGAGAAAATATACATGCTATGTTGTGTGAATGTGGCAACTTTTTTTGAGAAAGGGACAGAACTGAGCAGTATGGACATGCAAATTTACCTAATGTCCAGGAATCAGCTCCTCACCCTTCTTCTTTTTAGTTTTTTGTTTGTTTGTTTGTTTTTTAAAGAACTCTTGTAGAACTCTGGTAAGAAAGCTGTCATTGGTTCATAGTTCTCAGAATATTTGTGAGACTTGTTAAGATTCCTGGGTTTGGGCTTTACTTTTATAAAAAGATACCACACCTTGGTATTTGATTTGCAACAAATAACACTTTTGAATACTCAAGATAGTGTCAAATATTAAGTAGTTAACACATATTTTCACTTTGCAAAGAGAAGGACAGTATAACTAAACTTGTATAGGCACAAAAATCATACTTATTCTATCTTATTTCTTTGTTACTGGCTTGATTTTCTTGAATTCATTGTAAAACTTGCCATAGAGAGTAGTATGTCTTCAGAATATAGAAAAGACTCTTTATGCACTGTAACATTTTCAGCAACTTGTGGCAAAGATTTTACTATTAAGTGCATATTTAATCTGTTCTGCATGGAAATATATTTGTTGGAAGGTAAAATGTTGAAATTGGAAGG
This sequence comes from Scytalopus superciliaris, assembly GCA_013400415.1. Classification (NCBI taxonomy): domain Eukaryota; kingdom Metazoa; phylum Chordata; class Aves; order Passeriformes; family Rhinocryptidae; genus Scytalopus; species Scytalopus superciliaris. The sequence goes on along the minus strand of VXBX01006415.1, from coordinate 96,744 downwards.
GTGTGGGAAGTTGTAAAATTATCTTAATTTCCCGAAGTACTGTAAAATATCATCAATTAGGTATCCTAACTGGAGTTCAGCCCATTCTTCCAGAAATATCTGGAGATCCCATAGATAATGTATCATCTGTTGGACTCAATAATCTTAAATCAAAATCAAAAATCTCAATAGTGTTTTCGACCTAAACAGAGAACCTTCTGTGATCTCTGATTTTCAGGATGGACGCAGTAGGACACCTGAGATGGCAGTAGATGCCATACAGCTTATCATATGGCATCTTCTGTGGTAGGTAGGAAGTAATCATCTGGAATACTAATGGTCTGAAAGAAAACTTCTTGGCAGTCTCTTTTTTGAGATAAACAACTTTAATTATGACAGTTATCCTTTTGATCAACAGGTTCTTTCTCTAAAATATCTTTTAGACAGTGCAAAATTATTCCTGTCAGAATAAAGAGCTTAACCCAGAGCCATTATCACACAGTTTCAGGAACAGTAACTAGAGATTATATTGTTTGCCACAGGCATTTGATACAGTTGTTTACTCAATGTTTTTGCTGATGATTGAAGTTAGGGAAGTCAAAGCTGAATTACAAACTATTTTACCACTTTGTGTGTGTCTGTGCACAAAAACATTATTTACCTTGAGAATTTCTTCTAAATCCTAAACCCAGAGTATTTTCCTGAGTCTGTCATGGCAGTGTCATTACTAAGCAATTCCAGTATTCTGTATTTTATTTCAAAGATTTTATCTTCTTAATAACCTCCCTGTCTGCATGTGCATATAGTATAACTTAAGAAGTTCAATGAAAAAAAGTTTATTACTGTGTTTAATTACAGTCTGGAAAAGAACCAACACTTGTGAGTTATTCTGACTTGAAAAGTCATTATGTACTAACTCAAGAGTACAATATATGAATCCAATTATTTAGATGCAATATCAATCGTCATTTTATGTTGAACCATTGGTTTATAAAGAACAATTCAAAAATAGGCTAAAATATATGTGTTTATTGTGTTTAAAAACAGCTTCTCCCAAGAGACCTACACATCTAAACATAGTCACTGAAGACAAGAATGTTTACAGATTGGGTCCATTTTGCCTAGATCTTACCTTACTTTGCATATTGTGTGTATGATATTACAGTGTCTGTTGACAGTCTGGTTTTAGGGGTTTACCTCTCTTCTCCCTCCTCTATCATTTCTTACCACCATAATTTTACCAAGAGTCCTACTTAAAACTGAATAAAATTATCTATTTAATCTGGGTAATTTACTAACATTCTATTTCCAGAGCTGAGATGATGATGAACTGAAGCAGTAAAATTTAAACATCTCTTTAACCTGGAGTGTTAAAAATATCCTCTGACATTCAAAACTAAGTCAGTAGTTCACACTCTAAGCAGCAATTCAGTTTTCTGAATTATAAACACCACCTGCGATAAGAGATGGCACTCAAGTCTGCCTAATATTATCCTTGGTGCTTAGTTTTATTTGTCTGTACACAAGCAGAGGTGTCTGTTATGAGGCAACTCGTACCTACTTGTCTTTAAATTTTGATTGCAGCTTGGGGTTAGCCAGCACTTTTATGGGTTCAGATAGAAAACAAAACTGACTCTACTGAGTGGTGGAGATAACTGATTAAAAGAGAAAATAGGCAGTCCACTCTGTGGTAGGAGAAGAGATTTAATTTTGGCTTTTTATCCAGTGTTTTCTAGTAGAAGAAAAGAAAACAAAAAGGAGCAAAAATGAAAATGTTCTTATGATTCAGAGAAATAAGTATGAAAGCAGGGTTTAGGTCATCACAATAAAACCTCTGAAGTGCTAGGCTAAAATGATGTTTTGAGGTTGGGGGTTTTCAGTTAGTTAGTTGTTTACTTAGTCAAAAATATATGTATATATATCCATGATTGTATGCATCATCTCTGGGATTTACATCCACAAATGGCTCACATGAGGATAACCAAAATTTATGGCATGAGTGTCACACTGCATGGTGTTGAGATGTGGATTTCATCACTGCAGGGTAGAATAAGCTGAACAATCTTCTGACCTATAGACCAGTGTGCACATAATGTCTCTACCACAAATTTAATAAAAATGTTCAAAAAAATAAGCAGATCTACTGGATCAAATACGTGGAAGTGTCTAGCATTTTCTTACAAATTTAAATGCCATAGACTTGTAGAAAATAAGAAAAAAAATGGGAGAAATTAAGAATATTATCATACGTTTATGAACCTTTACAGAGGTGTTCCTATTTAGGAGATAAAGTAGCTCCCATTCACTGTAATTCTGAGATGGTGTAATGAATCCAGAGTAATGAATTAAACTTTATTCCCAGAATTGGATTCTTTCTCCTTACTGGTTTTGTTCAAAACAAGTGTCACTTTGAAGTGAATCTTCTGATTGTACCAACTTCTCATTTGTTGATTAAATTTACCGAGTAGTTTTGCTTACCGCAAAGTAGATTTCTGTGAGGGGAAGCTGAATCAGAAACTAGATTTTATGAGTGAACTTGTTGCCTGAAATACCTAGGAAGAAAACTTCCACGACAGGGCAAGGCAGAGAAAAGATCTTTTACTATGAGTTTAGCTATATCAATCCATGACGCGCGCGCCGGGATCACAGAATTCTACAAATTTATGATTCTACTTAATTTCCCTATCTAGAAAATACATCCAATGTCTAATTAGCCCACCCCCCTGCTATCTATAACCACCTCCCCCAGGAACACCCCCTTAGAATTGAGTCGGTGGNCAGATCTGTGACTGCCTGAGCTCTGAGAACTGTTTGCTGTGTTTGTATGGACCCTTGGTATGTTAAGGACTGTTTGCAGTTTGGAGTCTGTACCCAACTTTGAGGATTTTATTATTCTATATGTTTTGCCTTTGTTTCACTGTGTGTCCCTGCTGGAATTTTCTATCCCTCATGGCTTGTAACCCATCTCTGATTGGTCCCTGCCCACAGCAGAGTACCGTTTCCTTATTTGGTATACACCTGCCCCTGTATTCCGAGTTTTGAAGGGCTTTGCCTTGTATGGCTGAGGCTGGCCCAGACCCTTCCCCAAAACCTTCCCAGGGTGCTCCTGGGGTCAGAACCCACCCCCAGACCCTATTTAAGTTGTACCAGTTTGAATAAATACCTCTCTCTCTCTCTGTGTGCACTTTGGCAGCACCTACCTCACTCCCCGGAGTGTGTCCCTTTCTTTCCTCCCCCCACCTTCCCCTCAGGACCGCACTTTGGCTTCTTGTTGGAAAACAAAATTCTGAACCTTGAGACAGGTTTATATTACATGTGTGGTGGAGCTATTCAGTAAATGGGATCAGCCTAAATCTACTCAGGAGTAAAAGCTCTGAACCTCACCTGATGTACATGGAGCATCCCCAGCACTGATAACTTTGATATACTGTTTCTCTCTAATTCTCTCTGAATGTCTTGATAGTAGAGATGTAGCCAGTAAGAACCAGTCACCTTACACTGAAAAATGTGGTTTAACTTTTGTTTGTTTATATGTTGCAAGTAACAATTCTCATCCAGAGTAAGAAATTCCTCATGCAACCTTTTTCCTGGTATTTCTGCACTGTATCTTCCTGATTAATCTCTGAGCTAAGATTCAGCTTCCTAAGTTACTTTTTAAATGCTCTTTTAGATATGCTTCTGTATTGGGTACCGCTGAGATGGAGTTCATTTCCCCATAGGATCCCTCACAGTGCTGTGCTTTGCATTGGTAGCTAGAAAGGTGTTGATAACACAGCAGTGTTTTGGCTACTGCTGAGCAGTGCTGGCAAAGCATCAGCGCTGTCTCTCAACATTCCTCTCCACATATTCCCCCCATCAAGGGCTGGGAGTGGGTAAGATCCTGGGAGGAGACAAAATCTAGACCAGCTGACACAAATTGACCAAAGGGATATTCCACACCATATGACATCAGCTCAGATATAAAAGCTTAGGAAAGCATGAGGAAGAGGGGGCATTTGTTATCTATAATGTTTGCCTTAAAGAGCAAGCTGAAGCTACGTGTGCTGAAACCTTCTTCCTGGAAAGTGGCCAGACATGGCTTGCTAATGGGAAGTAGAGATTTTTTTATTTTTTTTTTCCCCCAAAAAGGACTGTGATAGATTAACCTTGACTGGACACCTGGTGCCCACCAACCTGCACCAATCTTTACAGATAGACAGGGGAGAGAGAATAAAATGGAAAATGACTCATAGGTCGAGATAAAGCAGTTTAATAAGAGAAAGTTTGCATGTGCACAAGCAAAGAGACAAAAAAAAGTCCTCTCCCTGGATCAAACAGTTCCTGGCTGTATCACTGGTGCCCCCTTAAAAAAACAGCAGTGGATAATAGTCAGTGGACTGTACAAGGCTTGTTATTCTCTCAATGAGGCCCCTGATACAAGCCCTCAATAAGCAGCATGCTTCTCTAGAAAATGCATCAGGTCAGCACACAGGTGCTCCACCTGGATGGAGGAACTGACCATCACCAGGGTAGATGGTGCAGAAACCCCATCTGGAGCTGGAGCCTGTGCTCTTAAATGAGTGGTCACCATTCTTGCTTGAGGGTCAGGTAGGATGAGGTCTTTGACCTGGGGTCACAGAAGGGTGCGCAGTTGCTGAGTTTTACAGACTTCAAGTCTCTCCACTCAGCCAATGGAATGCCTCTCCCTTGAGAGGCATCATTCCCTGTGTGAACTACTACACAAACTGCTATGCTACACCACAGCTGATATATCACAGACTGTTCACAGGGCTCCTTGTTGCAAGGCTCCTTGTTGCTCAGGCACCTTAGGGACTGCCTTAGTGGGAGTGAGGGGTGGCCACTTTCACTCCTGGTCCCACCCATACCTGCTCAGAAACTTTTGTGACCTTGCCATCTCCTGGAGTGTCTCAGAACTGGAAATTCCCTCACTCAGGAAATGTCCCCTATGTATTGTGAACCCTTGCTTCGCTGTGAAACCTGCCTTCTCTGGATCTGTTTGCCTCAGCAATACTGACTAGCTCCATAGAGCCCTGAAAATATTTTTCATCTGGGTGATTGAACCAGGCTCCATCACTCCTTTAAATATTCTTTACACACAGACTATTTGAGCAATTTGATAAGAAGTACCTAATTCTCTATGACACCTACATCATCAACAATTCTAAGTCGTAAAGTCAGTCAGTACAACTTCTAGTGTCAGGGAATGAATTCTCAATTTCATTCTATTAGCCTTTTCTCTCTGGCCAACAAATGCAATACTCCTGGCACAATACTACTACTACAACACTGTCATTTCATTTTTTTCATCTTGCTTCTATTACTGAATTTTTGAAGACTTCATAGAAGGGTCACTACAAAAAAAATATCTCCCTGATGCCACATGAAATTATGTTAATCTCCAATCTCAGATTTTTCCAGTTAGGAGTAGAGATTACAGAACCATAGATATCAAGATCCTAGTGACTTTTCCATGTTACACTTTGTGCCACAATAAATAAAATAGAGTACATAGTCGTCATTGTATTTTTTTACCTTGATGATAAAAATATGAATAAAATTAATAAAATTAATAAAATTGCTTGAGAAAGTGGTATGCCATGGATTGTGCTTGATAGATTAACCATTCAGAACTTCAGGTCTTTGTTCATCTATCGTTGATCAAGAAAACAATGAACTACAGACAAGCTATGCTTTATATGGCATGGGGGAGGAAGGCAACACTTTTTGTTTTACAAGGCAAAACTTTCAGTTTCTAAAGAAAACTACCTTATAAGTATCATGATCCACATTTGCAAACATTAGAAAGTAGCTGAATATTTACAGACATTTGGCAAAGCATTTGGTAGTCTAAGAAGCCTTGTAATGTGAATTTAAGCACTTAAATTCAGAACAGTGGCTAGATAAACTGTTGCTGTATATTCTCTCATTTGTGCAGCAGTCAAAATAATCCTATTACTTCCAGACATCTGTATGTCTCTTTGTCATGTCATAATTCCTTTGTGTTGACTAGAAAGAAGTTTGTGCAGGTCCCTTCAACTTTAAAGAACCATCTGTGGAAAAATGAAAAGAATCTTGAAATGTGGATATCTTCTTCTTTGTAATGACTATAAAGGGAAAATAAACACTTGTGAATATCTAAAGTTCCAGCATCTGAAGTCTAGTAGACTGTGGAGATCTTGTAACTGATCTATTATTAATTTTTGTTTAATGTAAAGAAGTAACCAGATATGTCAGTGACATCCCCATCCCAGCTGACCGTGATAACTTCAAGAAGACAAAATCAGTTTCTGTTCTCTAGCATATTTTTACAGTGCCCTGGAATTTTTTATTCCTTTCTGCATAGAGTCCCTGTTTCAACTGGGGAGCTAAAAAGTATGTTCATCCCTGATAATAATTTTTGTAGTTAAACTCTTTTCTTAGCCTGAGGAAAGTGCTTGTCCAAATTACTTAGTCTGAAACTTGCTTAAAGCAAAGATATTTGGCTGCTGGAGTAAATATTCTTTAGGTAAGTAGGTTTAATAATCAAAATCAGACAGAACAAAATGCTTTTAATGTAATTATATGCACTTTCAATGAGGGTACAAACATCAACGGTAGTAGTCATGTTATTAGACACTGGAATACCTCTCTGTAAATGAAGAGGTCAGAAGTAAGAACTGTCAGCAGAGGCTGCCTGGAAAGCTTTCAGGGAGTTGGTAGAGCAAACATAGCACACTTGGTAACATACTTTTATGTCTGGGAAAACATCATCTATCAGTCATTTAATTTGGATTATGTTTTCAAAGGTTGTGTCAGATTTTTCATCTAATGTATTTCAAATACCAACATTTTCCCACACAGTGGTTATTGAAGGCATTTTCAAGTCCTGATTAGGGTATGCTTGTCCAGCAATAGAGGTGTATGATCAGCTGACTATCATTGCCTACATGTAAAAATTAATTTTAAGAATTATATGCATTTAGTGTTCCTACTTTCAATATTTAGAAACTGTAGGACTGGAAAATACCTCTAGAAGTTTTCTTATTTATCTCTTTACATCACGGTCAAATGAACTATACAGTATGATTTGCAACAGATTTTCATCTTTTCAGTACGTGTTTTAGGCTGTCTACTCTGGTGCATCACTGTCCTTGTTACAAAGTCTTTCCCATTGCTTCCTCTAAAGTTTTCTTTCTGCAGTTAGAATCCATTGCAGGTTCTCCTACATACAATCAGAATAGAATTAAAATATTGCTTTCATTTTGTTCTATACCTATAGATAAAAGCTGTTATCACATAATCTCTTTCCTCTTGAAGGCTAGAAGATATCAGTTCATTTAGTGCTTACAGTAGAAGGTGGTTTTTTTTTGGGTTTTTTTTGGTGCCCCCTCCCCCCCTTCCCCTCCTTAAGAAGAAAAATATATGGGAGGGTTCTGTCTATTTAGCCCAAGTATTTGGAGGAAAATGCAGTGGAGAAAGTTAAACTATGCTTAGGACAATAAAGCAGAATTATTTCTTATGTATTACAAATGTAAATATATTCATTAAATTCTTCTGCCATCCATGGTGACAGGGGACTGTGACTCATTTTCAGATTCTTTTTTGAAGAACTACTAATTAGTCATGGTTTCTCTTACATTTGTTCACTTGACTATTATTGTTGAACTATGGAATTCTGGAATTTCCCTTATTAAGTTACGTAATTTCTAAGCATGTTTGTGTTATTTGGTGGGGTTTTTTTTAATTTGTTGCAATAATTGATGTTTCTTATCTTGTTTTCCAGGGTATTGATAGCATTGCACTAAATTTTATCATGCATATCTTTATGAAAATGTGGAAGAGTTCTTGACTCAAGATAGGTTTTTGTATAATTCAATAAAAACAAGTGGGAAATGTGGATATGTCTGACAAGAATAAGTGTTCTACTGCAGTTTTCTTTAAAAATGTGATTCAGCTGGTTATATCAGAGGAATGAACTGAGAGACGTAATGCAGAAATGAGATATGCATTTATATGCTTTGTGAAGCAAAATAATTTTTTCTTTATTTGCTCTATTATATCAATGTAGATGTACTTCAAGTTCTGTAGAGAAGCTCTAGAATGCTCCTGATTTTGGATTGCATTAATTACATCCAAGTCTGGTATACTTCTACTACGTCAATTGCAGATATTTCAGCAATTTATATGTAAATATCAATAAAGAATTTCAGTGGAAAACTTAATGGATCTTATTCTGTGCTGCTACCAAGTTACTTTTTATCTCCCACTAACTGGGAATGAGAGATGTGAGTGCTAAAAATATTTCTTTCTACATTTCCAGTATTTTAACAGTAGCACACTAATGTTGATATTTACAAGAAAGTAATCCCATTTCTCTGAATATCTGTTTTTATACCTTGGTACAATTTATTAGATTTTGACTCTGTCTACAGTAGACTTTTTAGAAGGTGCCTCTGAGCTTTTGTTACTAGTGGGCAAAAGGTGGACTTGGTGATTAACCTTTCTCTGAGGGAGGATGATTATCTTTTCTCACACTGTAATAGTTTTCTTGGGTATTGTTCATTAGCTATGACCAAAGAATGATGTTCACATGCCATATAGTGATATTGTTACCAGATAGGTCTGCATGCAAAAGTCAAATCCATGATAACAGCCTTAAGTTGCCTGTATGTGGTGTTACTGGAATTGTCTGCAATTTTCCTATCTTCATTTCACTCATTTCTTTTCTTAGAGAAACGAAATATCTTCCTGTGACTCCTTGCTTAACAAACCTCATGGAAAGCAAGCTCCATGTACCTATTCACATACACAGTGGGTTATTAAGTCTCACTAAGGGAGAAGAGGGATGCTTACCATAGTTTAGTCTAAGCAGATAATAAGAAAACCTGCAGGCCTCTGTTGCTGTGAGAAGCTACAATAAAAAAGTGTTGATCCTGTGTTAACCTCTGTGATTGCATTTATGCCTGCTTTCTAAGTGGTTCCTAGTCTTAGTGAACTGTCTTGAACTTTTGTGCTAGCTCACTGACCAAATGAGAAATGAGAATAGCAGTATGACACACTGAAACTTAAAAACACAGAAATTTGGAATAAAGAGCTTTCCCAGGCCTCAACATTTTTTATAGCAGCAGTATGCACAGATTTATACAGACAGAAAATGAATAAGTGGTTTCCATATTATTTTATTAAATAAAAAATCGACTTCTGTTAAGTAGTATATAGTCGGAAATTCTGATACTGTAGACTCCTTAACAATTTGGTAATTAATTTCAGTGTAACTTTGAAAATAAAATTATTATATCTTGGATCTCTTCTCTGAGCTTTAGTATTTACTGTTTAATATGAAATTATGAGGTTGGAAACACAAACCAAAGGGAAAAGGGAGAAAATAAGACTGCATTATGCACAAGTTATAAAAATGAAGGAATTCTGCATAGACTGTAGATCTCAATGATGAAACAGTGATATCTATTTCTTTATTATTAAGAACATTCTCAGAGGAGGAAGGTTAAATTTTCCTTGTGGTGGCAGGGTATGCTGGGTTAAAAACCCAGTGGGAAAATTAATCTCCTTTAACCTGCCCTCTTTCAACAGTGGAGGAACAAAAGGTGCTAAGAGAGATTATAAATTGGAGTCACAATTTACTGAATAAATCACAGTAAATGCAACAATAATAATAAATGATTGTACAAAACAGAGAATGGTTTACCCCAAAAAAGGGTATCCACCAGCAAACAAACAAAAACACTCCATGAAGAGAGTGCCTAGTATGGCTTATTTTTCCAGACAACAGCAATATGGTGCCTGGCCCCTACCCTGTGTTGAACACATGGCTACTTGTGGAGCACCTGGCCAAGCTCCTTTGTCTGAACACAGAGCTATGCTGCCAGAAACACTGGGTCCGGCGGTTGCAGTGGCAGTCCTGATGCAAAGGGCTCCCTAACCCTCAAGTCAGTGGTTGTGGCAGTGCTGCTGGTGGATGCTGTGGCTTGCAGCAGTGCTCCCGTGGCTGTGGCGGTAGCAGCAGCTGCAGTACTGGTAGTATGAGCTCTTGCATCTTGCCGTGACTTCAGCAGCAGTTACCACTTTCCGCGGCTTCAGCAACAGTTGCCTCTTGCCACTGCGCTCTGCTGGGGCTGTCGTTTCAGCACCACAAAAGTAGTGCATAGTCACATTGAAAATGGGAAGAAGGACCAAGAAGTGGCAGAGGACCTGAATCTGCTGGATTTCATGGGCAACTGCCCCTCTGGTGGGATGGGAAAGACAAAATGGTGAACTTTGGGGCTCTGGCACCCGGTTTTACCTGCTAAAAGCCATGCCGCCCCC
>VXBX01006415.1:68420-86381 GCA_013400415.1 Scytalopus superciliaris | reverse complement strand
AACTCCACCTCTTATCTCTGTACCAAGGACACAGAGTAATGAGATTTTGTAAAAACTGGTGTGGAACACATTAAAAACAAAGCAGATAATAAGAAGTGTGACAAACTTTAGAAAGAGAAAAAAATATTTTGTTTGTTTTACAGAGAACTAAACAGTCTTATTTATTTAACACATTGATTTCCATTTCAGTAAACTTGAGATTGTATTTCAGAGAATCACAGAATGGCTGAGGTTGAAAGGCCACTTCTTGAGATTACCTAGTGCAAAACCCCTGCTCAGAGTCCACTAAACCATGTTTCCCCAAAATTGTCCAACCAGATTTTGGTGGAGACTCCACAATTTATCTGGGCAACATCTTCCAGTGTTCAACTACCCATACACTCAATTTCTTTTTTTTTTTTCCTTGTGATCAGGTGGAAATTCATGTGTTTTAATTTGGGCCCATAGCATCTTGTCCTGTCACTAGACATCACTGAAAAGTCAATATTCTTTAATCTCTCCCATCAAGTATTAAGGTACATGAATAAGACGCCTCCAAGCCTTTTCTTCTCCAGGCTGAGCCATTCCACCTTACTCAACATCTCCTTATATGAAAGATGCTGGACTNCCTCTGGTGGGATGGGAAAGACAAAATGGTGAACTTTGGGGCTCTGGCACCCGGTTTTACCTGCTAAAAGCCANTCCATGTCTCTGTTGTACTGTGGAACCTAAAACTGGATCATCTCCCTGCTGGTCAGTGTAGCGAAGGAGGTTGTTGATCTTGGCAGTGAGGGCATGTTGCTGGATCCTGATCAGCTTGATATCCACCAGGACGCTCAGGTCCCCTTGTTACTGAACAAGTTATACTTCTTAAAAAAAGGTCTATGCAGCATTTGGGGAAGATGTTGGGAGATTCTTACAAGCTTAGAACAATGGTGTTTGATCCCTATATCCAAGATTAATGCTTAGTTTTGTATTATATTGTGCTTAGTACATATGTCAGAGGTTAATGCTTAGTTTTATGTTAACTCCTTACATCTGTGACTAATAGTCTTGTACCAGTAAGTGCTTCTCTGTTTACCTAGATCAGTGATTAATATGCACTAGCAGATGTCTTAGTTTTGAGAACCAAAATTATGTGCTGGATCAAAGATTATAAGAGAAGTACATTATGACCTGACCACATATTGGAGATATTCTCAAGGATAAAAGATTCATTAGATGATCTGGTGCCATAAAAAGAAAATTTGGGGAATGGGATATTCTCCAAATGATCCACAAAGACCCTCAAAAGACCCCTACTCATATGCAAATAAGTCTATGAAAATATTTAACATATATTCATGTATTACATACAATGAATATATAATGAATATATCATGGATACGTACTTTTTTTCATTAATATAGCCTGCTTTGTTAGATGCATATTAGGCAGAGCTCTCCCCCATGTACCCAGCACTTCAATAATGTAATGTCAGCTTTCTAACCTAACAAACTGGTTGGGAGAGCTTATTTTACAGTTTTCAGCGACATCCTCTGCAGAGCTAACTTCCAGCCAGCCGGGCTCCAGTTTGAACTTGGTGCAGAACTTGGTGTATCCCTTCATGAGGTTCTTATCTACCCAATTTTCTATCTCATTGAGCCCTGTCTGAACGGCAGCATACCCATCTGCTGTATCAGGTACTCCTCCCAGGTCTGTATTATCTGTGAGCTTGCTGAGAATGCTCCTTTGACCCATTTTCATTACTGAAAGACCCATTTTTGATCCCTGAGGTTTATCACCGGTGATTTGGCAACAGCTGGGATTTGTGCCCTACCTTCCAGTTAGTTTTCCTTTAACATAAATATTGATTTATATAATCCACCTCATTTACCTAACCTAACCCAACTCTCTTATTAATACATTTGGACAATTACTGTAAGATTCCTAATAAATATAATAACAAATTGTTTGACTATCAGAGGAAGTTATCTGTGAAGACAAGATTTGAAAGAATCTGAAATTATTACAGAGTAAATATGTGAGGACTAAAAAGGAGATATAAAGAAATAAAATAATTTTGGAGTAAGAAAAACCTTTCTGAATTGCAGAGAGGCATTTTAGGAGAGAAAAACAGTTTAAAAACTTAGCAAATTACAGTGCCAATTAACGGTGGTAAAAAGTCAGAATTTTATAATTGAGAAAAGGTAAATGTCAGTGGATTAGAGGTAGGCAAGTACAAGGAACATAAGGCCCAAAAATTAACTGGGCATCATTAGGTTACCACAACTTTTTTTGTCTTATATATTTACCTATCCCTTCTTTTAAGAACTCTTTTTTTTTTCCCCAGGACATCCAAGGAAATAGGTATTTAAATTATACCTGCATGGTAGTTTTGTCACTAGTTATCCTGTAAATACAGAGAGAAATTCTTAACTGAATGCACAGGGTGTGATTTTGTGCATATTTTTTTCTTCTCTCAGCTAGAAAATCTAAAATGAACTCAAAACAGAGAAATTTTAAGATGCTTCATGGATATTTGGGATTCCAAGATTTTAAAAATAAATAAATAAAATAAAATAAATTTAAACAGACATCAGCAACTCTGAGTAGTAAAGCAGCAGTATGAAGGGATAGCTGTAATGACTTCATTCCGTTTTAAATAATACCATTACTGCCTATGACTTTATTGGGAAAGAAGTTAATGATGTGATGATAGTGTGTTTGAAACACAGTTTCAAATAGTAAAATTTAGAATATCATAGAATAAGCTGAGTTGGAAGGGATCAATCAATTTTAAATATAGCTGTCAATATATGAACTAGCAGTGAGTTGAAGAGCTCTTCAGACCCTTCTAACTATATTGACCAGGCATCCACTGATTACACTGTCAGTTTAGAATTTTGAGGGTTTTACTTCACAAATGACCTATGCTCACAAATACAATAAAGAAAATATGTATCAGCTGAGAACAGGAATTAGATGGTCAGTGAAATAATGGCTGAAAAAGCTTTGAAACCACTGTGGTGTACTAACAGCTGGATTGTACAACTAGGAAAAAAAAAAAAGGATTTTTTTCAGATCTTTCTTGTGAGATCAATCATTTGCTTGACTCCCTTCTACCAAGAGGTTTTTTTTTCTTGTTTTGTTCAAAGAAGTATTTTTTTCTCACATCTGATAGATGCATGGATAGAGTCTGCACATAGAGCTCTGCCTTCAGCAGTTTGAGAATTTTTCAAGCGATCCAGCATCAGACTTATGTGAACTGACAGTACTTACACTCAGGTGTCATTGTCTAACATGCCTCTTGACAAAAAAATACGGCTTGACAAATCTTATTTTTCTGTTTCACCTCTCCATGCAGTGTTTTTTTTTTCCTAACAGTAAATATTAAAGCACTATTTTTTCAGTATGCAAAAAAAATCATGTTCATTAAGTCCTCCTGTGTTCTTCTACATCCTCATGATTTCTACACATTGATCTCCCTAGATACTTTGCATTCCTTCTATAATTTTCTCTATAAGGCTCTTTACTGTACTACAGCTTTAAGAAGTTATGGATTTTTTTTTTTTCTTTCTGAATACAATTCCTAGATGATGGAACGAAGGGTTCAGGAACATGGGACATTTCTGAAATAGCTGATTAACTGATGATTTCTAGCAAAATGTAAATTTAGTATATGACTAAAATCCTGCAGATATTTTCACTGTCAATAAACATTACGCAGAAGCCTCTAAAAATTTTATTTCTAGTAAGAATCAGAAATTATATGTAAGGCTTGAATAGTTCAGAAGTATGTTTTACCAATGCAATCTATATGTGCTGTATCAACAGCTGATCAACAGTAACAAGCACTGGATAAGATGCCCCTGATATTATTTAAACTAACTTATTCTGTTGCTTCCAGTGAATGTATTAGGAAGCTACAAAATGACAAAAGAAGTACTTTTGTGTACTGGCAATGAAGTGCACAGCAGTAAAACACAATAGTTGTGTACAAAGCAGAGGAGAAGGAAACAGTTTATTAGAAGAATGGTTCAATGTGTGGATTGATGTTTGGGTGACCAGTCTTTAAATCTCTACTCTCTTTAGTTTATATATTTCATAAATTTGTCTTGAAGAATCTCATTATCTGAGGAAAAGGTAAAAAAAAGATTAAAAAAAAAGAAAGAAAAGAAAAAATGTTTCATACTGATATGAAAACAGTAAGAAAATCTACAAACAGCAGGTGAACATAAGGAGATGATATACAGCCATTCAAGGAAGGCATGAGACAGTACTAACATAAAAACACTACAAAGTAATCCAGTTAATGCCTGTTATGGATTTAAAATCTTGGAATTTTTCTTTCATCTACCAACCCAGTGCCTCAGAGGGATCACCTCCTGTCTTTTTTTTTTTTTTTTTTTTTTTGTTTGTTTTTTTTTCAACCATGGAACCAGGAAAGAGACTGCCTGCCCCATGGGAAAAAGAGTTCCACCTGGTCCCCTCATGAACTGCTAACAATGGATCATTTGCAGTAGCTGCCTGAGGCACACCCGACTCCTCAGGCTACAAGCTGGGTGTTTGGGAACTCCTGTAAGATAAGAAAGGTTTCCTGTCTTNAAGGGACTTCTTCCTCTGTTCCCTTGTACTGTTTGTGATTTTTTTTTTCTTTTTTTTATTAAATTCTAGTTCTGATTTGTAATCTGTTTGTGAATTAGATTCGTTTCTCCTGCCGGTTTATCTTTAAACCAGGACAATGGATAAGGTCCTTTTATTCTTTGACCATGCAGAGCATAATAAAAAGAGCAACATGTCCTATGTGCACTTTAGATGTTAAAGAAACATGAGATACAGGTTGTAGTGAGTCAGTGAAGCAGGACAGAAATGGACTGTATTCGTGCAATTGATGGCTTGACAATAATGTGACAAGAACCAGTGGAGAGGTAGAAAGACCTGAAATGTCAGTGACAATAACTATGTAAAGCTGAATTTCCTAAATATTATGTGACATGTTAACAACAACATAACTAAATGTAGCAGACAAGTGTACACTATCAAAGACCTTCAGAAACCTAATAGTTGAGACAATTATAGAATGGCTGTTCAGTGATGCCCATTTTGGTCACAGCAAATGTAACCAAAGCAGAGATCTGTGACACCAAGAACCGCAGTTGTCAGTGATAACCATATGGCATTAATTCTATGTTGCTTTGTACTTACAGCTACTTTACAATATAAATTATATAAATTTTAAATATGAAGTGCTGTATTTGCAGTGATGACAGGATGGCATAAAGAAAATGCAACCAGACAAGACAGTAGGTCAAGAGGCATAAAATAATCATAAATTCTGATTAAATATAAGGGAATACAAATTACCGTGAGGATTTACAAGGACTAGAACAAGTCTGTCCTTGGAAATAATCACAGAATCACAGAATATGTGAGTTGGAAGGGACCCACAAGGATCATTGAGTCCAACCCTTAGTCCTGCACAGGATCATCCACAAGAGTCACACCATGTGCCTAAGAATATTGTTCAAACACTTATTGAGCTCTGTCAGGCTTAGTGCTGTGACCACTCCTCCAGGGAGCCTGTTTCAGTGCCCAACCACCAAAAGGCAAAGAACCTTTTTCTAATACCCAAACTAAACATCTCTTGACACAGCATCAGCCCATTCCCCTGAGTCCTGTCACTGGTACCCCAGAGAGAAGAGATCAGTGCCTGCCCCATCTCCCCTCACATTTTAGACTACAAAGAGGTGTCCCCTCAGTGTTCTCTTCTCCAGGATGAACAAACCAAGTAACCTCAGCTGCTCCTCATATGGTTTCCCCTGAAGGCACTTCACCGTCACTGTTGCTCTCTTTTGGACACTCTTTAATAGCTTAATCTCTTTGGTGCCTAAAACTGCACACAGTATTCAAGGTGAGGCTGCAGCAGTGGAGAGCAGAGTGTGACAATCCCCACCCTTGACTGGCTGGTGACATTTTGCCTGATGCCCCCCAGGACACAGTTGGCCCTCCTGGCTGCCAGGGCACTGCTGACTCAGATTCAACTTGCCACTGACCAGGACCCCCAGGTCCCTTTCCATGACACTGCTTTCCAACATCTCATTCCCCAGTCTGTACATGCATCCAGGGTTGGCTCACCCCAGGTGCAGAATCCAGCACTTCCCCTTATTGAACTTCATATGGTGGATAATTGCCCATCTCTCTAATTTGTCGAGATCTCTCTGTAAGGTCTCCCTACCTTCAAGGGAGTTAACAACTCCTCCCATTTTAGCGTCATCTGCAAACTTGCTTAGTATCCCTTCCAGTCCGGTGTTCAAGTAATTTATGGAGATGTTGAAGAGCACAGGGCCCAAGATGGAGCCCTGTGGAACCCCACTAGTGACAGGTCACCAGTCTGATGTTACCCCACTCACTATTACTCTCTGTGCTCAACCCGTGAGCCAATTGCTCACCCACTGCATAATGTGTTTATCCAGCTGTGTGCAGGACATTTTATCCTGAAGGATACTGTGAGAGAAAGCTTTGCTGAAATCAAAAAAGATTGCGTCAGCTGGCTTCCCTTGATCAACTAGGTGGGTTACCATCTCATAAGAAGAAATCAGGGCTGGCTGGCCACAAACCTTGGGCAACCTTCTGCAATTTGTTCTATTTTGAGCAGGACTTGGTGTTTATATTCTCTGTATATAACTCCCAAAATAAATTGTTCTGTAGTTTTAATATGGAATGTTTTGTATTTCTCTATGGTAGTGTACTTGTGGCTGTGATGTTCAAAGGACTTAATAAAACAAGCTTTGTAGAAACAGATAACATCTCTTGGCAGGAAGGGAAGTATACAGATTTTGGAGAATGCAAAATATTATCTTGGAGTTTGGTTTTAATATACATTATGGATGATTCATCAGTATTTTATTTACTTCTAGCCATTAGATATTCATGTTGCATGTCCATCAACTCTTCATAGTCCAATAGTACATCACCAAGGTGGAGAATTAACCAGGTTCCAACATGTCTGGAAGCAAAAGAAGTGCAAGGCACAATTTTAATGTTTCTGTCCTCAGGTCTTGCTCTTTGTGCCAGATAACATTCATAAAAATGAATGAATTATATATTTGGTTCAGAATTTACATACCAAATCTTTTTTGCTTTACCAGTGTTGTCTCTCCATCCTTGTCCCTCTCTTTTAACCCATAAAATCAGGAGCTACCTGTAGAAGCCAAAATATTATATAGAAAAAAGTTGCTAATATGGATGAACTGAAAGTAGCAATAAAATTATGCAGTCAAACAAAAGAATTTTTTATAAATTACAATCCTAAGATTTTCATACCTTTAATAGTAGTGGGGATAGAAAGGGAGAAAGCAGAACAGAGTGACAACAGTAATTATTAAAATAAACACATACCACTGTAAGATGCACTTTACTTTGATTACTGTGAAAGAATAATCATTTTCCTGTCTTTTCCATGACCTCTGTACTTATGTTGGCTGTCATCCTGCCAAGCTCTTTCAAATAAACCCCACGTATTTCTTACAATTTATGTTCATTTCTCCTTTTGTGATTTTCTATTCCTATTAAGATTGTTTTCTGCAGATTCAGCTATTTCAATTGGCTTTCTCTTCCAAAGGTTATTTGCCATGCATTTGTTGGACATTTTTATGAACTATAGTATTTCATAACATCTTTTTCCTTTATCATTCAGTTTTATAATTTATCTTGTATATATTTTAAACCTTTTTAGTCATATATGTTAAAGTATATTTCTTTCTTTCCTCTATGTTGATAAAACACTGATGTCAATCACAACTATATGAAGAGTTCTGCAAAACTGAAAAATAAAGAAACTTTATTTTTGGTCAGGATTTAAAATCTGAGTCTGCACAAATAAAATGTGCAGGTTATGATTAATACTTCATATTCATCAATCCAGAACTGAAGGAATTATATATTCTAAGTATATTCATTTGAACAAGTAGAACACATATATTGGCTCATCCATCTGGTACAGATGATCAAACCACTAAAATTGTGAAAAACTGTAAGTCTCGGTTCCACTATTCCCATTAGCATGGAAAAAAGGCCAAGTTTTAATAGTGAAATAAATACGCCATTTGGGAAATAGTTAAAGACTGGCAAATGTGACCCTAAACTGAAAGTTTACATTTGAAATGGTGTAGTACAGCTGTTTCTTTCCTTAAAATTGTATTTGCTTGCATAAGAAACAAACATTATCTATGAATTTTAAGTTGCGTAGGAAAAAAATAAGCACAGTAGGATACAATATCTCCTTCTGTGCATTCATTCACAATAGACCACTTTAGTACAACTCTTCTTGCTTTTCTGTATATTTTTATTTTTGGATATTCAAAGAAAAAAAAAATTGTCTAGGTATTTCTTCCTAAGTAAAACTAACAGATCTGCCATCTGATGACTTGTTAGGCTGCAAGGGGATTTCTGTGGTGGGTTGAGCTCGTTCAGCATCTGAACACCCACCCTGTCTTTTATTCACTTCCCTCTGATGGAGAATGTGGAGAAATATGGAAGGAAAGCAGAAAGACTTACAGATTGAGACAATGATGGTTTAATAAGAAAAGCAAAAGCTGTGCACACAGGCAAAGCAAAACTAGGCAGATCCCATTGGCAGACACATGCCCAGTCAGTTCCTGAGAAGCAGGGCCTCAGTATGCTTAATGGCTACTTGAAAAGACAGAAGTCATACCAGCAAATGCCTCCCCTCTCCTTCTCTTTTCCTTGAGCTTTTATTGCCAAGCATGACATAATGTGGTATGGAATATCCCCTTGGTCAGCTGTTTTGGAAACGACCCTTTCAAGCCTTGCACACCCTCAGCATACTCACTTTTCGGAAAGAGAGAGAGGAGGAAAGTCTTGATGCTGTGCACTGATGTTATCAACACAGTTTCAGCCACAAATGAAACGCACAGAGCCATACAGACTGATAAGAAGAAATCTAACTTCATGATTTAATCCAAATAGTACCAGTAAAATTTCTATTAAGAACAATGCAACTTTATATGAAACTGAAGATCACAGAATTATCTTCTTCACTGGAGAGGTAACTAAGAACAGAAAGGTTTACTTTGAGATATCTCTATTTATTGTCATGACTGATGGATAAGCAAAAGCCAAAACTGCTTAGGTTTTAACATTTTTATAATTCCTTAAGACCATATAATATCAATTTCAAGTTTGGGGTGGTTTTTTGTTTTTTTTTTCTTTTTTTTTTGTTTTGTGTTTTGTTTTTTGTTTGTTTGGTTTGGGGGGATTGTTTGTTTGGGTATTATTATTATTATTATTATTATTATTATTATTTTTCTCTTTGACAATGGAAAATCTTATCTGTCCTTTTAGGAGAGCTTTTCAGTTATAGTGCTGAGCAGGCTTTCAGGTAGGACCTTGTGGGACCCAGGCTGAAGCAGTCTGTTCCTGAAGGACTGCATCCCATGGAAAGAACACATGCTGAAGCAGTTCTTGAATGGTTGTATCTCATAGGAGGGAATTGATGCTAGAGCAGGGTAACAGCATGAGAAGGAAGGGGCAGCAGAATGTGTTGAACTGACTGAAACTTACATTCCCCATTCACCTGTGCCCCTTGCAGGAAAGAAAGCGGAATTGGGAGGCAAGTTGGGACTGTAAAGGAGTGGGAGGAAGGCATTTTTGGATTTTTATTTTTATTTCTTGCTCCCCTACTCTGATATTAAATGACAATAAGTTAAACTGATCTCCCCCAAACAGAGTTTGTTTTGTCTGTGATAATAATTGGTAAGTAATCTCCCTGTCTCTATCTTGACCTGTGTGCTTTACATTTGATTTTCTTCCCCTGTTCTGCTGAGACCTTTAGCAACCTTCCAGTAGCTAAAGAGGCCTACAAGAACCCTGGAGAGGGACTTTCCAGACAGGCATGTAGTGAGAGGGAAATGGCCTTAAACTGAAGGGGAGTACATTTAGATTAGATATTAGGAAGAAGTTTTTTACTGTGAGACTCTCAGGGTGGTGAGACTCTGGAACAGGTTCCCTGAGAAGTTGTGGATGTCTCACCTCTGCAAGAGTTCAAGGCCAGGTTGGATGGAGCTTTGAGCAATCTGGTCTAATGGAATGTATCCCTGCCCATGCTAGGGTGCTAGAACTAGATGATTTTTTTAAGATCCCTTCCAACCATTCCATCCTATGATTCCACGATTTTATTTAAAAATCCATAGTACACTAAAATGTTGCTACTTGCAGTGATTAAAGGTCTTTGTGAAACTGCTTTACTAGAAAGCACAGCCTTTTTTTTTCTTCACAGAAAGTGCAAATTTTTTTTTTTTTTTTTTTTTTCCAGAAAATATTTATTTGTTGTCAATAAAACTAATGAAAATCAGCCTTGTTCAACCTACAAGAGAAGGGCATGAAACTCATGTGCTTATTTGAATTAAATACTTTTAGATAACAGCAGTGGGGAGCGAAAAAGGAATTTGGCAAAAACTACTTATTCCTGTCCAGTCACGGTAAACAAATTGTCATTATTTACCAATACTCCCACCCAAATAAAACCAAAACCTTACTTTTTTTCATATTCTCTATTAAAATATCTAAAAAGGAAAACAGAAATTACATTCCAGATGTTTGACACAAAATAAAATTCCTACTATCTACCAATAATTGATTTTTAACAAGTTCACTTTTGTATTTTTTTCTTTATAATCCATTGTAAAATGAAAAGTAGTGAATAATTATTTGCTAAATCTTTTAATCTCTCAATTAAAAAATTAATTAGCAATTGATTTAACTTTTTTTCTCTTCTAGTAAGCTAAAATTTAAGAAATTTCAATGAAAAACAAAATTAATAAACAATTTTGAAAGTAGCTTATGACCACATAGAATGAAGGAGAATATCATAATTTCATTTGCAAAGAGCTTTGTTCACCAAACCATGTGAAAAATAGCATCACCCTTTTCAACTCTTGGTAAAGAAATTTGCCTATATCTAGATTTCTGTGAAGATTTTTGTGGTGCTGCTTTTGTCTTCAAGCCTGTTAAGGACAGTTGCTGGCGGTATTTATTTTTAGTAACAAAACTGAACTGCTGCCCACTTCTAGCTCTACTATAGGGTCTTTTAAGTAGTGCTCTACTGAGGACTATTAGACTTTCTTTTGGAACCAAGGTTGACAAATTTACAACTCTCCATGCTATTATTTTATTCTCTTTACACATTCTTTTGTTTTGTTTTTTTTTGAAATATTGTCTCACTGTTCTCTGATCGTATTCACATCAGCATCTGTATTTTGTTAAACCTGTGTGCTTTTTGTATTACTGTATAAACAGTTCATAATTTTGTCCTTTTGTATTACTGTACAAGTAATTCAAATATTGATCTTTCATAAAATTTTGCAAAATAAGCATTTCTTTAATATTATTGGTAATCTTGACTTTTGTTCTCATTATAATTTGTTATTACCAGTAATTAATCTCATTCCTTTTCTTATTACAGTATTCTCTTTAATTTATTAACAGGGATTTTTTGTGTGTATATGTGTTTGTTTTGGTTTCATTTGGTTTTATAGTGTAACAATTATAGCAGTTCAGACAGCTCTTTTAGATTATTGTATCAACTTAGAGGTTTCCAATTAAAAAAAGCCTTTTCAATTTCTCTTGCCCACCATTTCAGTAGCAGTTCTAGTACTTTTCTACCTCTATTCCTTCTCTGACCACTTTTCCCCTTTGAAAGTCTCACTGATCTTTCTCAATTCCCTCATTATGAATTTCACCTTTTTCTTAACTGGATGAGTCCTTTTTGTGTTATCTGCCTGCAAACTTAGTTTCTCCAGACTTCAACAAACCTGTTGTAAGCTTAGTTAAGCTCAACCCTTTCAGCCATGAGTAGTGATGGTGGCAGCTTCAGCAGAGACTTTCTGAAGCGCTTCATTGCCTTATTCATTGTTTGTACTTCTCATGCATTCCTCAAAATATCCTGAACCTGCAGATTTCCCCAGGGCTTTCCCTTTGATAACAAGCTGCCATTGCTTGCTCTAAGGTATCACCTGATGATACCTCAGAGTGCTGTCCAGCAGATTTAAGAGATAAGCAGAATGGAAGCTTTTGAAATTCAACGACGGCAAGTGCAGGGCCCTGCTCCTGGGGAAAAATAACTCGGTGCACAAGCTGGAGACTGACCTGTTGGAAAGCAGCTGTGTGTAAAAGGACCTGGGAATCCTGGTGGGCAACAAGCCACTCAGGAGCCAGAACATGCCCATGTTCTTGTGCTCTTGTGCCCAAGAAAGCCAATAGTATCCTGGGCTACATTAGGAAGAGAATTGCCAGCACGTCAGAAAAGGGGATCCTGCCCCTCTACTCAGCCCTAGCAGTGCTGAGTCCAGTTCTGGGCTCCTCAGCACAAGAGAGAAATGGAGCTCCTGAAGTGAGTCCAGCAGAGGGCTAAGAAGATAATTAGGGGACTGGAGCACCTCACTTATGAGGAAAGGCTGAATGAGCAGCGCCTGTTTAGACTGGAGAAAAGAAGACTGCTGTCTCTTACTCTTCCACTGTACATGGACTTTTTTTGTCTGAGTAATATTTTTAAAGTATTGTCACCATGTGAAAATCCATATTCAGATTTCACATTCTTGAAAATGATTAATATATTCAGTTTAGTGTAATGAATATCTGTATGTCTCACACTGATTGATATGTTCACAGCAAGATTCAGTCATGAATTAGACTCAGCAGGGACAGACTCCTTCAACATGTATCTTCACGTATGGTTTGAAGTCAGATTACGAAAAAATTAATTTATACTGAAAAAACTGTCCTCAAAGTATTTTCTTAAGAGAAATGGATTTACTATTTCATAGAATAAATAAATAATCCAGATTTTTCTCTAATGTCTTTTCAAGATACTCTTTTCAGTATTGTTATAGTTGAATTCTTAATTAGCTTTGTCTATACATGAATGGTCCTCCCTTCAGCTACCTACACAAGACAAAATACCTTTATTATTACATTAAAAAAAAAAATGTTAAGATTGCTAAAATAAGTACTAAAATTAGAAAATACTTGTTATTGCAGTGTTCAATTAAATGATTGTATATCAGTCAATTATGCATCAGCAAAGTGCTGACTCTAGGGAACTTCTTACCAAATGCCAAGCTTCATGTCCCAGTGATTAAGATTCTAGATTTGCTTAATTAAATAATTATATTTACAGAAACTAACATAATTTTAGTAATTTTTTGTGGAATAATCTCAAAAGACTGAAAAAAAACCCAAACCCAAACCTCACAAACTTTGTACCATTTAGGATAATCAAAGAAAGACGTCTAATTGAAAGAGAGTATTAGCCACAGGTGAAATGTAAATTACAGGCATTGCTGACTGCAGTGACTCTAATTCTGTAAAACACAGGCACAGGTCTACTCGTGTTGTATGTCTTTCTTTTTTAATTTGACCTTAATAAAAGGAGACAAATCAATACAACGAATTTGTTTAAGATTAAAATAAAAGTAGATGATCACATACATGGAAAGGTTTCTATAGTTAAATAGAATAGTAAATATGTCCCATATCTAATGTATAGCATCTTAAAACTGACCAACTCTGCAGGTGCTTTAATTATACAAGACATAAAATTAAAATCTAACAATATGCACAGGTTATATGCAAATATTACAGAACATAACTCTCATCTGATCTAAAAAACTTTGTAGGTTCTCATTCCTGTTTTTATTTAGAATGTTAGCCCAGACAATTGGCAGTTACAGTAAGTTCATGTGCGGTCTTGGTAGGGCACACCGGGAAGTGGAGGACACTGACTCCATGGGGGTGTGGGGAGAGAAAAAGCGGGGTTTTCATTGAAATGATGCCTGGCTTATATAGGATCAGTCGGGAAGGTTCTGGAACGGGGTGGAACTCAGGAGGGGTTTAGGGAAAAACCTGGGAGGGCGTTGCAATATAAGGTAAAAGCCTTCAAAACTGGGAATACAAGGGCAGGTATATACCATATATGGAAATGCTACCCTGCTGCAGGCAGGGACCAATCAGGGGTGGGTTACAAGCCATGAGCCATGGAAAATTCCAGCAGGAACACACAATGAAACAAAGGAAAAACATATAGAATAATAAAATCCTCAAACTTAGCACAGACTTCAAACTGCAAATAGTCCTTAAACATAGCAAGAGTCCATATAAACACAGCAAACAGTTCTCAGAACTCAGGCAGTCACAGATCTCTGCTGCCTTCCACAGCTAATCTCTCTTCTCTCCTCCAATATTCATGCAATGCATGGGTATCTGGTCTGAAAATCTCATGTCTAGAAAGCTGAATTCAGTGGTTCAAAAAGGTGGATCTTAGGTATTGTTCCAGAACTCAGGATTTCATTTCCCTCTCCAGTTATCAGTTCAGAGGGATATAAGTCCCCCAACTGTGTAATATCTTCTAGTTTTTACCTTAGATGCCCAAAGACATCTTAAAATCCAGTAGAAGCCTATACTTAGATAACTAAATCTAGGCCACTGAGTTTTTTCAAGGGCCAGTACCTACAGCCACTAGAGTTTTTTCCCGGCTGCTTCACTTCTTGTGAAACCCCTTTTTTCACAACTTGGTGTAACTGCCCAAACATGACCATTTGGCTAACCTACATGAAATTTTTGCTTTCCTGGAGACAGCTGAACATTTCCACTGATAGGAAGTAGTGAATTAATTCCTTATTTCTCTTTGATTGTTCACATAGCTTTTGCTTAAGCTATTAAACTGTCATCATCCCAACTCACAAATTTTCTTACTTTTACCCTTCCAATTCTCTCCCCTATCCCACTGAGGAGGGGGGAGTGAGTGCCAGTGTGGGGCTCAGGGGCCAGATGGGGTTAAACACCACTACTAATGCATCTGAAATGCTATAGGATAGCTGACAAATCCACAAGAAGTTGGAAATTATGCTAAGGATCTATAGAAAGCCATATGGAGCAGAGACAGAGGAAATGTAGGGTATCCCACAACGACACTGAAGACTTAATTTTATGCAGGTGTATTGGGTATTTCCTCATAGCTGCCCTCACAGGGCTGTGCTTTGCATTGTTAGCTAAAGTATAAACCAGTGTTTTGGCTACTGCTGAGCAGAGTTGGTGTAGCATCAGCACTGCCTCTCAATGTTCCTCCCCCACCCCAGTAAAGGGAAAGATACTGTGAGGGGGCATAACCAGGTCAGCTGACCCAAACTAACCAAAAGGATATTCTATGCCATGTCAACTCAGACATAATAGCTAAGGAAAGCAGCTGGAATGGAGGCATTCCTTATTTACAGTGTTTCCCTTCTGAGCAACTGCTCTGCATGCTGAAGCTCTGCTTCCCGGAAAGTGACTGGATGCCACTTACTAACAGGAAGTAGAGCACAAACCTTCTTATTTTCCTCTTCACTTGTGCGCACACAATTTTTTGCTTTTGCTTTAGTAAACTGCCTTATCTCAACCTATGAGGCATTTTCCATCTTATTCTCTCTCCTCTGTCTGGCTGTGAAGGAGAGTGATAGAGCAGCTTGGTGGACACCTGGCAGTCAGCCAAGGTCAATGGACTCATTAAATTGTAATTGTATAGCTTTTGTTCCATGGTTAAAATGTAGCCTGGGCTTTGATTCAGTTGCCTAAACACTGGATCCCAGTGTCATTTGAAGTGTGTTTGCATAGTCCACATATTTTCAGCTACTCCCCTAGAAAGGTAGTTCTGTCATAAATCAAAATATATGTCAGTCTCATAGATGTCTCAGATACTCTAGGGCATTTCAAATAACACTAGAAGGGGAGGGGTGTTAGGAATAAATTAATTGAGCCATTAAGGACTGGGCTTTGAATTCTTTTAGGCAATAGCTGTATTAAAGTTGGCTACTAAAATCCCAATTCCAAAGCCTCTATTTATCTTGAAGTTACACTTTTTATCATACAAAATAATCATAATAAGATTTATGTTTGCTGTACAGATTCCACTCCAATTAAAACAATATATATTTTATGTCTGTAACTCTTACCTATTCACATTAATATTGACAGTAAATATTTATTTTATGGATAATGGAAATTATTACTGTGAAAACTCTTTAAGTAATGCCAATAAAATAAATATATGAAAATTAAAACCTAGGACTTGTCAAATATTTGTTAAAGTGTAGGAAGTAACTTTGGAATATATGGGGTTTTTTTAAAAGTGTAATTTTGTAGATCTGATTTGAGGTCCATATTTTACTTCTGATATTCAAAGATTATTATCATTCATCTTGCACACTATTTAAAATGATCTATGATTTCCAGCTGGCAGATTTTGCATCACAGATACATCTCTTTACACTGTAACCAGGAGGTCAATACCAAAAATGTGATACGTTTTTGAGGCAGAATGTAGCAAAGTGTGAAAATTACTCTCACAATGATAACGGAAAAGATGTGGGGTTTAGCTGTTAGTGTGAAGTATCTTTTTCCTTTATCAGTTTTCTAAATTCATTGGTGTGGATCAAGAACCCAGGTGTAGTAGAGAAAAGTGTAGATGTTATGCCTTTAAAAAGTCCCCCTCGTTTCTGCATTTTAGCTGTAGAGGCATGGCAAAGAGATGTCTAGTTTTGATGTGTTTAAACATATTTTGAATACATAATAAGCTGGGGAATGTAAAAATGTGGCTGGTATGTCGGGTGCATTAAGAGAGTCTGTTCACATTAGGCATGTGCATGTTGTGAGTTACATCACTGACAGCATCTTCAATGTATATACAAAAAATCCCATGAGATTTGTTTAACTGGTAATCTTTGAAAAGCATTTGTGAAGATGTTGTATCTAGGTGTGGATTTTAATATTATAAACTACTTCCCATAAAAAAGTAATTAGATACCTTTTTTAATGTTTCTAAAGTACCAGTCACACAGATATTGTTCTGTTTAAACAGTTAGGTAAAACCACATCTCAATTTTAGATTAAATGTTGACCTTCTAAATTGCTAATGAACCTCCTTTGGTCTGCAGTCTGTGCATCACCTAAGCTTAATTAAATTCTTGAAATTATAAGATGTGCACTTTTGGAGAATGTTTTGGGTAAGCCCGTGCATTTGAGTGGAATGGTAGTAAAGCATAGACATCTCAGCAATGGTAGTTTCAGGTAAGATATCAAAATTGTCACACAAAAAGTGTAACTCATCTGGTCTATATATGTTTGTGCTAACTGATATGCACACAGGTAACCCCAGGCACCAGGCTACAGCTGAGGTTTTAAGGAACAGTTTATTTTTGAAGTCAGAGACCCTAATAAACTGCAATACATCACTGGATGACCAAACAGCAGGGAAAAAAGGTAAAGCAGGAAACCCATTTTGGTGCTTTTATAACAACATCTTTTGCATGTGCATAACTTTGCACCTCCATTCTCGGCTTGATTTTAAGGCCTGCCTGACTCCCAGCAGGGGCCCATAGGCATATCTGAGAATCTTATCTCTCCTTGCAGCAGAGGAGTTAAGGTAAAGAAAGGAGATAAGAAGCAGTTTTATTTTGAGAATTCAAGTCAGTATTATAACCAGACAGTGAGTAGGAAATTATGTTTTTCACTAAATGACCATGTGAGTTACTAAAGAGGGATTCTTTGTTAAAATGATTCAGTGGGATATGCTGCGTTCAGAAAATCAAAGTTTAAATTAGCCTTTTGGACCATCAGAACCAATTCTGATGACAAAGCCTTGATTCTGTGAAGGAGTTCACTAAGTTAATCCAGTTTTATTTAGACACATCTCCCACTGCCTCTGGAGTCAAAATTTTAATACTGTTTTGATAGAAGAATGGAGGAAAACACAAAGTGAGTGCAATTTCATTTAAACATAATCTGGATTATAGTTCTTCAACTATAAACTGACTATTTATAAGTGGTTACTCATGAAACATTTATTTCTGAGTGATGATTTATTGTGTCTCCAGAGAATATCCAGTGAACAGAGAAAGGTTACAGAAGTAGCATTAATGCCTGCCTAGGACTATGTTGATTTATCCAAAA
>VXBX01006415.1:30152-47342 GCA_013400415.1 Scytalopus superciliaris | reverse complement strand
TTGGAACAAAAAACAAAAAAAAAAAAAAAAAAAAAAAGTTAATTTTGAAACATACTGCTCTAGCCACAGCAGTGTGTGGTAGTTATTTTTTTTCATAAGCAACAAAATAAAAGCCTGTTTCACCTCTTATATTTATTTTACTGCAGTATAGCACATCTAACACACATTTACTTAGTGATAATTTTCTGCATCATCAGGGAGTCAGAGGCTTACTGTTACTATGTCTTCTATTGTTATGTTATGTTATGTTATGTGTTGTGTTATACTGGTATTCCTTTTGAGTTAAAAGCAACACATGAAACTCCAATCTGGAGATTGAGACCAGGGCTTCAGGTTTTCACAGTAGATGTATCCAAAATACAAAGAATATCTGTGTATAGTGTACAGTTGTTATCGGGGTGGTTAGTTAGAACAGACACTTGTAGATACCAAAAAAAGTTAATAAATTTTTTCTTCAGCTGGAAAGATAAATGCAAAATACAGATCTATAATCTTGCCTTGGGCTATATAAGCCTATAGAAGAATACACAAATTCATGAACAAGGCACACTCCCTGTATAGTCTTTCAGGACAGAGGTTATGAGACAATTGAATCTAGAGACGGCAGTTTGAAACTCTGAGATGTTTTTGAAAAGTGACCAGAAACAATGGTGATGAAGTGACAGAAAAACTTATATAGCATAAATTTGTTGAAACCATTATGAGGTTTAGAATTCCTTTAGTCTGTACATTAATAGAAAACTACCCAGAATGACACAATTGACCAGTATGTCAATTAAATTTATAGGCCATTAATAGAAAATCAATCTTTATGGTTTTAATCAAAACAGGGACAAGAGACTAGCCAAATCTTCTGTGGCAGGTGGTAAATGATCACTGCTTTATGAGAAACAATTCTCAGCCCATGTCATTGCAGTGCTCCCAAGCTAACGGTGTCACAATAACTATGCTTTATTTTCCGTATATTTTCCTTATATTAGTTTAATCCTGAAAATCTTACATATCAGGGGTCTAAAAAATCCTATATACTTTCTTTTAGAAAATTAGAACATGTCCCCTTAAATAAGTGGTGTACATTTGTATATATAAATATTATTATATTACGTTTGGGAGCACCATATATGATTTTCGCTTTCTGAACATCTGGCCCAATGCTTATACATAATGTACTGAAATTAGATTAATTTCCTTCATCTCTTAACATTAGCTGTCTTGTAAAATTCTAACAAATCAAATATACTGGCTTAAGAATTATTTTAATTAGTATTAGCAATATCTGAAAAGCTATATTATTTTATCACATTGCATTTTTATCCTATAATTTTTGTAGACCCAATAGGAATACTTCAACTGAGCTATATAAATGTTTAGTTAGTCTGAATGAAAAAAAGATTATGTTGCTTTTTCTATTACCATAAATATCTTTCACCTCAGTGTCCCTTTGTGAAAAAACTCAATAAGTAAAATGCTTTGAAGGCAGGTTTCCTAATCAGATTTTTATAAAGAGATATCATTCATTGCTCAGCTTAACAGGGCAGCTGAATGCCAACTGGTAATTGAAGTCCCTCTGAAGAAAAATAAAATATCCATCACACTTGTCATTAAAAAAAGAAGTAAAAAGGCATACAAATGAATGTGATTTTCTTTTGAGCTAAGGATTTTTTTTTAAACAGAAATACTGATTTATGCAACCATCAGGTTTGAATGCATGCAACACAACTTTTTCAGATTGAATTTCATTGATTTTCTATAACAATGTCAAGCATTCAATGCATCACAGAAACCATGAGACTGAAATAAATAATCCCTTCAGAAAGAAAGTGATTCTTCCCTTCTTAAACACATAAGNATAATTTATTATCTCTTCCATGGTTCTCAGCTAAATGCTAAAACTGATGCTGTAAATTCAACATCAGACACATTAGTTTCTGAGAAAAAATCGCAACCTAACTGCTTGTAATTAAGTAAAATTATCTGGGACTGAATAGAGAGTAAAAAAATCAATCAACCAACCAAAACAAAATAAAAACACTTTAGGAGATAGAATTTAAGATGTATTGATAATATTCACACATGTTGNATATTTATTTTACTGCAGTATAGCACATCTAACACACATTTACTTAGTGATAATTTTCTGCATCATCAGGGAGTCAGAGGCTTACTGTTACTATGTCTTCTATTGTTATGTTATGTTATGTTATGTGTTGTGTTATACTGGTATTCCTTTTGAGTTAAAAGCAACACATGAAACTCCAATCTGGAGATTGAGACCAGGGCTTCAGGTTTTCACAGTGGATGTATCCAAAATACAAAGAATATCTGTGTATAGTGTACAGTTGTTATCGGGGTGGTTAGTTAGAACAGACACTTGTAGATACCAAAAAAAGTTAATAAATTTTTTCTTCAGCTGGAAAGATAAATGCAAAATACAGATCTATAATCTTGCCTTGGGCTATATAAGCCTATAGAAGAATACACAAATTCATGAACAAGGCACACTCCCTGTATAGTCTTTCAGGACAGAGGTTATGAGACAATTGAATCTAGAGACGGCAGTTTGAAACTCTGAGATGTTTTTGAAAAGTGACCAGAAACAATGGTGATGAAGTGACAGAAAAACTTATATAGCATAAATTTGTTGAAACCATTATGAGGTTTAGAATTCCTTTAGTCTGTACATTAATAGAAAACTACCCAGAATGACACAATTGACCAGTATGTCAATTAAATTTATAGGCCATTAATAGAAAATCAATCTTTATGGTTTTAATCAAAACAGGGACAAGAGACTAGCCAAATCTTCTGTGGCAGGTGGTAAATGATCACTGCTTTATGAGAAACAATTCTCAGCCCATGTCATTGCAGTGCTCCCAAGCTAACGGTGTCACAATAACTATGCTTTATTTTCCGTATATTTTCCTTATATTAGTTTAATCCTGAAAATCTTACATATCAGGGGTCTAAAAAATCCTATATACTTTCTTTTAGAAAATTAGAACATGTCCCCTTAAATAAGTGGTGTACATTTGTATATATAAATATTATTATATTACGTTTGGGAGCACCATATATGATTTTCGCTTTCTGAACATCTGGCCCAATGCTTATACATAATGTATTGAAATTAGATTAATTTCCTTCATCTCTTAACATTAGCTGTCTTGTAAAATTCTAACAAATCAAATATACTGGCTTAAGAATTATTTTAATTAGTATTAGCAATATCTGAAAAGCTATATTATTTTATCACATTGCATTTTTATCCTATAATTTTTGTAGACCCAATAGGAATACTTCAACTGAGCTATATAAATGTTTAGTTAGTCTGAATGAAAAAAAGATTATGTTGCTTTTTCTATTACCATAAATATCTTTCACCTCAGTGTCCCTTTGTGAAAAAACTCAATAAGTAAAATGCTTTGAAGGCAGGTTTCCTAATCAGATTTTTATAAAGAGATATCATTCATTGCTCAGCTTAACAGGGCAGCTGAATGCCAACTGGTAATTGAAGTCCCTCTGAAGAAAAATAAAATATCCATCACACTTGTCATTAAAAAAAGAAGTAAAAAGGCATACAAATGAATGTGATTTTCTTTTGAGCTAAGGATTTTTTTTTAAACAGAAATACTGATTTATGCAACCATCAGGTTTGAATGCATGCAACACAACTTTTTCAGATTGAATTTCATTGATTTTCTATAACAATGTCAAGCATTCAATGCATCACAGAAACCATGAGACTGAAATAAATAATCCCTTCAGAAAGAAAGTGATTCTTCCCTTCTTAAACACATAAGTGAACATCTTGTTCTTCTGTTCCCTTGCTCTGTTGTAGCTTAAGCTGTAAGATTTTAGAACTTTCTAATATCCTGTCTTCATTTTCATTCAGGATAACTTGCTTTGTTTCCCTTATGACCTTCTTTATGCTTTTGCCTTTGGGACAAATTGTTAAAACCGTATGCCTTTCTGTTTATGAAATGTGAATAGATGTAGGGAGCAAAATAAATGCCAGGAAATTCAGCTTTGAATGTAGTTATATGTGATAGTGGCAGAATCTGAGTAGCACAAAAATAGCCTTGAAAGATACTATTTCACATGTAAGATTCATATTTGAAAGGTGTAACAGACTTGTAACACATACTGCATATGCAAATTATTATTTCTAATGAGATCTTCAGTGTTTCTGATCACACTGTCAGTCATAATCACTTTTCTGATATTGTTAGTTCTGGTTATTTGAGCTTAGTATTTATAGCCCAGAATTGTCACCTACAAATTAGAGTTTGATGGGTTTTGTACACCACAGTAAATTTATCGCTTTCTCTGTTATTGATTTGTTAGTTATTTACTCTTCTTTTTCATACATATGATTTAAAGCTGGTAAATAATTTAAATTGCACTATGACATTCATTTCAGGCACCTTACAATGGTATTTTGAAATTCCTACCACACTATTGCTTATGAGGAATGACGTACAGTTTTCAGCTGAGTGTTCCATGCAAAAATCTACTACAATCCCCAAGGCATTTCAGTGACGTGCAACTTGGATTATCTGAAAAATAGAATAAATAATTTTCAGGTGGCACTGTTTTTCAGGAAGCAAGAAATATAACATAGAGGATTGGATTATCTTCTCATCATCATTCAACAAGAGATGAATAATCGGTTCTTCTTATTTCTTGCTTGGTGTGACCCCCCTGTGTCTCAAGGAATTCCAATGACTATTCAGCAGTTTCCTCAGCTGCAAGCAGGCCTTTTAGTTAAATTGGCAATAACAAGTCAATACTGGTACTCATTTGTAATCATAATGGGTCAATACTTGTACCTAGTATTGAATTTATACAAGCATGTGACTGATTGTTTTCCTGGATTCTGAACTCCTGTGCTATTTCAACAGCCTCAGAAAGAAAGCCTTATTTGAAAGGGATGACCAATGAAAGTGTAGTGTTAGAGTGATTACTAACTTACTTTAGGAATCTTGTTTCTGAGATTTTGTTTTGCTCAATGTCCCTGTTTTTCTTACACAGAGGAAAGAATTACAGACCTCTTCAGTGGAATATTTAAGCAAAGACATAGTTTTTATTCATCTCCTGCAACACTTGTCTCCATTGTTTATAAAGGAAGCCCATGGCAACTATGTTCCTTGATAAGAACAAGTTGTTTGAAAATTTGAACCCTGTAATCTTACTGTCTTCCTCTGACCTTTTCGATGGTTTACAGTAGTAAAAGATGTTGTTTACTAGGCTGCAATATCTAATACAACTGAAACCAGCATGTGAATGACTGTAAGTTTCATTGAACATAGATATTAGCTCTGCTCTCACAGCATCCTTCCGGTCAAACTTAAGAAATGTGGGTTAGATAAGTGGACAGTGAGCCAGGTTGTGAACTGGCTCAATGGCACATCCCGGAGGGTTGTAATCAGTGTCACAGAGTCTAGTTGGAGGCCTGTCACTAGTGGTGTTTCCCAAAGTTCGATACTGGGCCCAGTATTGTTTAATTTGTCTATCAGTTACTTGCATGAGGGGATAGAGTACATCCTCAGCAAGTTCACTGATGACTCAAAGCTGGGAGAATTGACCAATACCCCAGAAGGCTATGTGGCCCTTCACAAGGACCTCAGCAGGCTTGGGAGATGGGCAGAGAACAGTTGGAAATTCAACAAAGAAAAATGTAGAGTCCAGCACCTGGGGAAGAATAAGTCCAGGGACCACTACAGACTGGAGGCTGATCTGCTGGAAAACAGCTCTGTGGAGAAAGACCTGGGGGTCTTGGTAGACAACAAGCTGTCCATGAGCCAGCAGCAACTCTTGTGGCCAAGAAGGCCAACAGAATCCTGGGTGGCATTAGAAAGAGCATTGCCAGCAGGTCGAGGGAGTTGATTCTGCTTCTCTACTCAGCCCTAGTGAGGCCAGTTCTGGAGTGCTGTGTCCAGTTCTGGGCTTCTCAGTACAAGAGAGACATGGAGCTCCTGGAGTCGATCCAGCAGAGAGCTACAAAGTTGATCAAGAGACTGGAGAAAACACTGTGGGAGCTGGGGCTGTTTAGCCTCAAGAAGGGATGACTGACAGGGGACCTCATTAATGTATATAAGTATCTGAAAGGAGGATGTCAGAAGGATGAAGCCAGGCTCTTCTTGGTCATGACAAACAATAGGAAAAGAGGCAATGGTAAGAAACTGATGCACTGATTCAGTTCCGCCTGAATATGAGGAAGGACTTCTTTACTGTGTGGATGACCAAGGACTGGAACAGATTGCCCAGAAAGATAGTAGAGTCTTCCTCCTTAGAGATATTCAAGAACTATCTGGATGCAATCCTGTGCAATGTGGTCTACAATAACCCTGCTTGAGCAGGGAGGCTCGACCGGATGACCTACTGTGGTTCCTTTCAACCTGATCCCTTCTGTAATTCCATAAGGAAAAAAAAAAAAAAAACCACAAAACCCCAGAACTGCAACATAGCACTATGTATGGTCAACAGAAACTGGGAGAGTTGCAGATGTAGTGATTCTATCTGAGAGCCTATTCTTTTTTCTCAGAAATTTTATGAAATCTCATTTTCATAATTATGTAATACCTAACTGGGCTATAAATTACTGACTGCAATGTAGATTGTCATCTGAAATTATATACTGCTGCAGGACAGAGAAGGGAATGGAATGCAACTTGTATATATGTATGTATATATATATATGTATGTATGTATGTTTATTTTACTTCTCTGTGCCTTTCTTCATATGGAAAAAGTGGTTGGCTCTGAAATACTTTACTTGTGTATTATGTTTCCCTGTCCTTGGTGGGAGAAGAAATGGTTTTTGTCACCACAACAGCTTCTGATGATACAAATAGAGCACTTTGAGGGTAATCTAGCAGATGTTAGTTGAAAATGACTAAGACTATTCCATAGGGAAGTAAGGTGGTGAAAAGTTATATTTAGTACTTCATTATTAAAATGGAACTTACTTCATCAAATACATGAAAGAGATCTGGATATCTTTATAATCTCACTACAACCTCCTTTCAGGTAGTTGTAGAGAGACATAAGGTCCCCTCTGAGCTTTCTTTTCTTTAGATTAAACAGCCGCAGTTCCTTCAGCTGCTCCTCACAAGACTCATGCTCCAGATTCTTCAACAAATTCATTGCCCTTCTCTGGACATACTCCAGCTCCTCACTGGTTTTTTTCATAATGAGAGGCCCAAAAATGAGTACAGTATTTGAGGTGATGCCTCACCAGTGCTGAGTACAAGGGGATGATCACTTCCCTGGTCCTGCTGACCACAGTATTTCTGATACAAAACATTGGCCTTCTTGGCCATCTAAGCACACTGCTGGCTCATGTTCAGCCTGTAGCACTGAATGGGGTTGCTGTGACCCAGCTGCAGAACCTCGCCTTTGGCCTTGTTGAACCTCATACAATTGGCCTCAGCCCATTGATCCTGCCTGTCCACGTCCCTCCTTCAGAGTCTTCATACCCTCCAGCTGATCAACACCCTGGCAGAACTTCTTGTTGTCTGCAAACTTACTGAGAGTACATTCAATCCCCCCACCCAGGTAATTGATAAAGATATTAAACAGAATGGGCCCCAAACTGAGCCCCGTGGAATCCCACTAGTGACTGACCCACAGTGGGATGCAGCACCATTCATTGCCATTTTCTGGGCCTGGCCATTCAGCCACTTTGTAACCCAGCAAAGAGTGCACTTGTCCAAGCCATGAGCCGCCTTGTGTGGTTACCATCAGACTGTTGGCTGAACCTGGTTTCTAACAGCAAATCTGCTCTTCTTTTTCCATTGCTGGATCCTTGACAGTGTCCTGCCTGCTTTGCTGTCACCCTCAGCTTCTGACTTGCATTGCCTTGCAGAGTAACTCTCTTCTGCTGCTCCCTGGCACATATAACATCCCCTATTTCACATTCAGATGTCCTCTTGTTCCTGCCAGATGGATAGGAGGCTGTTTTGGCTTCATGTCCCCAGGTTCAGTAGATAATGAGTCTGAGCACATATTCCTAATTTGCAAACAAATACAGCTGGTCACAGAGATCAAAACAGCGGTCATATAAACATGAAAAACACATCCACTTCTGTTCTACCTTTTCAGCTGATCAGGTTTAAATCCACTTGTAGAATATGCACAAGCACGATGTGATTCTCTTCAGTAGCTGGGCCCAGAGTCTGGTCTCCTCTGCTTGCTTGAATCTGAACTTAAACCTGTTTGGTATCAGACCCATAGCACGCTTCTCCAGATAAGGTCACTCACGTCCCTTACTCTACTCTTTGGCTGGTCCAACTCGAAGTTCATTAGTTCATTAGTGACTCATGCACATATGAACACAGAGTACAGAGACACACCTGGACAAAAAAGGAACAGAGTGTCATAAGAATATAGGACAGATTGCAGTGATCAGGCAGAGGACTTCCTCATACACTTCATGCACTGACCAACAGGTTGCTTAGACACAACCAGTGATTTTGAGCACCTTTTCTCTCTTCCCCTGCCCCACTGGTCCCTTCCAATCCACCTTCATCCCTGCCTTGGATCCTCTCCCTACACATCCCATAACACATTTCATACATTTTCACAATTTTCTTAGAACACTCCACACTGTTTTATACAAACCCATGTCTTCTTTTTATCCCCAAATTCTCTTTTCCCTGAATCCTATAGGATTGTCGTTTAGACAATAATCCCATTTAGTTTGAATGGGTTTCTAGGGTATTTATTTTGCTGAATCATTTTGGTGAGCTTCACACCAGGGAAAATGATCTAATAATTGTCCTTTAATAGTCTTAGGAGCAGCTGAGTCAGTGTACTCTTTCACTATGTTGCCAGCATTCCTTCACCTGTCATTGCTTCTCTGATCCTTTCCATTTTGTTCAGTGTAACAAATGATTAACCTTTTGAAAGACAACTTAGGCAGTGAAAGACAAAAAAATACATTTCTTTATGAAGTATGCTATCCAGTTAATGTCATACAAAGTTTTTTGTACTGCCTTTATTTTAAAATAGGCAACTATTTTATCTGAATATTTATTTCATTTCTGTATTTAGATATATGCATAAGAATGCAGTCTTCATGTTCTAAAGATGCTTTAGCTCCATACTAACCCCATATCAGAGCAAAGTAACTCTATAGGTAGCACATGCCAGCTCTTTTCCCCCTGTTTTCCATCCGAAGACAACCCACCTGCATGTTTCAATACCAGGTGCTCTAGTATATACTATGTGCCAATCTGCAAAGCAAGAGACTGTAATAGATTATACAAGCATGAAAAAGAGTGTCTAGACAGAGCCTGAAGACGTTTTGCCTTTGGCACAAAGAACAGTTCCTCTTCTTCAGTTTGTAATCAGAGTTTGGGAAGTATAGGAAGAGAAGTCATAAATAGTTTCACCTTTTTCCCTGGTTTAAGCAAGAAATCAAGTAAAAGTTAGAGTGAAGAACACAGACATTAGTATATGTGCTACATTTAAGTCTGAGAGTTGCAGAAATTAAGCTGTAGCCAGTAGAATAGATAATAACTATTCAGAATTTTTTTTTCACTGTGAAAACAAACATTTAAATAAAGCAGATTTATTTCCTATGATTGCCAATATTATTGAAATCCCTTTCTCCAAAGATCGGTGTCATTTTCCCCAATGCATTTTCCTCCATGATATGACCTGCATACTTTGTGTCTTTACCTATGCACCCAATCTGAGTAGTGAACTGTATGTATGCTGGTGTCTTTTCAGTACTCATATGCTGACTGTCCAGTTCTTCCTGCCAGCTTTTCAAGGGGACATTAAAATTTGGGTTTTTTTTTTTTCTTCTGGTCACTGATTTTTTATTAAAATCGTTTTTGATACTCTGATATTTCTCTCATGTTTGGCAGAAATCAGGTGAAAAGTTATGGAGGTAATTGGATTTAGAAAAACAAACAAACAACGTCTTCCCTCCTCTCCTCCCTGCCACCTTCCCCCTCCCCCCAGAAAAAAAACCCACACTGATAACTCTTCTTTCGTCTGGAGACCAGGCTGAAAGCAAAAATTTTGAGAAAGAAAGCTCATTATTATTATTCTCTGTCTATTTACAAACTTTAAAAATTGTGAATATGAAAGATAGTAGAGAGCTATTTGGTTTATTTATTTCCTTGGCATACTTTTCATGTCAAAAAGTAGTTGCTCTGGATCATGGAGATCATAGAAAATCCTACAGACCTTAGACAGCATGCTGGTTTTGGCTGTCTGGCTTCTTAGATAAGCAGATAGTAGAGATATTTTGTCCTGGAAACTTGTTCTGAGTTCATTCCAGTAAAAGAAAAAACAAAACAAAACCCAATGTGTACTATTTTATGACAAGAGTATTTTATTTCTGATGGCAGAAAAGCAATTTTTTTCTCAGTCTTCTCTCTGTGCATGGACAAAACCACATATAGCCTCCTTTCTTTCCCTCTTTGCTACTTTTTGTGAGAATAGTCTTTAGAATCATTCTCATCAGCCTCTGGGTAGATGATCAGTAATTGATGCAAGAAGCATAGAAGACTTACCAAGGAGCCTTAGCATCTGAGGTGGGTGGAGTTTATAGAAAGGAACTGAAACTAAAAACTGCAGCAATGCAAGCAGATGAGATTTAATATAAAGATATACATAGATTCTGAGAGCCATAGGAGAAACATTTTTCTGTCTTACTTCATTTCTTCATGCACAGATACCTTTTAGCACAGGAAATAGCTAATTACATAAGTCAGGCAGGTTCCCATTATATAAGGAATAATGACAAGTTACGAAGTTTGTACAGTTCATATGGGGTCAGCACAAATGCTAGAAGTTCCAAATAGATGTTTAAGACTGGAATTCTGCCCGAGATACCCAGTGCAATTTACAATGCAATATGGGGACATGGAAAGTTGTCAGGGAATGCCATATGTGTGCAGACCATGAACAGACAAAAACAAATTCCAGGTAGGGCATCCTCATTGGAATGACCCTCAGTAGCATCTGACCATTCAGTTCAGCTGCAGATACAAACTGTGAAATCCCTTGAAGAATGCAATAAAAGAATAAGAGTTTTACCTCCACCATTTCTTACTCATATCCAGAGGTTCTCCAAATAGAGTGGTCCAAAACACAAATCAGCAAGTATCTTAAGCAAGCCAGAATTTTTAATTGTTTCTGTATTTTTCCAAAGTAACTATGAACACTGGTACTTAGGACTCCTTTTTCAATTTCTATTTAATCAGATATAGTCTAAAAGGTAACAGAGAGGGGAAGAAAAATCACAAAAGCCACCATCCGATTTCTGGTTTGGCTCGTTAACTTTGCCAATTTATTGTAGTATCATGAAAATTGGAAGAGATATGTGTAAAACTGCATACAAAATGTAATTCTATGAATCTAATGAATTTAATTTCTTTCCTAGAAGAAACAGCTTTAGCAATCAGTTAGGACATTTATCCTTGAAAATTGAAGAATAAGTTTCAGAAAAATTTAGGAACTGCTATATTATTTCAGGAGAATGCAGATGATTTATCCTTGACTTAGGTGCTGAAGAAATAGCTTTAAAAAATAGATCCTTATTTATACAATGGTGGTCAGCTATAGACATGAACTTGAATTATGGAAGAGCACAAACACTTTCAAAATCTAAGACTCTCTCCTGGCTCCTTAAAATGCTTTATGCCTCTAACACAATATGGCCAAGATGAAGAGTGACATGCTTTCAGTTCTTTACTCCAAGGATTATTTTTATCTTAGAGAATCATTGAATAAAAAAGAAAAATTAAAGCAGTACTCTCAGCTCCAAGACTGATCTGATCTTTGTGCTACATAAGAAAAGTTCTCTTTTGTTTCCTAGTCTGATTCCAGCATTCCAGTACTAGAAGATGGAGTATTTTTAAATTCCTGAATTCCCATACTCAAAGAATTAGACATTCTTCTTGAACACATACCACTAGCATCACTGGAACATCTTTACTGGATTCTCTTAGAAGGAGGAACAAAGACACTTAAAGAGCAAAATTTTTGGCCTTTGCCTTATGATGAGATGAATAGCACCCAAAAGTAAACATTGCTTTCCACTAACTATAAATATTTCAGATTAGTGGAGAAAAACTTCACTGCAGTTTCAAGTTCCTATGAAAACATGGAATGCAAAATGCTATTTTGTTCAAGAAGAAGGTAGACTTTAATATTTTTCCAACTGTCAAGGTAAATACTGTAAAGTTTCCTACATACAGCACTAATGTTCTAAGAATGACTGTTGGATCCAGTACAAAGAAGAGAATTGTAGGAATACCTGATTTATTGTTGTTAGTGGGACTTAATGATGAGCTAGGAGGCCCCTTGTTCAGCAGTGTTGAAGACTTATATGACTCTCAGAATGTCTAAAAGAACAGTTCTAGATAATGATGGACTCCTTGTCTGACTACAATTAAATAGGGTGAGATATTGTGATTTATGCAGATAAATGACTGGGGATCTTTGCCAATATAGCTTTTCACTGACTATCCTACTCTATCTTTCATTCTGCTGAGTTCATCTAACTTACTCACAGATTTATGTTTCCTTATTCATAAAAATAATCAACACTAGGCAGGAGCATCACAAGTCACTCCCCAGCAGGCAAAGACACTCCTGTAACACTGTTTCCTTCCTTCCAACTGCTATCTAACCAAAAATACCAGACAAAAGGATAAAGTGCAATTAGAAACCACTTCTTTACATTCATAAGTACATACATATGTAACACATATGAAAGTGAGACATCATACTAGTTTCAAATGCTTATTGCTTGACAAGTGGACTTACGTGCCTTGGCTTTCTTTTATTTTTTATTCTGCTGGTAGTGAGCAGCTGTGACCCTAAATTTAAGCTAGGATTATGACTGTTATCTCTTGACAAATTTGTTCACAATTCTTCAGACATTTTTGATGACTCAACACCACTTAAAATTGGCTTATATCCAGATCTCTGCAGAGGTTGTAGTAATGCTGAGCTTGTGAAATGTCTTTATTTTGTGCAAAGACAGGGATATGGGTGTCAGAGCAAAACCTCAATTTCATTTAAAATGAAAGCAAGAATTTGAACAAAAAAGGTGAGGTCTGATCCTTCACTAGCATACATCTAGAGTAATTTCACAGATTTCATGGCAATTTAAGCTAGAAATACACCAGGACAAAACCACCAGCCTGACTAATAAAAGATAGATGGGCTTTATTCTGACTATATATATTGTGTGTGTGCGCGTGTGTGTGTCCTAGGGTATATCAAGCAAAGCATTAAGCATGGCCAACCAGTCAAAGGAGGTGATTTTCTCACTCTGCTCTGCACTGGGGCAGCCTCACCCTGAATATTGTGTGCAGTTTTGAGCATCACAGTACAAGATATAAAGCTATTAGAGAATGTCCAAAGGAGGGCAACGGAGATGGTGAAGGGCCTTGAGGGGAAGATGTATGAGGAGTGGCTGAGGGCACTTGATGTGTTCAGACTGGAGAATAGGAGACTGAGAGGAGACCTCATTGCAGTCTACAACTTCCTTGTGAGGGAAAGAGGAGGGACAGGCACTGATCTCTTCTCTGTGGTGACCAGTGACAGAATCCAAGGGAAAGTCCTGACATTGTGTCAGAGAAGTCAAGATTTTTGATTTCCATGACTTTAATAAACATTGACTATAATATCTTATGTTGTAGATGTTGGAGTTTTAATATTTTTCACCCTTTGTAGTGAGAAAAAAATCAGTGTGCAGAATAAAGATAAAAATTAAATAACCTATTTTCCTTTCATTCTTCCACTAGTATTTTAAGAGTTGTTGCTTAAGCTGAAGTAATTTGAACAGAAGCAAAAAAAAAAATCTGTCTGCAATTGTATTTGTATAAGATATATTTAATTCTTAAGAAATATTCCATGATAGCTGTCGCGACGTGGGAAGAAAGCGTGACTCAATATGAGCATCAGCAGACTTCGATTTATTGATTACATCGTTGTGCATTTATAGTATTTTTAATTAGCTCATACATATTGCAAAAGCTAAGCTCATGATTGGTTACCACAAATATGTGCTCTCTTGACTCGTGTGGTTAAGACTATTAGGACCATTTATCTTTTCTATCTTGTGGTGGGGGGCCTTAGATCCTGTTTCAAGGCCCTGGTTATTGTTTCAAGATCCTGTATTTCCAGACTGTTTGGCTATGTGCTGCTGGTTCGGCGTACCTTATTGTTCATGGTACGTGTACCAGAGCGATCTACTTGTTCCAGGGCTACATGCCCTTTTTCTGCCAACCATCCCTCTGCAGATAGCATCTATGTAGTTCCTTAGGATCAAACACAATTATGTCTTCCAGATATATTTCTAGTAATTTTAAAGTTTGTTGTTCTTTAAATCTCTGGCTGTAGGAACAATAAAATGAGATTCAATGGCAACTTAGCAGCTCAGCAAGTGCAGTGTAATGTTTTGCTTGGTGCTGCAGGATACCTATGAACATTTGAAAATGTGCTTTGAAATGTGCCAAATAGTTTTATTTAATATGTACACTTAAGAAATAGAAGAACTGATCAGCATGTGGGCATTATGGGCGTTGCAATGCTCTGACACATTCTAGCAGCATGAGACTTGAAAGAGTTCTTTTATTAAATTTCTGATTAAATGTCTGAATGCTTGTGGAGGGTGAAAAGTAGGATTGCCATGAATAATAGTGGAGCAAACTGAATACATTTAATTCATAATATATTTGGATATCTCTTCTCAATCAGTACTACTCATAGTAGGGTCTTTTGTTAAAGACACCAAGGCCACTTGCTTGGAAAAAAAACATTTATAAAAATTATGAGCAATGAACTTCTTGTTTATAAAGTTCTGTGCCAAGATTAAACTCTGAGTAGAAAAAGGGACTAATTGGAATGTTTAAAAGAAATACAGTGTCCCTAATATTCATTTTGCACTGAAAAACATGGAATGCACCTTGTTATAAACAGTACATTTCAGCTTGCTAGATACCCATAGGTGTATGATTATACTGGATCCATCAATTCACTAGACGAGTAATTTTAATAAAAGTAGAAAGACCAATCAATCCTAACAGTTAATAATTTTAAAATGACAGTTTTGTGATTTAAACCAAAGAAACAGCTCAACCCCACATAGCTTCTTGCTTACTCCTCCACAGTGAGATGGGAGAAGAATCAGGAAGGTAAAACTGAGAAAACTCATGGGTTGAGATAAAGACAGTTTAACAAGTAAAGTAAAAGCCCTGCACATAAGTAAAGCAAAACAAGGAATTCATTCACCGTGTTCCATCCCTGTTCTGCCATCCCCAGGCAAGCAGGACTCCATCAGGGATAATAGTGGCTTGGGGAGACAAATGCCATCCCTCCAGACATCACTTCTTTTCCTTCTTCCTTCAGCTTTATATGCTGAATATGACACCATATGGTGTGGACTATTCTGTTGATCAGTTGGGGTCAGCTGTCCTGGCCTTGATGCTATGTAAGCACTGCTCTGCAAAAGCTAAAATACTGGTGTGCTACCAACACCATTCTCATCACAAATAAAAAATATAGCATCTGAAGGACATCTGTGATGAAAATTAAGTGTATCCCAGCCAGAACCAGTACAGAGAGTGACAGAACTCCTGAATCTGAGAGGTTTGGCTCAAAGGACAATTGTCTTTGATAATTGAGAGAAACAAGCAAAGCTAGTAGCATTTAACAAGCATTTATTCTCAGAGGGAAGGATGACCAGACAAGTACAAGATTCTGATAAAGAAACTGATGAGAGTATCTGAACATTTTGAAATGCCTAACCCTTCACTGTGTGATAGTAGACCAGCAGATAGAAATTATCCAATTTTCATTGGTTTGAAATGTTTTCTCACTTTCACCTTCATGTCTAGCATTTAGGAAAGACAGCGTGACTAAATCAACAACAAGATTTAGGAATCTTGAAAGAAATTGAGAGTTAGAGATCTGAAATCCAGACTTTAGAATCTAAAAGTAGTTGCTTGTTTTTAACTAATTTTTTAGAT
The DNA here is from genome assembly GCA_013400415.1 of Scytalopus superciliaris. Classification (NCBI taxonomy): domain Eukaryota; kingdom Metazoa; phylum Chordata; class Aves; order Passeriformes; family Rhinocryptidae; genus Scytalopus; species Scytalopus superciliaris. The sequence continues at coordinate 31,341 of VXBX01006415.1, read as the reverse complement.
TCCAAATGATCCAGACATATTTTTTTAAATGAAAATTCCCTTATGTCCTACAGTTTTCCACTGCTGCGACTACTTAGATCCTGACTTTTTTGTTTGTTTAGAATGAATGCTGTGTTCTATATTGCCCTAACTTGTCCAATTTGCTGCTTTATACTGCGTCTCGTACCTGCTTTGAGAATAAATACTTTGCATGTGGACCAAGTTTCTTGCAAACTGTAACACTACTAATCATTTTACATGCAAAGCAAACTGATTAAAAAAAAAAAAAAAACAAAAACAAACAACTAAAATTCAAAATTCAGAGTTAAATCACTACCCTGCAATGCAGGAGAGAACTGAGGTATCCAGATGGTAATTTTCTGTCCTTTAGTTAAATTTCAGCTGGCAGATTCTCCTTGTAATGACCTGTAAAGGACTTTGTTTTCTTCTTGAACATAAATACCAAATTAGTCTAAAAAAGCAAGGCATAAGTAGAGCTACTGAACTAAGATCATACTCTCTTTGATGCACCCATGAAGAAAATCAATCCATAGAAAGTAAAATAAGTTCTAGAATAGATACTGACACCCTTTTGGCAGTCCAGCACTCAATTTTTTGACAAAGCTTGTAGGCAGCTGACTCTTGCTCTGTTGAATGCTGTCTGGGTATTCTTCCTTTATAGGGATAACAGCTTTCAAAACTTCTGTGTTCAGTTATTACATTTTCTGTATTTTGCACTGTCAAGTATTCTTTATCTCAAGAACTTGTGTTTGCTATAATCAAACTTTGAAATAGATTTGTAAATTCATGGGGAAAATAATCACGTGATCTTCTTTAAAATTTTTGAGAAATTATTAGTTCAAGGAACAAACATTCAATGTACNTGTATATATATATAGATATATATTTAGTTTTCATCATAAAGGCATGCAAATTATAACAGTCCTTAGTACCCAAACATATTGAAAGAGCAGCTTTACTCTGTAAGCAGAATAAAGTCACACTTGTAACAACTGACACACCTATAAAATACGTATATTTGACAGGAAAAAAAACCCAGCACTTGAAAATTCTGCCTCTAGACATTTACACCTAGTAACTGATAGCAAAAGCGTTGGATGAATCTGTAATAAGGTAACCAGAAACAGATCCCTCAGCCAGAAGTAAACTTGTAGACCTAAAAAAATCGCTGTAGATCAATCCAGGAAGA
>VXBX01006415.1:7163-29314 GCA_013400415.1 Scytalopus superciliaris | reverse complement strand
GGATTTTCTGTGGAAATGAACAAGAAGCTGGAATAGGATTTTTCAGATCTCATCTAATAGTCTTTCTGCACATGTATAAAATATTTGACAAGCTTTGTGAAAACCTGCAGTTCTCTACATTGAAGTCTTCTTCAGCTCTCAGAAGATTTTATCATCCAATAAACTAATCTCAGTCTATTACTGAAACTCAGGTTGAAACAGGTCATTGGAAGTGGTTGGATTTTCTTCAGGTTCCCCTATAATTAGTTCTGTAAGAAAATTATTCTTCCTTACAGGTAAAGTGCCTGATAAGTTTCTTTCTTTAGTTCTCTCTACTGTGAATATTATGCAGTGAAAAAAACCCCTTCTAATTAGATACAGATGATCCATCTATTTTCTTTCTTCTTTTCACTTCAGAAACATATCTGTGAGAGGTCTCTGCACATTCACTATTTCTAAAGATTTCACTGCCTAACACTTGTAGATTCAGAAGATTTAAAGTTATCTATTTGAAATTTTTATAGCTTTTAATAATAGGTGTTGCAGGAATACCTGGAAGTCTTAATAATTAGACAAGATAATAACAAGCTGGCTGCATTCCCCTCAACTTTAGATACTGCAATCAATAGCTAAAGTAGTAACTTTAGGCTCCCCTTACTGTCTATGGAGATTAATAGGCTTTTTCAGGACATGATCTTTACTTTATTGAGGAGTTTACAATTGCATGAACAGTCTTCAAAAACAATATATCTCTCTCCACTTACTATGAAGCAGGACTGAGAGAACTAGGTTAGATATGGATGTTGACATGGTAGATATCAACGTATGGTTAGATGAATATCAATTACAAAAAAGAAAGTTCTTGTCCCAATGAATTTACTATCTAATAAGAAAGGGAGAAACGGAGTTTTAAAGACTATAATAGCATGCACAAAATCAGAACCTAAAGTATCTCCTGAGTTTTATGAAAATGTTTTAAGAAAGCTATAGCTGTTTCAATTTTTAATATGCAGTTGTTCTTTCAAAACTTGCTTGGCACCATGGAAAAGTTCTCATTCTACACTGCTCTGTTGATGACAGTTTTTCTATGTTTATTTTCTATCTTATTTCCATTGTACTAAAAATGCTGTTTGATTCACTTCTACATGGAGACCTCATAAAAAATTGAAAAGGTTCAATAATTTTCAATCATTCTACACTGCATATGGAGATTTAAATTTCAGTGCTAATTTTTTTATTAGCACTTTAATTTGGAAAGTACTAGGCTTCTACAAGATTTAAAATTATTGGAGCATTTCAAATTTTTATAAGCTCTCCAGTAAAGATGTGACTATGGTCCTGGGCTTATAAAGTGTAGCACAATTTAAATTTAATCTAAATTATTTAAGTGTTTCAGACTTCAGGGAGATTTTCAATCTTTCAAACTGGGATCCATGTTCAGAGACTAGAGCAATCTTATAATGTAAAGTGCTTTCATAATTTTAAAGACCTGCAGGCAGGATTCTGAACAGGCCTTTTTTATTCTCAGTTTGTTAATTTAAATTATTTGTTTTCAGCTCTAGTGTATGGAAAGGAAAAAAGTAAAATAACATAAAGTGAAGACTGTTTTCTCTAGAAAGTTTAAGATAACAATGAGCTTTCATGTTAAGATGGATGGTGAGGTAATGTGCAGAACACTACTTTTGTAACATACATTTTGAAACTTGCTGTAAAATGTTACATGTTCTATAGTCTCACCCATCCCCATCAATTTAAGGTGTACTCTTTGTATTAAAAGTTCAAAAACATAATACTTGCTTTTTCACTTCTGTAGAGGATTTTGTTTTGCCATAAGAGGAACCAAGATGCATTTAGTTTTATTTTGTTTAGTTTTTGTCTAATGTGAATAGGTTAACTTCCTGTAAAATCAAAAAGGGATATGTCATTTCTATAGTCATCTCTGTCCTACAATCAACAAAATATTATGGCATTGAATACATATGGATTTCTGATTCATACAATGTATTGAAACAAAATTTTGAAGACCATTATTGGGTGCTTGGGGAAGAATTCTACTAGAATCACCAGTAATTTTGAAACTGAATTATCTCCCTCCATGTAACACGTGAACATAACTAATTCATCTGGGTCTTTTCCATCACTGTGACAGTTATTTTTGCTTACTGTAACATCATTTGCCATTTAGATTGGTTAGTCAAAATAATCTTATTTATCTTTCATAAAACTTCTAAAGGCATAAAGTAATTGGAAAGCTAATATTGAAAGGTGTCAGAATCACTAGTTTTGCAAGAATGAGCTTTCAGATTCAGTTTGAGCAAAAGTTACATTAAATCTTTTGTACATACATTTATTAAGATGCACTAAGAGCTCTTGAGAAGTGATCAATTGTGATAGTGAAACAGCCACTAGAAACTCTTGAACTAGATTGGGTGAGTGGTAAAGTGCCATTTGATCCTCTGGTTTGGTGGGCCAGATCCAAACAGCTAGTGGATAGTCAAGTAATTTGTATCACCCTAATACAGAAAGAGCTTTGAAGATATATATTTTTGAGTCACAAAAGGATTGGAAGATCTAAGATGATTCTTTTGAGTTTAAATAATTAAAAAAGCCAATGTCTCCCCGTTTCAAATAAGGGTTTTCTATTTGAATAGTAGAATCTTATTGTACAATTCCAGGTAAAGCCCATTTGCCACTCACCTGGCTCAGATGTGTGTAGGATATATAGAAAACATCTATACTAAAGAAACTATTGACCATGTAGAGTGGAAGTTGATAATTAGTAACAAGCAATGGATTCCCAATCCCTCTTCATTAATGATACAAAGGGAAAAAGAAAGAAATAAAATGTATTGACTTATGGAGGAGTGTGATCAACTCTTGTTTTTGCAAACTTGAGTACCAGATTCACTGATTTATTGTAAGTATTTTGATTGCTTTTCTGTACAAAGTAGTAATGAATTTGGTTTAATGACGAACATTAAACTAGGCTTACAGCTGTGTTGTGTTCTTAGAGTAGTATAAACCATCTGGAAAATATTACTAAATGTCACCCATAGAATCAAGGCCACGTTTTCGGATGACTTAATTTGAATTTTTTCTAGTAATTCCAGTTTGTATCATTGTCAGTAGGTATAAGAATCTTTTTCAAGTCATTGTTTTGATCAAAATTAAGCTTAAACGAAGTCAAGAGATAAACTGCAATAATTATTCAATATTAATTATTGTATGAAATATGCAACAAAAACAATAAATAAATAGAAAATCATTCCAACCAGTCTGTATAATAAGGAACAATCCGTGTCTCAAGTTTTCTGCACTGGCTGTGTCTGATGGATCATTAATGATATTGTAGAATCACTGAGTCATAGAATATCTTGGGTTGGATATCTGTAGCCAAAGTGAACTAAACGGGTTTTACTAAGGATCAAGTATGTATCTGTAGGGTGGTCCACCAATTTTGTATAATATTGAGAGAAAGAACAAAAGTTTAAAAGCAGAAGTTTAAAACAAAAGGGAGAGGGGGTAAGACAGAAGTTTATCCAAGTTCACAAAACCAGATTAAATTTATACTACATGTTCACTCTAGAGATAGAATAAAGATATTTTCAGGATTCTAAAATTCTTTTTAGTCCTAATAAGCTGAAAAAAAAAATCCAACAAATAAACTCAAACCAAGTTTGTGTTCCCAAGCATGTTGTCCATTCATAGAAAGGAAAGGAGGAATAGCAAAAAATCTTGCTTCGTCACCTTAACAATCCTATTGCCAAAGGATGCTGTTTGATGCAATGTTTTTCCTACTAACAGGAATTTTTTTTCACCTTCCATGTTTGACTGCTTCATGTTAGCCAGAGAACAAAGTTCAGAATTGTCATAGCTGTGCTAGGTATATGATGCATATCACCTATGTATGTATATTAAAAAAATGTTTTGTATATGTATAAAATATTTCTAATTCCTACATTCATTATGTTGTCCATCCTAGTTTGAAGGTTTACTAACTATTTTTTAATTGAATTTCGCAAATTCTTTTTTTTTCTCCTTGATTCATAATTACAATTTTTGTTTTAATTGAACCTACAGCAATTTTTTATAATTGTTTTTAATTTGATTGCATTTGTGAGGAAAAATTCCAGTTTGACTAAAGAGAAATTGTAATCAATAAATTAATTAATTTTATAAGACTTCCATTGAGCAGATTTTTCTCATATTATTATACAGCAGATTAACTACTTGATGACTGGTTCTCTCTTTTAAATCAAATGGGTACTTGAGAAGACTGAACTTTTTTTAGGGAGAAAAACAACAGAAACAAAAAAGCCAAATAAGAAATATAGAGAAATGTTTGCTCGATTTTTTACAAAAGCAGAAACCAGAAACCATTTTCACCTGATTTTTCAAACTGAAAAAAAAAGCAAACAACCCTAAAAAATTCTACTACGGCAAGGAAAGAAAACAGTGAGAAAATATTTCTGAGACATTTTCATTGCACAGCCATGTATTGCTATGCAAAATGTTCTTCTTGAAGACTAATTATCTATTACTTAATAGGCAAAATGGCAAACACAATCAAAGTTCATTGTAAAGACAGACCTGTAAAATCTTGTAATACACACTGTAAAAATGCTTGTGGATTGTTAGAGTGGCACTCTTCTACACATTTTAAAAATACATATTAATTAATCTTTACTGACAATTTTGTTCCTTTTTTCTCCCAAATTTCCAGTGATATTGTAAAACCTAGAATGTGCTATAGTAAAGTGAGAGCAGATTCTTTTAAAGTTCTGTTGCAGAGACTATGACATCTCAAGGTTTTTCTTACAGGTCTTTTTGTACAAACTATTAGTCAAGCAATCTACCATTTAGTTTTCCTTTATTTGTATTGCCTTTTCACTCATGAGATATTTTGTTCTTGTATTGCTAAATTTTTCTTCTCTAGCACTTTTTTATTTTTAATAATAAATGTTTTCAATCTATTAAAATTTGAAAAATCTATTTTTTTCTGTCCTTTATAGTGTGATTTAAATTTCTAATGCTGTATCTGCTCTAACACTGGCTTACAGCCACAACTTTAGTTTTCCATTTGGTTATTTAATATGAGAGAAAAGTCACTGTAGTTTTCTGGGCCACAATTCTGCCTTAAACAGTCTACCCAGCTATTGATCTTCCTGCAGTCTGCTTGACTAAGTGGGAGATCTTCAGCAGAAACCTATAAAACTGTAGTCCATGTAGTCTTCCATAAAGGAATCATTCCTCTACAATAGTAGTTATACTCTTCTGTTATACCACAGCTACCATGACTCTTGGTCCCAGTAAATCAAATTTAAGAGTCACTCCTTCCAGACATCCTGTAGTCCCCAAATTTATTTGCCTGATGTATCATCTGATATATGAAGAATTATAAAAACCAGCATTGTCTTTTTCTGTAAAAGCAGTAGATTGCTGGAATATTGTGTGGTCTTCAATAAAGAGTATGAAGAGACCTCTTGAGCATGGTAACTATTGCTTATATATACATACTGCTAAATGTTTTAAAGTACTCCAATTATTTATTAGCATGACTTTGGTTTTTGGTCTCCAGCAATTTCCCAAACAATTTATAGTAATTTCTTGAGAGTTGGGATGGGTCACAGGCCATTCCCAAAGACAAATTAGGGGAGTCCATACTTTCTCTGGAGTGTATAAAAATTTAATAGTATGGATACCAGCTGTTTGGAATCAGCTGGTGTGACTGAGAGAATGCCTTTAATATATTCATTTAGTTCTTTGAGATGTGGTTTTCAACTTATATGTTAAAAATATTTATGAATAAACCTTCTTCATAAAATGGAATGATTCAAGTTATTGGAAAAACTATTTTTAGTCAGGATTATTGCTCAACAATTTGTCTGACTATTGCTTTCACCCTTCATAAATATTATGTCTACTACATACCATATAGGTGAGAGGAGGATCTAGTAATACCCATAAGACATCAGTGTTTCTGATATACCTTATCAGGTTACTCATTCTCAGAGAGAAGCTACCACTATGATTATCTAGAAAATTCATGGATTACAGAAAAATCCTTGGAGAAAGGTTCATGCATGACTGTAGTCTCAAGAAAAGAAGCACACAAGAATAAACCTGTCCTCTGTCCATCATCTACTTCACAGAGGGCAAGTCTGAGGACATATCTTGTTTTGGGACATCCTAGATGAAAGACCAATCCCAAAATAAGACACACTCTATCTAGTCAACTTTTCGGCAGAACTAAATGGAAAAACGTTATTGGGATGTAACTAAAATAAAGACAGTCAGCCATAGTCAATTTCCCCCTCCACACACACTCCCTATAACTTTGTCTTTGAATGTAATTACCTCATCAAGATTTGAAAAGTAGTGAATGGTAGGAAGTCTTTGTGCCTGTTATGGTGTTGGTCTAATGTTAACAATTGTTTCAAAACTCAAGGTCTTAAGCAGGAGTATTGCCCAGTTCAGTAGGGTCCAGAATTCCTAGTCTAAATTTGTGATACTAGGCTGAGAAGTCCTATAATGCTAAACTTACAGATTTTACCTCATCAGTGCAAACCATTATTCTGGAAAAGACATGTGCTTAACTGTTGTTATTATTCTTGTTGTTACAATTATTCGTATTGTTATTTATATTAATACTATTAATATTATTTTCACTTGGAAAAATGAGTTCTTTAAATTAGTTTAAATTCTGTAATTCTAGGTTTGCTATTTTGGTCTGCTGCTCTCTCAGATAGTGAGACCCAAATTGTTAGAGGTATTTGTATGGATGAACTTTGGATATGCTATTCTAATGAAACATTTGCCATTAGTACTTATGTGAATCTGTTACACGTATGTGGGACACTAAATATAAAGAGGAGTTAAGCAGAAAAAGGAAGAGTGGTTAAGTGGGACCATGGACACTGAAAACTTCATAAACTCATGCAGATCAGCTACAGAAGATTCTCATTTAGTGGCTCCAATGACTTAGTGTGAAAAGTCCTGGGAAACTTTCTCTCAGCCTCACTGTCCTGGAGACCTGTCCATAAATTTGCCTGGCTCATAAATTCTTGTGGATTTGAGTCTAATTTTCTTTCTTAAAATTCGGTACTATTTTACCACTGTTCTGTAAACTCATTAATTGTTTTTCTAGATTCAGCTAGCTCACTGTGGCCGTTTCACACTACACTTTATTTCTCAAATTTTCAATCAATTCCTCTCTATTTGCAAGTAGGTCAAGGATGACCTCCTCTAGCTGTTGCATGGTTGACTGTCTTTGGTTACTAGGAGATAATTCCTCTATAAATTGCGTCTTGTTATTCTGAGTACCTTGAGATTTTATCCAGAAAATTTTCATTCCTGCAGGTCTCTAGTCATATACCATCTGTCATTTCTTCTTTGTTTTTAATTCCTTGTAACTTTACCTAAAACCCAAACCATTAAATTTGTAAATATTTGTAGAGTTCTCTCATATGTAGACCTGAGGTTGTCAAATAGCTTAAAATAATCATGCACTTATTTTTGTTTTGTTTTGATTTTTTTTTCTTTTAATATGCACTAAATTAGGTCTACCCATTAATGTTGGGCTATTTAAAATCCTAAGCAGATTTTTGCTTCCAGATAACATATACACAGTTCTCTTTATAATATATTGTAATTCTAGTTGCAAGAACTATCAGACATACTTTAAATAAAACACATTATATGACTGTTGTTTAATATTTCTATGTCTTCTAGTTATCTTCTGTTTTTGCAATTATCAAAGTCTATAGTTCATTACTCACTCTTTTTTCCCCCAGATTTTTTTTTTTTTCACTATGTACTCTTCATAAGATTCACCATTTTATTAGCAACGGTTTGGAATCGCAGTACTACCAGATGGAGTTAAAAGGAAGCTATTTTCCCTCTTCAAACAGCTAACAGTAGTTTAACACTTTTCTGAAGAAATGTACCAATTCTGAACTTAGGTTAACTGGTCATATGTCAAAATATGGTAAGTCTCAGCTCAGACTACTGCAACATGCAAGACTTGCAGCTGTTATCATTAATAATACAGAACATGGAGACAGTTGTAATATCTGTTAGGGTCCTCAGTGTTATAGAAATTATGATAAAGGAATCTTTGACATGATTATTACATCAGTCTGTAGTTTGTGAACACTAATAAGATGTACTTTGACACAGGGCATCATGTCTGAACTAAAAAGCCATTACTGATATTATAATATAAATAAAATGTGGAACAAAAGGCTAATAATGAGTGTGCCAGATGCTTAGAATATTTATGGACTGTTTCAGTCAGGTGCAATGGATGTTCTGGACACATGGAATACTTGAGAAATACAACATTGGATTGTATTGAATAATACAGTATGACACAGATGTTTTCTAGGGGATGGTAGTTACTGCATTCCTGACTAAACATTGGAAAGAAAATTGGAATTTCAGTGATGTGGAAAATGGGACTTGATGCAAATTCTACTACTAGTTAAACTGTATTCATATTTCTACTGATGACTGGAAAAGTGTATTATTTTCATGTGTTTCAAAGCCAGAGAAAGACAAAAAGAAAACAGAGAAATCCAAGTACTTTCATGGACAATCATTCTAGACCTATTAACTGACTTGTGGACTTAATCTGGCTATATTCTACATGCTAAATAGTATTAAGTCTTAAATATATGCAAAAACTTTTTATTGCTTTAATCTATACCTTTTTTTTGCTTGTAATTTATTCCAAATAATGTCTCTGTGTTATTTGGGGAGTTGTCTGGCCACTCTGAGAAGCAGACAGCATATCTGTGTGTTATTACACACAGTAGGTTATAAGAAGTGATAAGTGCAGCTGTAAGAAGGCTAAAATTTTGTGTCTTGGTCTAGATGAACCACTCATTTCATTAGGAAAAGTGATGACCAAAGACGGAGATCTAAATGTAGGCACTCCAGTGAGATTATGAAGAAATGAGAGGGACAAGTAACTGATATTTATCAATGCTCCATTATTTTTCTTCAAATCCTGGAACTCCTTAATCTAAACTGAACACCGTTGGCTACTTTTAAGTTTTGGAAAGATGAGGAGAGTTCAGAAGAAGGGATATGAACACATCCCAGAATAGTGTGCTAGTTGGCTCCCATGTTAGACAGTATACACTATTACCAAGCTCTGCTTTTCTTTACAAGGTGGAGAATAATACTTCTTCATGCCATAGGATAATGTCATTGGCTGATGATCTTCTGATTTGCAAGAGAAACTTCTATGCAATAGACAGCTAAAAATTTGACTTGCATACATCTTGGAGCAGTATCGTATGTGCTTAGCTAAAAGAGCATAAATAGGCCTGATTTTAATTGTTATGGAAAAGACATAAGTAATAGATGTAGGCAGATATTTTTACCTTGATAAGTTTAATTCAGATACTAATTTAAGCCATTTTTATCGGATAGATCAATAGTGTCGATAAATCAACAGTGTTGTGAACTTATCTGAGTATTTTAGATAAGTACAGGTAATTCTGATATAAGGAAATTAGTTATGAATATACTTGTCATATATATATATAATTTTTGCTTCAAGCCTTACTGTCACACATAGGACAGGACAGGACAGGACGAAACTTCAGACTGTGGGCATTTGGCTATTACATATCTGTATGTAGGTGCCAAAACTCCCATTACTGTTGACAGAAAAATGGGCTTTTACTGAATTGTACCACATTCGTGTCTTATAGAATTTTACTCCTCTAACAGCATCCAGGACATCAGCATGGAACTGACAAATGTGACACAAGAACTACAGGAGACTTGCAGACTTCTGGACCAGCAGATGGAGGTCCATGGTGTTACTTGTATTGTAGAAAATTGCACTAGATGTCTTGGCTGCAGCAGCAGATTCCTGTCCCTAGTTGATTAAGTCTGTGGAGTCTAGACAGTTAATGAGCTTAGTCAATACTGGATCACCTCATATGTACATGGCTTCTTAATGAAGAACTAAATGCAGGTGAACTGAATCCTACTACCATTATTCTGTAATCTGGTTCTCTGAGTGCAGGATGACGAGGGTCATTTGGTTCAACTCTGATAAAGCAGGGCCACCTAAAGTCTGTTTTCCAGACAGATTTCAAATATCTCCAGGGAAAGATATTTCAGAGAATAGCTGGTCAACCTGTGCCAATGCTTGGTCACCCTCAGAGTAAGAAAGTACTTCCTGATATTCGGATAGTCCTGATGTCCTGTGTTTCAGATAGACCCATTCTTCTTGTTCTATCACTGGGCACTGCTGGAAAGAGCCTAACTCTCTGAAACAAGAGCAAGACTCCAAGGAGTTAATTGAATTAGTAAAGGTTACCTCTGTTAGGTAAATTGTTCAACACCTGCTCTGCCTGAGTTGCTGGGAGAACTTAGGTAGAACGCTGGTGATTTGTTCTGTTCAATTCACTGGACCTAATCTTAGAAAGATACTTAGAAAGAGAACTCTATACAGTCAACCTAGTCATCATAAATTACAGAAGATAGACACCTAAATAGGATAAAATGGCTTTAAGCCACTGGTTGCTGCAAACTTCAGTAACTAGATCACTAACAAGTTGAAGAGGTCACAGTGAGGAAGAGGAGCTATAATGACCCCTGGGGTGAGACTGAAGGGTGGAAGCAACGACCTAATAGCAATGCCAGGAGAAGATTCTGGAAAGCTCTACCCCAAGCCCCACCTGGACTCCACCTACACTCCACCTATCATTAATATGTATGACTAAATGTAGTAATCACATGAATATGTATGTAAAGATGTTGCAATCATGTATGTAGATGTATAAAATAACTTGTTTTGCACTGATGATTTGAGTTGATTTGTTCAGCGTGAGCTGGCTAGCTTCCAGTGTTGCAATAAATGCCTTTTGCTGCTAAAAGATCAAAAGTCTCTTAGCAGATTTCTTCTATTCTGAGCTTTTTGGCATCATGTCCTCTACCTTCAAGTATTTCTATATATTAGTAAGATCCCCTTGAGCTTTCTCTTCTTCAGGCTGAGCTCTCAGCTCTCTCAACTTTTATAAAAGGAATAATGCTCCAGTCTCTTAATCCTCTTTGTGGTCCTTTACTGGATTCTCCATATATCCATGGTTGTCTTATGCTGAGCCTGGAAATGAACACAACACTCTAGGCATGATCTCACCAGGGATGAGTAGAGGGGAAGGATCACCTCCCTTGACTTGGTGGCAATCCTTTGCCTAAGGCAGCTCAGGACAACATTAATCTTTGCACCAAAGGCTCATAGCTGGTTCCTATTCGAATAGGTGTTCACCATTACCACCCGATCCTGTATTTGTGGCTGGTGTTGTTCCTTCCCTGCTGTACTGCTCCTTGTTGAGGAGGTTCTTCATGAGGTTCCCATCAGCCCATTTCTCTAGCCTGTTGGGATCCCTCTGGATGGCTGCACAGCCATCAGTGACTCCTCCCAGTCTGGTGTCATTAGCAAACTCTAGCTCATCATTTAGATAATTAATGATGTTAAGCAGGACAGGAATCAGTACTGACCCGTGGGGTACACTGCTAGTCACTGGTCTCCAACTAGACTCTGTGCCACTGGTCATGACCCTCCAAGTCTGTCCATTCATCCAGTTTTCAGTCCACCTCATTGTCTACTCATACAGCCCATACATAATCAGTTTGTCTATGAGTGTCTTAAAGGAGACAGTGTGAAAGATCTTGCTGAAATTCAGGTGGGTAATATCTACTCTCCAGCTGCCAGGACAGTCATTTCACCATAGAAGTTCATCAAGCCAGTCAAGTGTGTGTTTCCCTTGGTGAATCTATGTTGACTACTGCTGATCACTGTCTTTTACATGCCTGAAAATGGGTTTTAGATTTATCTTCTTCAAGACCTTCAGAAGGACTGAGGTGAGGCTGAGCAACTTGTAGCTACTTGGGTCCTTTCTGAAAATAGGAGTACTATTAACTTTCCTTGCAATGGCATCAGGAAACTCTCTCAGCAATCATGGATGCTGGACCATGGATTAGGTATGTCTGGCTTGCTTAAGTATTCCCTGACATGACACTCTTCCAACAAGTGTGTATCTTTTTTGCTCCAGATTATCCCACCAGTGTCTAGTACCTGAGATTCCTGAAGGCTGGTTTAATCAGTAGGTACTGACGCAAAAGAAGTCATTCAGCACTTCTGAATTTTCCATGCCTTGCATAGCTAGATTTCTTCTCTTTTTCAGCAGTGGTTATCCTTATGTGTTTGTATCATCTGTGTTTTTGTAAAAGCACATTGAGAGAAAACGTAAACTTCAATGACCAAAAAAACTCATACTGGAACACATAAAAATAAAGAGGCAATCACCAAAGGGGGATAGCTTCCTGAAGTGCCCTGTTTGAGCCAGTGAAATTCAAAAGACAATTTCTAGTCTGTTGAAGAATCTCCAGGAAAAAAACCATGGAACATTATTTTAATTGAGAAGAATGGAAAAATGATATAATTTTGTCTTCTATAAAAGTTAGATAGACTGAGTTTTTGGTCAAAGATTAATTTTTTTCTGGATTCTGTAGTCAATTTGGTGTAGGAGGAGGCGATGTCTGGAAGAAATAATATCCTCCACTATTAGGGAGTTCTAGAGTGCTCTCAACTTGAAAATTAGCTGAGATTTCCCCAGGAATTATGCTTCAAAGGGTAGTTCTTACAGGTAATTCTCTAATCGAGACAAACAAATACCACTCTATGTAGAGAACTGTCTGTCATACAATAATATTTTGGAGTGAATGTTTAAACCCCAAGAGTCCCACCAATGGGGTGTATCACGGTCATAACATGAACACTTGAGGGAAACTAATCTCAGAGCTGGTCGTTAGCTAAAGTCCTGAGAAGCAGACTACAGTTTCCCAAAGTAATTGAGGAAACCAAGTCTCATTCAGCAGAGAAAAAAAAAAAAAATCAAAAATCCTGAATGCCTTTGTGAATCTTGGCCTCAGGCAAAAGTGGTTTAAACTATCTCTTTTATTCAGGGTGTGAAAGGTTTTGAAACGGACTTATATTACTCTGGAGAGAGGTTCCAACTATCCATTTATAAGGTATCCTAATATGGTGTCTTTTCAAGCCCATTTCTTGCAAATATTTCTCTATGCATGAAACTATAAAATGTTATTTCAGCCCAAGAGAAGTAATGACAATTTTTTATCAGGGGTGATTGGGTTGGAGGTTCAGGCATGCACCTGAGAGGTGAAATATCTACTTTACAGACTTCAATTTAGTGTTTGCTAAATACAAGTTAAGATATGTATTACAAAAAAAGTTAAATTGAAAAAGCATTGTAAGTTTGTGGTTTGGATGTTTTTCTTCAAAGAAAATATATTATAGGCCCAGGTCATATCGGGCAGGAGTAAGAGCTAAACTTGCAGTGCTTTCTTCAGATAATACTCAATAAAGCTTTCTAGCTACTTAACTGTTAAAAATGGGGATAAAAATACAAGTTCAATATCTTCATTTAAACTACTGTAATAGTTTTTTTAACTTACCAACTATATGAAATGATAACAACTGTATACTCCAGCTTGCCAAAATGCAAAGTTTTAGCTCTTTTTCATCCATTGATGTGGTATAGCTAGTGAAGTAACAGTACCAGTTCTTCTAAGCCAAGCAAGCTACCATCTGTCTGGTAAAGGTGCAATTAAGATTTTGTTAGATACAAAGTTGATAAGTTTGAGGATTTCTCTTGAATTGTTAAATGAACTGGTGCAAATCATTCTGGAGCCAGCAGATGATACAATAAGTTTTAGTCATTATTAGTCTGATCTAGACTTGAACAGCGACCTAGAGCAAAAGGTATCTATATTGGTTTTCCAATCCCCTGAGCGAAATAACTTCTGTAGGTCCATACTTAGCAACAAAAACAGTTATACTGAGCAGAAAAACTACAGATTTTTTTTTTACATCTCTCTTAAGTAGATTTGTTGCCACCAGCGTTCATATTCACACCTTACAGGCCTCTGGGTAAGAGAGCTTGTGTCTGAAAGTAATATTCAGCAAAGCTAAAAGATTTGTGAGGACTTTCTTCTTTTTATTAACTGGATATTAAGGGACTTTTGGTGACAAAAAAGATTTTAGGGCATAATACCAAAACTAGTATTTGTTTGTTTATTCGGTATTATAATTGGACTAACAAGTATGATGTAATTGGGAACAAAGTAGGATACTAACAGTTGAAATGCTGCAAGGCTTGAGGCTTGTAAAATGTAAGTCTCGATATGTTTTCCTTTCATAACAATTTGCTCTGGAGGTCACTCTTCAATACCATTCACATATTTTTTAAAATCAAAAAGTGGGCAAAGCAGGTGTTAGTGACTGTAAACCAGCTCTATAGTGATACTGTTACTTTTTAGTTTAGGCTTATGAAGTTTAGGCTGTATGAAGAGATGATGTGAAGGGTATCCATGTTGCCTGCTGTGAGAGCATTCTTTTAGAATACATAGAGATGAATATTAAGAGAAACAAGGAATAGCATCCAGGTAGCCTGACCTGCTTTAACTCTGAGAAACAGTAACAATTTATATCCACATGACCATTCAGCCTACACTTACATAAGTACTTTGTATACTATAAAATTCTACTATGTGTAGGATAAAATATTACACAGAAGATTTATTTTGAGGAGGGAAACATGAATGCATTCATTCAAGGCAGTTCCTGTGACTAGGGAAGATCTAGCATGGGAAGGACATTCTTTCCCATGAATAACACTGTGTATATTTGATCTGCATTGTCTGCGTGAGACTTCCACTGGAAGGGTAGATAAAGTTCTCAGACATATAGGGGGCCCTGCAGGAAGTCAGGCAGGCCATAAAGCAAGTGGAGAATACAGCCTTGCAGTTCTGCACGTGTAAAAGGTGATGTTATAAAAGCAGCAGAACGGGTTTGCTACTTCTGCTTTTCTGCCTGGTGTAAATTAGTAATGCATTTTAGGGTTTTCAACTTTCAGAAATAAACTTTAATACCTTTACTGTGGTTTGGCATGTGGGATTTCTGCATGGATATCAATTCTCACATGATGTTTAGTAGAATACTTGACAGACTGTTACATTTCTTTAACACCATATAAGGACACCCACACTACAGACAGGTGTCTTGGTTCTTATATGTTAATTCAAACTCCATACAGGTTTATTAATGAAGAATAGATCCAAACTCAGTGTGAAACAGAAATTCTTCAGCTAAGGACTAGGTTGGCATATGCAATAGCAGAATGCAAGTGGTAAACTCACTCAGAGGCATTGCATACATTGGGGCACTGAGAACTGAATACCAACTTGGATGTTCCTATATTGAGCAATAAGCAGCAGTGTGCACTAGGCCTGGTTCTTCTGCTTGTTTTAATACTTCTGTAACAAATATACTAAAATTTTTGATATTAATTTTATATTTATGCACATTTTAATTTTTTTATCTTGTATCCTGTACTTCTTTAAATATCCTGGTGAATATTTATCAATAACATCTACATGCATGATCTGAGTACATAATATTAATATATTGTTTGGGTTTATTTGTTTGTTTGTTTGCTTTTTCTATACATTTCTGACTGAATAATTGTCCTGAGACATAATCTTTAAAAACATACTATAGAAAATAGAGTTTTCTAAGACCAAAGATGGAAAGTCCAAATATCTCAGCTATCTTAAAGCTGATCAATAAAGGAAGTTAACAGCAATTTTAAATTGATATCTAGAAACTGTAGATGTTTTTGTATATATTACACTAATTTAATGGGCACTTAAAAGTAAAAAGTTGTACTCAGAGTTCCCCTGCACAGTTTCTATTAGCGTAAGGTATTTTTATTAACAGTCTGTGAAGAAAATAAAATTGACAATTTAACATTTTAGGTAAAAATCAGAACACAGAAATTAAAGACATAATTAAAAGCATAATTTTTGTACTATTTGATAGGCTATTTGAGACATTTACCTAGGATAAACATTTATGAGAGAATATCTATAGAAATTCATGCCTGCCTTTCTGCTGCTAGAGATTGCTAGAGGACAGGTTACAATTCTAGAGCATGTGTGAAAAGCTCTGAAATTTAGGTGATTTAATAGGCCATTAATAAGTATTAGTAATTATCTACATGTGTTTTCACCCAATGAAGTTTCATCTTTCTTTTAAGTCTAATGTAAGTATTCAGAAATCAAATCCTCTTTGTAGTTTAGTTGAGTGGTTTACGTTTCAGTGACATTTTCTTGCTGCAAAGCAAATACACTAAATTTGGGATTTTTCCATATTTTTGTCATTAACCAGTTTGACTATTTCTAATTATGTTTTCCTTGCTGTTTATGTATGTAATTTCGCAAACAAACACAAAGAAACCCCATGTAGTTTTGCATTCAGCTCACAGAGGTATAATCTGTTCCCTTCGCTGGAGGAAATCCACAGTAACGTGTTGCCAATATTTTAACAAGGGACTAACACTAATCATTCTCCCCTTAAACTTATGTTAAATCTGTGCATCAGGAGTATGTGTACTCTAGAGAGGAATGGCAATAGACTAATTAGTTTCCAATTTAATGTGAAAATGCATTCTGATAAACATAACCAAGAAAAATAGGATCTTACTTGGCAAACAGACTGGTATGAAGTTCCTGGAATATCTATACTATGTTCCTTGGCAAAAACAAATTGAAAAACATGTGTGCTAATAGGTTAACTAGGATATCACTGTGTTTTGAAACAGCATGTGAGCAATACTCATTATCTATTGAAATATAACACGTAGTGAGATTTTTTTCCTCGCTATTGTGTCTTCCATTTGGTAAACTTCTAAGAGTTCTCAAATTAAAAATGTTGCAGATATGGTACACACACAAAATAAAAGTTTTGAAAAAGTTTCTCCATCTCAGTTTGCATTATGGCACCCTTATAATACCATGTATGTGGGCACATGTTTCAGTATTTCCCACGGCAATTACAAGGGCCTAGGAAAGCTCTCTTATATGAGGATTATGCTTAAGAGTGTTCAGAGAATGGGGTTAACGTAGTGCTATGCTCTTAGGATCTTCACACAAATAAATTTTATGGGGAGAATGTGAACACTCTGCACAGATCTTCCTCTGACAGTGTCTGAGGAACTCTCATGAAAGCCATAATATTTAGGCTACCTTAAATTTGAAAAAAGAAACCTGCTGTTCTTTTCTGTTAGAGCTATTTCATATACATAGATAAATGAAATTCATCAGATGAAAAAAGAGGGATGGAACAGAAGCAAGTGTGACATATCCGCTTCTAATACTCATGTGTGCAAGCAGCAGTTTTGTGTGATTTAAAATGGTGGCACACAGGCTTAATTTTTCTCCAAGGCTGGGAAGCATATGTATCCTCACCTGCAGCTTTAATTTTCATGAAATACTACATTCATTTTGCTTAATTTAGAATAAAAAAATATTTTTAATAAAAATGGATATACCCTAACGATTAATAGTTCCCAGTAATTTGACTTAAGCTTTATGCTTACTCCTTCTGATCAATAGGTACATTTAAAAAAAAAAAATCATGAAAAGGGAATCACTTATAAGTTTAGTCTGGAGGAAAGGAGGCTCAGGCGAGATTTCATCACTGCCTACCCCTTCCTGGAAGGAGGTTGTAGTGAGGTGAAGGTTGGTCTCTTCTCCCAGGCAACAAGTGACAGGACCTGAGGAAATGCTCTCAAGTTGTGTCAGGGAAGATTTAGATTGGCTATTAGGAAAATTCCATCACTGAAAGGGTGTTCAGACATTGGAATGGGCTTCCCAGGGAAGTGGTGAAAACACTATCTCTGGAAGTGTAAAAAAAATGTGTGGATGTGACAGTTTGGGATGTACTTTAGAAGTGAACTTGGCAGNCAGAGAATGGGGTTAACGTAGTGCTATGCTCTTAGGATCTTCACACAAATAAATTTTATGGGGAGAATGTGAACACTCTGCACAGATCTTCCTCTGACAGTGTCTGAGGAACTCTCATGAAAGCCATAATATTTAGGCTACCTTAAATTTGAAAAAAGAAACCTGCTGTTCTTTTCTGTTAGAGCTATTTCATATACATAGATAAATGAAATTCATCAGATGAAAAAAGAGGGATGGAACAGAAGCAAGTGTGACATATCCGCTTCTAATACTCATGTGTGCAAGCAGCAGTTTTGTGTGATTTAAAATGGTGGCACACAGGCTTAATTTTTCTCCAAGGCTGGGAAGCATATGTATCCTCACCTGCAGCTTTAATTTTCATGAAATACTACATTCATTTTGCTTAATTTAGAATAAAAAAATATTTTTAATAAAAATGGATATACCCTAACGATTAATAGTTCCCAGTAATTTGACTTAAGCTTTATGCTTACTCCTTCTGATCAATAGGTACATTTAAAAAAAAAAAATCATGAAAAGGGAATCACTTATAAGTTTAGTCTGGAGGAAAGGAGGCTCAGGCGAGATTTCATCACTGCCTACCCCTTCCTGGAAGGAGGTTGTAGTGAGGTGAAGGTTGGTCTCTTCTCCCAGGCAACAAGTGACAGGACCTGAGGAAATGCTCTCAAGTTGTGTCAGGGAAGATTTAGATTGGCTATTAGGAAAATTCCATCACTGAAAGGGTGTTCAGACATTGGAATGGGCTTCCCAGGGAAGTGGTGAAAACACTATCTCTGGAAGTGTAAAAAAAATGTGTGGATGTGACAGTTTGGGATGTACTTTAGAAGTGAACTTGGCAGTGCTGGGTTAACAGTTGGACTAAGTTTGTGATCAGCTGGAGCAAAAAAATATCAAAGAAAACAGTGCAGGTAGGAGATACTCAAATGATAAAGAGGAGAGAAGATTACAAATAGGCAGCTCATTTTCCTGAATGCACAAGAACAGTGACTAAAAATGAGGCACAAAGAGTCAGGAACAGACAAGAATTCCTTTGGTGAGAGAAGCAAATAATGTGAATACCTCTGTCTCTCTGTGTGCTTAATTTATTGCTGCTCATATCTCTTGCATTTGTGTTTACACTGCATAATCTTAACATGCTGTTCTTGTTCCATCCATGACAGGGTTAATTTTTGCAGTAGCCAGAACAGGGCATGGCTAGGACCTGGAGGTTACTGTATACCACCTCACATTCTTTTCCGGGGACAGGGGAAAGGGGTAGCATGGTGGAGGGAGCGGTTGAGTATTGTCAGCGGTTTTCCATGGAGGGTGAGCTCTGTCATTAGTGTTTTACTGTTGCTGTTCAATGTCTTATTTATTTGCTGTTTCCAGTAAATTCTTCTTATCTCAACCAGTGATGTTTTGATTTTCTGCCTCCAATTCTCCTCTCCATCCCACCACAGGTGGAGCAGAAGGGGTGAGTGAGAGAGTGATGCCTGGTTTGTAGTGGTTCAGTGGGAACACTAAATTGGGGAATATGATTCCTAAACCGTGACACACAGTAACCCGATAAAACAGATCCACACATTCTGGATATCCTTACAAGGTGATAGATAAATTTTGGCCCCACTGAACTAAGTGAGTATTTTGACATGGAAGTCAATGAATTCAGCATTTCATTGTTCTCTTACGTTCTCTGATACATAGAGCATTAGCCATTATGACTATATA
Source organism: Scytalopus superciliaris (assembly GCA_013400415.1). Lineage (NCBI taxonomy): Eukaryota > Metazoa > Chordata > Aves > Passeriformes > Rhinocryptidae > Scytalopus > Scytalopus superciliaris. The sequence goes on along the minus strand of VXBX01006415.1, from coordinate 9,757 downwards.
TTACAAAACCACACTGTTACTTAAGATCTAACTTTCACTCCTTCTTGCCAGCTTACTACTCTGTGCAGTGGCGCATACTTATTTTCACTTAATGATCAGGAAACTGATTAGGATGCAAAGAAGGATAACAAAATTGATTAAAGTCTTCCCAAAATTCACTTGCAGAAAGAAAGCTGTAAAAACTACATATGTCTAGCTCGGTTAAGATATAAATAAAAGGTGATTTGATAATGTGAAGAATATCTGATGCCTGTCAACATTTCAAATGGAAATGTTAACAGATTGTTACAGAAAGAATTGTAAGGAATGGTATGAGAAAATTCACATGAAAACAATGTTTTGAACTTCACAGAATAAAATTCAAGAAGTGGATGTAATCAACAACAGACTGAAAATAACAGAAAACCTCAAATATGCCTCACTTCATCTTTTCATAATACTGTTCAAAGAAATAACAAGATGGCATTGTTTTAGAGTGTGGAGCTCAGAATGGTGATTCCAATTTGAGCTTGGTTATTGACTCATAAGAGAAAATGAAGGGATTGTGTCCTTCAAGGCAAGAATTCCTAGGTATAAAATGGTGATAATAAAAATCAACTTAGTTTTAGAAATGTGGGGACGAGGAAGTGGCTTTAAAATATGAAGTAAATTTACAAAAATTAAAATGGCAAGTGTATAAGGATTTTCTGACTGTTGCCTAAAACAATTAACTGATTTCTTAAAGGCGTCGTAGAACATAGATATTGCATTGAATTGTTTCAAAAACAAAAAATATTTATATACATGTACATATACATAAGGTCAAAAATACAAAATTCTAAAGCCTTCAAGGCTCCATGTCAGGTCTCTAAAACTGATATAAGCAATATCTATTAATTACAGGCAATAAAATACCTTTCTTACATTCACAAGAAATACAATTCTTTTTAATAACTAGTATTGGTCAGATAACATTTCAGATTATTTCTTATTGTGACTACTTCAAGAGGTTTAAAGGATTAATCACTATTAACAAACTGAGCATTTGTGAGTCTCTAAATAATTGTCTGCTTTAATTCAGATAACAATTTCAGAAGAAAGAACAAAAGTTAGTTTCTCTAGTTGTCACCAGGGATCAGGATCACTAGGTGTGGGGGTGCATACCCTTATGATAGTGTCCTGAATAGTCTAACATCAGTGAAACTGGAATANAAATTCTTTACTGTGAAGGTGCTGGGACACTGGAACAGTGTTATAGTTTCAAAATCTTTCATGGAATTATATTTTTTTTCTTTATTGGCCCTTACCAACGCAGCGGTTTGGGAGTTGGAAGCCAGAACAAGATGGTTTGTTGAAGCCCAGCTCTCTCATTATCTGCTCCCGGAGCCAGCTAACTGTCCAAAGCCTAAACAAAGGGCTGGCTAATAGATTTGCATTCCGGCAGGATAGCTGGGGAGAGGCTTGGAGGAGGTGCTAAGAGAGAGGTTTTCCTCCATCTGCTTCGGTGGAAGCACTAGGATGGGGTTCCTGGGCGTTCTGGGAGAACAATCACTGCTGCCTAGATTTGCTACAGGCTATTCCAGGAACTGATGCTATCTGCAGAGGAGCTGATAACCCCCAACGCTTTCGGACAAAGATGGTGAGAGGGTCCTTACACTATCCATGGGAAAGCTTTCAGCCCATCCCTGTGGCCGCCATTCCCATGTAAACTTTGAGACCGGCACCTCTCTGTATCCCTGTGTTTGCTTCGCCGGAGCCCTTGAGTCACCACAGCCCCTCCCGAGGCATGGCATCGCCTCCCACTGTCTCTAAATAGAACTGCCCCGAAGGCGCAGAGGCAGGACTTGATTTGTTTGAACGTTTTGGTTACGCTATTGATGTTTGTCCTGTTCTGGGGTTTTTTATATACATATGTATATATTTGTAGTAAAGAACTGTTATCTTTTTCTCTACATTTTCTGATGAAACTCTGTTAATTTCAAAGGTTGTGGTAGTTTTGATGAAAGGCCCCCTTCCTTGTCCATGATTCCTCACTTTCCTTGATAGACATCTTGGTTTCTTTTAAACTGAGACAAAAATGTTGCCCAGAGAATCTGTGGATGCCTCATCCCTAGAAGTGTTCAAGGCCATTTGAACGAAACTTTAAGAAACCTGGTCTAGTGGAAGGTGCACTACCCAAGGCAAGGGGGGTAGAATTAGATGATCTTTAAGGTCCCCTCCAGATCAGGCCATTCTATGATTCTATCCTATTGGCAAATGTAGTGTAGGGGACCTTGTTATATCAGCATCTATTTTCTCCTTTGCTTCTTAATGAACTGAGAATAAGTTTCAACAGAGGTAGTTCTATAAACAACACAGAAGCTATATTCATTTAGCAAGGCCATATTTATGAAATTATGAATGCAAACAGTTACATATTTAGGTTGGAATATGATGCAAAATATGTTGACTGTCCTGATGCTAAAACCAGGGAAAACAATTTAAGCTATTTAAAGTCAGAATCATTATAAGCTTTATAACAGCCAAATTATAAATCCCTCATGACATGTAAATGGATTTTTAAAACAAAATTGCATAGCATTTCTTCCATAGGTATTTTGTGAACATCTTCCAAG
>VXBX01006414.1:902902-915818 GCA_013400415.1 Scytalopus superciliaris | reverse complement strand
AGGGGGTGTCCGTGGAGAAGGTAGCGTCTACACTGTGTAGGTTAACGATCTGTTTAAATCATAATGACTCTTGTTCTTGCTTACTATATGCCTTATGGGTTTATCAACCTATCAGCTTTTTTTCTCATCTGTTTATATTCTGACAGTTCAGTCCTTACCTTTGACTAGTTGGCTATAGATACAAATGACTTGGATGTGAGTCACAGAAAGGGAGCGAGGATGTGGGATTTAGGAGGGAGAACCAATGTGCTTCCTCTTCTCTCTTCAGCAAACACCTTTCCTTAAACATAGAGTAAATCAAATTGGCAGAATGGGGAAGATTATGTCCCTAACAGCATTCATCAAGACGTAGTATATTGTCCACCTTGAATTATCACCGAGGAATTGCAGCCAAATAACACGCAATTAGTCATTAGTATTACAGAATATGTTATCAGGGCTTATTCATTCTTGCAAGTTAGGAAAACAACTGGCTGGTCATCAGAGAACGAGCAAACCTTTCCCTGACACCTCTTTCCTCAGTCTACATCTCCCCTCCCACCTGCTCTCTGATTGCTCTTGTGTCTTTTTTGATGAGGTACTAAGAACAGCAAGGGTGCTAACCTGCTTTTCTTCAAAATGTTAAAGCCACAGAGCATCACATCAGTGGCAGGCAGCAGGTTACAGCAGAATGAGAGGGGGTGCACTCACAAACATTCCTTGGTTTGGCTTTGCTCTTTCCACTCGTGTTCAGGGACAAAGAAGGCAGGAAGAGGAAGAGGAGAAGAGAAAAGAGCAGAACAGAAAAGAGCAACCAGCTGAAAACAGCGGCAGGCATTGCTCCAAGCTGGCTCTGCTTTATGTGTCCTGTGAATTACTCTCAGCATGTTTCTGAGCACCAGTGAGGCTGAGGAGATGCGGCAACAGCAAAGAAAAGGGAGTCCAAACCCCACCCCCAGTGCATGAACACCAAATGAACCTACAGCTGCAAGGCTGCATGGCTTATACCTGATGGAGGGGTTATTCTTTTATAGCCGTGCCTGTTGTTTTCTCTTCTTAGGAATGTCCTTTAGGAAGAATACAGCGGTAGAGCCAGCAAGCTGCAAATACCATATTTTTATATCAATGACTAGCAATCCTTCTTGTTTCCTTAAAAAGCAGAATATACTTGTATTCTATTTAGTGAAATTTGTCCATTTTAAATGGAAAAATCCAGTGTTGTGTCTCTGTTCTCCATGTTGTCCCAAGACAGTTATGTGTAGGAATATTAAAAAAAAAAATGTTCAAAGGAAGTTATTTTACAAAATTTAAACATTTCATAATGCTTTTAAATATGTGGGCTAAACTAGGGAACTTTTAGAATGAAACATTACAACACAGAGTATTTGTTCACTAAATCATTGCCCTGTTTTTTGGGGTTTTTTTTTGCAATGTAAGGAAGTATTTTAGATCTGATGTACCCAGCTCTGTCTCACGTATGCACACATGCAGAGGTTATTTTCTAGATGATTCTTACATTCCAGTTAGTGTGTACTTGAAAAGATGTCTGAAAAAAAAAGACAAGCTGGCAGGCCTATTCTGTGAGTATGTGGTTTCTTCCTACACAGCCTACACCTAAAATAGCCTATTGGGGAAAAAAAAACCCAGACCCAAACCACAAACTTTTATCTTAATTTGAAAGTTTAGAAGAAATACTTATTCCTCTCTAGAATCAAAGAAAGAAATAGTTGCAGCCCTGCACTTCAGGTAGGCAGAACATCCACTTGCCTTGCTTTTTGTTTTGTGTATAGCAGAAAGGCCTGATTTGTTATTAAGCCCAGCTGAAGGCATGTGATTTACTTCACACAATCCTTCACTGTCTTTATTGCAATCGTTGTGAGATAGGCTCTAAGATATTAGCCAAAAGCAGTGTTTTCTCAAGAAAAGTGCCGAGAAACACCTAATCTCCCTGAAACTCATTCTGAGAACTCATTTATTTAGCTCAGGAATCTTTTGTCAGATGCCAATAATGGGCACAAAGACTCGAATCAGATTACAAGAAAGGACTTTCTCTCGATCAAATTAAGTTTTGAGCCGCTTTCTGGTGCATTGTTCCTGCCTGCAGCTCCTTGAATTTTCAATCCACTTTCTTTGGTCCTTTATGGGGATGGCTTTCCCCTGGTACAGCTCAAGAAGTCCTCGAGACTGTGAGCTTGCTACTACTTTTTTATTTAGGAAAACAAGAAGGGCACATTAAAAAAACCTCATGTTAATCAGGCATATTTATTAATGTACAAGAATCTTAACAGCACAGGATGGGCCTCTGGAGTTAGCCATGGCTGAGCACCACCCACCTCTCACAGGGGCAGGTTTTTAGGACATTGGCACAGTGGAAAGTGGAGCATTGGTGCAGGGCTGCTCACCATGACTTGTATGTGATGGCACCATGCAGAGAAAATTGTCTGGCCTTTAGCACCTCTCAAAACGGCTTGATTACCCTGTAGCAGCTCGGGAGCAGCTGTTCCTACTTCTGTTTCTGCAGGTAATACAGGCTTTGGCACCTGAGCTTCTATGCACTGAAGGAGATAGACCTTGCCTTTAATCCCTCTGTGAAAGCTGGTGCTCCTTCCTTATCTGATTAGCTCATTTGTGAAGAAGTATTTTGTCAGGTCCTATATTGGTGTTGAGCTAGCTGACTTTGTACTGGGACATCAGCTCTGCTCCTGCAGTCTTACAGGAACCAGAGTCACCATCTGTCACATCTCTGTACGGTGAATTGTGAGCTGTTAACAGTCTGGTTAACACGGACTGCAAAATTCACAGCGCTGCTGGTTCAATGAAGAATCACCTCCTGGCACCCCTGTCTGCACAGATGTAACTGGAATACTTCTTAGGACAGTGTTTGTGCTCCAAAGAGTTAATCTACAATCTCTCTCACCTTCGCTCCTCCAAGACAAGTATTACTCCCAGTGAGGAAACCTAGCTAGTAGAATTCATGGTAGAAACAATTCTATCAATGGGTAAATGAAGCTGACCGGAGATACTTACTTTTCATCTTCAGGTGGGACTGGCGGCAGAAAATTCTCACTCTTGGACTCCTCTGAGCTTGGGTTTATATAATGAACTTTAAGCCAATCTCATGGGTTTTCATACCTCTACTTGCCAATAGCACAAAGGAAATTTATCCTGTTCAGGAAGGAAGACTGTTTGTTAGACTGCACGATTAAAGCAAAGGCCAAACAAGAACAGGAAAGATTGGATAGACTCATATAATATCCTTTTCCCAAAGAAAACTTTTGGCTACTGTCCTAAGAACTGCCAAAGTGATTGCTGTTGGAGTGCACCATATGGGTTTATGATCTACTTCTCTTCAAGTGAAAATGCTGTATGAACTTCTTTGAAAATGTTTGGGGATTGGTATTTTGACAGAGCACCTCAGAAAAGCACTATGTCATGAAACACAGTGCAAAATAAAAACAATATGCTAGTTAATGGTTCTTTTATTTTACATTTTCTTTCTGTCTCGAGAAGCAATGTAGTCTCAAAGTAGCTTATGTATAAATCTCTTTAAAAAATCCCTGTTTGATATCACTCCATTTCCTCTCCTCTGCCTTTCCCTCTTTGCTTCCTGCACTCCTTTATGGAGTTTAGCGAGTGAGATGTGAGTTACATTGACAGAACAAACATGATAAATTCCTGCTGCCCTATGAAATTTGTTCAGTCGAGTTCCTCTGCTGCTGCGAATCTTAATGCTGTTTTCAGGCAGCGTTTTCAATCCATCAGATGCTGTACAGCTGCATGTGTGCACCACAGCGGGAAGATTTATGGGTTCCTATTTTTAGGATCTCATGTTTTGGCACCTCCACGCTGTTCATTTGCCCGAACTGTATTCTGCTAATTAAACCTTAAGACCTAAATTATAATGTACTTAGGGATGTTCAGCCAATGAAGCAATACGGTTGCCTGAACATTTCTTGATTGCATGAATTTATATATGAAATAGTTTTCCTGTAAAGATACTATAATGTCATATTTTTAATTTTGAATGAAAACATCTATTACTTTTTACTAATCTTGCAATACACTGTTGTGGGGTGGGGTTTTTTTGTTGTTTGCTTGAGGTTTTTTTGTTATTTCAGTGCATTTACTATATGTATACACTTAATTCATTGATAGAATAGTTTTTAGCTTGAAAAACTCTGGATGAAAACTTTTTAAACAGACACACCGCTGTCTTGGGGATCTTTCTCTCCAGAGGTTAAACAACACCTGAAATTGAAAACTAGAGTTAAAAAGCAGGATCAGTTTTATACTGAAATGGCATTGGAAGCCACTGGAAACTGTTGTTTCTGTAAGCTGAACTCCAGCTTGCTCATGTTAATATTCATCTCACATTCTCACACATCCTCTCTTTCATAATTAGCCTTGTTTAACAGTCTGTCTTAAAACAACATACTCAACCTCTAACTCTTTGGCCATGCCAAGGAAACAGTGCTATTTACCTTAACACAAGAAAATCACTTAAAAATCAGCTCATGCAGTCTCATTTTACCTAGAAGTTGAGATCTCAGTTATTTAGTACACATTGATTAATAATATAACATAACATTGATTCTCTTACATAGATGACCACCAATTTTCTTGACTTAGAGTGTTAAAAATGAAAATGAAATTGTCTGTAAATTCTGAAAGCATATACATTAAGATGGAGCTATATAGAAAGTTAGGGTTTTTTCTTAAAGGTGCAGGATCAGGCTGTCCCTGTGTGCCAAAAGATGAGCTAGTGGGGAAGCAGACGGTCCTGGCTACACAGGAACCTTCACAGGAACTCAGGAGAGAAAAGAAGGTTTCTGACCTTTGGAAGAAGGGACAGGAAACTCAGGAAGAGTACAAGCATGTGATTATGTCACATAGAAATAAAGACATTGAGGTGCTGGAGCAAGACCAGAGAAGGGCAATGAAGTTGTTGAAGGGTCTAGAGGGTAAATCCTGTGAGGAGGGGCTGAGGGAGCTGGGGATGTTTAGCCTGGAGGAAAGGAGGGTGAGGGCTGACCTTACCACATTTTATAGAGCTGCCTGAAAGAAGGGTGTAGTCGGGTGCAACTTGGCCTGTCCTCCAATGCAACGAGTGACAGGACAAGAAGACACAGCGTCAAGCTGTGCTAGGGGAGGTTCAGGCTGGACATCAGGAGGAATTTCTTTGTGGAAAGGGTTGTTCAATATTGGAATGGACTGCCCAGGGAGGTGGTGGAGTCATCATCCCTGGAGGTGTTAGAGAAACTACTGGACATGGCATTTAGTGCCATGCTGTGATTGACAAGGTGGTGATCAGTCAAAGGTTGGACTCCATGTTATCAGAGGTCTTTTCCAACTTAAATAATTCTGTGATTCTATTTTTAAATTTTTTTTAATAGAGGATAACTTTAGGGATCATGAAAAATGAAAATGGGAAACAGGAGAAATCCTTGATGCAGAAGATGAAAAATACAGTTATATACCAGTAAAGCAGCAAGAAATGCATCCATCCCAACTCAAGAAACCTCTGATGAACTGAGTTTAGGACTAATGTAGGACTAAGTTAAATTTCTAATCTAATTAGGATTATGCATTGAATGAAGAAATAAAATGTAACAGAAAATACTTGTCAAAAACAAGTCTTCCTTCCAGGCACTGAAATGAGATGGAGGTATGAGAAAGGCTAAACTGGAGAAGCCTAAAAAAGTAACTTTGGAGCATGTTAATACCGAAAGAACTGCAGCCTGAATCTGCCCTCTCCAGTTAACACACAGGCTAATCTGGACGTGAATCTTTGTCCTTCTCCATTTGATGGGAAAATAGCTAGTTCTGTAGCCCTGTCTCCTTTGCTTATGGAGCAATATAGAAGGTACTTGTTACATCTTTACTTTGAAAGAAAAGTAGACATCAGAGACTAGAAAAACTCAATGGTGTGAAAAGGGAAGTAGTTGTAAAGAATCATGGAACATTATCTGGCTAAGTGAACCAGAATTACCACCAAAACTGCTGTCTTTATTTCTGCTTCACTGCCAAGCCCTGCAACTCGATCCCTTATCACTCTTCCTTCTGGCCTCCGCATGAAAAAAAAAAAAAAAAAAAAAAAAAGTAAAGGAAATTCATTGCAGAAGATGTGCTCTTCCCTCCAGTCCTGACAAGTTTAGGTAAAAATTATATACTGCATCTTTGGGCTTTACTACCTTTCCTGGAAATCCCAGTGCTGCCACAGCCCAAGGGTGGTGATACCAGTGTGAATTCATAGAGCTATTTAAGTAACAAGGTAAAAGTGTCATGAAAGACTTTTTTGAATCCCAGTTATTCTGCCTGGTTTTGGAACAGCTCTTTCTGAATAGAAAGAAGGAGATGTAGCCCTCAGCAAGGGCATCCTTGTGATGACTGTGGCTCTTTTCCTTCCTCTGACTTCCCACTGTGATTTCCAAGGTGCTGCATTTGGACAATTGTATTGTGCATTTCTCACTGTAAGGTACTGCTGTGTTGTTTTCTACTTTCAGACCAGGGATAATACCACCATTTTAAAGTAAACTGTTTTTCTAATCTGCTTGGTAGGAAGTGATGGCTTTTTCCTTCTGGAGGTAAATTTTCAAGCACTGGGAACGGGGGAGCTGGAGGAACCCTGAGACCAGGTTATGCAATGGTACCATGCTCTGAATAACGATGACCTGCTTGTTCAGTCTGGGAACAGTAGTGGGAAAACGGGTTAAATTCATGCTCTTCCTCAGCACTGAAATTTAAAGAAATGCATAACACAACAGTTGTGTCAGATGCTTGGATACTTACAGCATCATCTTCCAAAGAGAGAGTTGGGACACCTCCATACCCATGGATTTGACTGGTGACGAGATTCTGTAGACTGGGCATTGAAGTGGATATGGCAAGTGGGTGTTGCTTAATTCTGGTTAGGTGACAACATAAACCTATGTGCTATGTTATATCTAATCTACACATGTATCTGTGTATCCACCTGCCTATTTCCCTTCAGCAGAACAGGAATGTTTCTCTGTGTCACCCAGCTGATGCCGTCACTTGGCATCAGACAGAAAATGCTAGATGAGCCGTGAATACTTCCAGCATCATCAGCCCATTTTTATGTGTGCTACACAGGGAAGGGGTTTCTAACACAGAATTTCAGATTAGGTGATCCTGATGTTCCCTTCTGTCCTTAAAAACGTGTAAATCCATTTGACTGAAGTGGCACTCTTCATCAAAGAGGATACCTAAGACCTGTGTTCCATAGCCCTGCCCAGCATAGACCATTCCTTCCTAAACACAAAAGTTCAGGGTATCACTGCAATAGCTGACATCCACATATGAGCTTATTATAAAACGTAGAAAACTGCTATTGCAAAATAACAGAGATATTTTATCAAAAAACATATTTATGGGTGAGAATATTTCTGGCATCATAACCTATGGACAGCAAATCTGCAGAGCTGTCATAGTATCCTTGGAGATCACTAATCAAGGCTGGCAGAAGGGACAAGAGTGTAAAGAATATACTTCCTAAGAGTCCCTCAGCTAGAATGTAGACAGGATTTTTTTGTGCTCTAACCTTCCTCTCATCTCCAGGTGACAGGAGGACAGTTGTTATTAGCTATAGAACACTTTCTGTGAGTTTGGTTTGTTGGTGCTTTCTCTTTTCTGGCGCTCTGTCAGTGACACATAATATCTCCAGTGGCCCAGGCAACTCCTTTGATCATTATTGTATTCCAGAATATATGCACTATGTGCATAAAATGTCAACGATTATTTAAGCCCAGTATCCTGCACTGTACAATGAGAACACTGACTACATGCAGAAGATGAGCACATCGTCACACTCTCTTTGAAATATTGTATTAAATAACCCTACAATGCCTTATTTCTATTCAAAGTCACACTGGTTGCTTCGGGGCATAATTGGCTGGTTCATCCTTCAGTGCTGCCAGTTATTTTTCAGAATCATAAAACTGACTTTATCTCTGTAGTCTCTGCAATGCACAGGTGCCGAGGGGATTATGTTTTGTAAGCGCTCTCGCATTAATGCCACAGACACTGAAATTTTTACTAAATCAGGGAATGTCTTGTTTGTTCTGTGGAGATCATAGTTAGGAGTAAGTTTGTACTGTGACAGTTTTCACATCTCTTAGGAAACCCAGGGATGTTTCTTCAACTCATTAAATACATATTAATGTCTTTGATAACTGTATCTGACTATTTTCCTTTGAAGTGGAACAATTATTTGCATTATTACTATTAACTACATATGGCTGGTTGACACCATTAACTAAAGAGGGAAAGGAAATAAAACCATGAAGTTCAAGCTTATGTAATTTTTTTCTACAAAGAGAAGTAATAAGTATTTGGATTATTTGTGTACATCTTTCTATAGAATTTAATGCTATTACCATGGACAACATACCTTATAAAAACCTGCTGTTAAAAGGCACATTTTTTAGACTGCTCCATGATACACATACACCTGCTTTAATTATTTCATAATTATTATATAATTTTCAAGTTACCAATGCATTTTACATGCTAAAATAAATATAGATATAAGTTAAAATAGAATAATTCTATTGGAGATATTAAAATAAATCTCATAAATTCTCAATCCATTTTAAACCTAACAAAAAAAAAGTAATCTTTATTATTTTTAAAGTTATTCATTGCTTTGACTGAACAAAGGCTTGTGACTTTGTTGTTTCTAAAGTATTTCTCCAACAGCCTTCAAAGAATGGCAGGAATTTCCCTTAAACAAAGGATCCCTGTAGTGCAGTTATCTCCATGTAATTAGAAATATGTGCGTTTTTATGTCACTAAAAGAATTAAAGCAGGGTAAATATTGGGGACAAATGCACATTGATACATTCCTATTAAAAAGAAAAAATTAATTTTTACTGCTGTGCTGCTTTTCATGCTCATTGCATAGCAAGAACCTTGAGATTTAAAATCCTTTATGCTACAGATATTTGCAGTAACTGGTACTTTCATCTCCCAAGAACCCCTTGACTTCTCATTTCAGTCATCTCATAACACTGAGACAAATTCCTGAAGGATCTTTGTTTGTTAAAATGCTTCATTAAATATGTCTACATAATAGCTGAACAGAGGTTTGGTAGAAAAGCTGTAAAATGCAGTTTAAAAACCTTGTAAGAAATGCAAACCTGAGCAAAACCCTCATGAACTCTGGGAGAGGGGCAGAGGAATTTTTGGAATATGGAGTATTTTCACTGTTATAATGCAGCACAATCCCATATACCCTGCTGGCTGGTGCTCGTGGCAGTGACAGATCTCTCAGCCTTTCTTGGTACCTCTGTACTGAGAATTTGGAGTAGATAACACTAGAAACTGCTTTAGAGACTCCTAATGGTTTCTCTTGGTTCTTCTGCTCTTTAAAGAAGAATGAAAAGAAAGTTCTCCGTTTCACAAGGATAAGTGATTTTCTGAAGAAAATTTTCTCAGCTTGGCTGTGACCAGAAAAGTAAATCTTGAAGTGATTGCAAATAGGTAATAGGAAAATGTGTGTGAATTTAACAAACACACTTACTAGTTTGCACGACTGAATACTCAGAAGTCACAATGGGACCCTTTCTACAATATTTTTGAATCATATTTCAGAACAGGATTTTTCTTATTATCTGTTTTACTTGATGAATACTCCCAGGATTGTCCAAAAAACACTAAATACTTTTTGTTATGGGAGGAGAACCTTAAAAAGAGAGGGCTTTCAACATGAATGACTATAGACCAGCGTAAGCCATAACAGGAATTAGGGACACTGTCATTGTTTTTGCTAAGTTATTTCCCCATCTTCATTTCTTTGGCCTATCCCTCCCTTCTCTTCATATCCCTTTCCAGCTTCGCCTTTTTCACTGCATGCAGTTGTGTCCACATTTAAGTGTTTTCACAAGCTCCATCAATCTGGAATCCTTCCTGAGTGAAAGGGTTATCCCATGGTGCTTCTTACTCTTTATCACTTCTGATTTTTTCCAATAGGTGGTAAAGAGTGAATACACCTGTATAAGATCTGCCAGATGTTGGTAGCTAGAACAGATTGCATGGCATTAAGTTTATTGTGTGGTTCTTGAAGAAATTCTTTAGCAAAGGAAAAAAATGTGTGGTGCCTATGAGTGATGCAAAGTCAAAATAATGGTATGAGAATTGGCAGTACTGTAGTCAATGCACCTTGATGAATATCTTTAAAATGAAGAGTTTTGATGCAATTGATGATGCAAGAATTGAAATAAGATTGTTTTTTAACCTCCCTACATAGTCACTGTCTTCAGAGACAATGAGTGTTTTTTTGGTTTTTTTTTTAAAATCACATACATAACTATAAATAAATTTCAGGTTAATTGTTCTGGTGCCACCTGATTTGTCCCACAAAATCCACACTACACTCCCAGTTGAACTGTCTGGGCTTTCTGAATCAAACTGTCACTGGTTGGTTGTGACCAAAGCGATCACGACATCACAGCCACTTGTTTGTCTGCTAACAAATGCTGATCAACAACTTAGTAGGACTTGATGACATTAACTTTGGTGCCTGGCAAAGAGAGTTAATCTCTCTGTGAGAGGGAGCCTCTCATGTAGTTAGCTGGGAGTGTTTCCGTAAGCCATGAAAATGATGTGTCAAGATTTCAGCAGTTGGTAAGCATTATGAATGAGGAAATAACCCTCACCAGACTTGTCAGAAAGTGATTTGCTCTCAGTAATGCAGAGAGATTACAGTGTACAAAGAAATAATGTGCTTTGAAACTTCAGTGGGAAAGACAGTTTCTTCTTGAGGGGAAGATGTTCGTATCCTTGTGAGTTAAATTCTCCTTGGCATCAAGCAAGAGCAGCTGGGAGGGACTTTCAGTGCATGCCAGGCAGGGTTTATTTTTGCCTTCTAAAGGGGTTGTACATGGTACAATAAAGAATTTTAGGGTGTGTATCTGGACTGAGGGTGACAAGGCAGCAGAAAAGGAGTACAATTTCCTGTACTCCCTTCTGGTCAGGTTGGGTGTATGGAATGTAGCCCTGTTACCCGATTCACTTGAGAGCTCAAGATGCCATCAGCAATGCTGAGAAAAATGCCACAAAATGTCCCAGTAGGAAAAGCAGTGCCTGCCTGTCTGTGCAGCCAAGGTGGAATGGTGTGTGCTCATGGCAGGGGTCTTGGTGTTGCTTGGAAGCTGTTGCTGGTGTACAAGTTTAATCCCACTGAGGACACACAATACTGGGATTTCAGAGATTTACAGTGGGAAAGTTGCTCTGAGAACTTCACTTGGAAGGGGATATTGGGATGTTTTTGTATTCTCTTGCAGTATTTCAGACTGATTGTCAAATATTACTACTTGATCTCCACGAATTTTCATTGTGTCTTCATTTCTCAGGGAGTCTTAAATCTACTTGCAGCTTTCTCTATATCAAAATATCTACATGACAGAGTTCTCCCAGGCATCACTAATGAACTTACACCACTGCAAAGCAGCTTCATCTTCCACAATACTGAGTGCAGTTTCTTTGGGCACGATAGTAATGGAATGTGTGTGCTAAGTTTGACCTGCAGATAAGGTGGTTTTTATTGCAAAATCATTCCTTCTGTATTTTAAGTAGGAAAGATAAAGTTTGAAAAGAGAAACAATAACTGGCACAATCTGGAAGCAGACTAGACAGGAGATTGCACACAACATAGTGCAGTCAGGAGTAGATAAAGATGTACTCCCTTCTGGAGCCAAAAGTTTGTTTTTTGTTTTTTTTTTTTTTTTTCCATAGGAGGTAGATGTAGCTTTAATGACCCATTTGGCAAATCTGATTTTTTTTTCTGAATTCTTCTTCTGAAATGCCTTTAAAAATTCCCACCTACATTCCAGAAGTAGTTCATTATTTATTGGATTAGTTATGAAGTTTGGATTTATTTTTGTTTTCAGAAAAATTCAAAAGAATTTCAAAACTATCAAACCTGCTAGTAAATTAAAAAAACCCACCTCCATGAACAGCTTAGCTATTCACCCATCAGTGTGGTAGAATGTTACTCTACTGTTATGGTGACAAGATTGGAATAATGTCTACAAGAGAACACAAGAAGGAAAACAGGAGATCAAATAAGTAGGATACTGAAAGAATCATAGAATGGGAAAGAAAAATCAGGAAAATTCTTCCAGCTTCTAATGGAAGGCTGGGCTGGCTGTGGAAAGGAAAATTCTTCCAGCTTCTAATGGAAGGCTGGGCTGGCTGTGGAAAGGCTGAGACAGTGATAAAAGTGTCTGTACTACAAGGTTTTAAATGCCGGCGGCTGTGGCCGTGTGGGTAAAGCCGCCGCCCCTGGATCCGTGCTCCTTCTCGGAAGGATGCCGGTTCGAGTCCTGCGGGTCTCGCTCTGCCAACTTCGTCCGGGCTTGCCCCGGCCAAGGCTTAGGAGCGTCCCAGGGCTAAAGGGGGTGGGGCCAGTTCCGCGCACGCTGAGCTCCACGTAATAAATCCATTCGCGCAGGCATAAAGAGCATCGTCGTTCGCGACGGCTAGCCACAACAACCAACCAACAAGGTTTTAAACTGCCACGGTCTGTTATATGGTTAATCTCAAAATGTATCTAAGTAGAGTCCTTCTGATTCCCTCTTCCAGCTGCAAACAAACAAAAAAAAATAAGCGAGACCAAAACCTGTACAGATCCCACTTAGATGGATACGTTCATCTTACTGTTCATCTTTGATAATCAGTTGTCGTTGGAAGGTGTATTTTGGAAGACGAGTATGTTATGTGGAGATCACAGGATTCTTAAAACATGGCCCATAATCTCCCCTCTTTGGCCAAACTGGTGACAGGAGTACTTTCAACATTACATGTGTTGCTAATTTCTTTGTTAACAGGCAGGTCCTAGACTACTAAAAATAGGAGTAATTTAAAGTTTTGAGTTACTACTGATAACCTTGTATTCCTTATGGGTCATTCATAAGAG